>LOEQ01001786.1:121505-133696 GCA_001685075.1 Bramus lutescens
CCTAGAGTGAGGAGCTGGTCCTGCCTGCCTAGAGTGAGGAGCTGGTCCTGCCTGCCTAGAGTGAGGAGCTGGTCCTGTAGCCCCCGTCCATCTTTTGGAGATGATCAGGGTGAAGGGAGGAGTTTGATGCTGAAAGCACAGGAAGGAGCTCATAGGGCTCTCTTGAAATAAGGATTCTGGTGAAATAGGTGCTGTTTTGATGGGTGATGGAAACTCATTTCTAGGAGAGCAGATTATATTTTTCTGGATTTTTCAAAAGACAAACTCTGACTCATTTTTCTTTCCAAAGATGGTTGCATGGGAAGCATCCAGTGAGGTATTCATCTTCAACACCACAGAGCTGCCAGCTACCCCACGCTTCTCTGTGAGTCCTGGCAGGTGGGATGTTTACAGATTTTGGAAGGTACGGTGTCTTTTGTTAAATGATGAACATGCCAGGTGTAAGAAGGCCATCAGCAACCTAAACTAAGGCAGAATGGACTAAGTGGCCATCACATATGATTCTGACATTCAGGATCTATGGTGTTAAATAGTAAACAGTCACATCCTATTTTACCCCTCATCGAACAATACTAGTTGGATTCAAAATAAAGCAGTGTCCATTGAGCTAGGTCACAATGCACCACTTCATTCATTGAGATGGATCACAGGGCAGCACTTCATTCACTGAGATGGGTCACAGTGCACCATATTCAGTACTAAGAAATGAATTGAACAACACATTTTTCAAAGCCCAGGATATTGCTATTTGGCATTTGAGATGTTCCTCCTACCCAGGTCTCTGGCAACAAAGGCAGGAATCAGCTTGCTGGGTTTTGTTTCAGAAACCTACTGTTTGGCCACTTGGCTCAGGAATGAAGTGAAAACAAACCAGAGCACATGGAAGACAAATATGAGCCTCCTGAAGATACAAGTGTTCTAACTGCTCTTCGCTGTAAAACACCCTACCAGTTGTTCTAAAAAAAATCACAAAACTCAAGTAAGCTACCCATGTAGAAATGTCACCAGTCCCTGATTTGTCAACAAAAAAGGAATTCTGAAAAATATGCCCCCAAATAAGTTTGCAGAACTTTGCAATAGCAAGGATACCAATATACTATAGACACTGTCTTTCTATGAAATTTATGAATTTTATATCACCAGGCTTATAGATAAACTGGGCAAGTGCAGGATTTTGTGTGTGTGTGTGTGTATGTGTGTGTGTGTGAGAGAGTGTGTGAGTGTGTGTGTGACATGCAGAGGCCACTGGACAATCTCAGAAGTAGTTTCTCAGGTACCTCCTATCTTTCTTTTTCTGGCCTGGGTTCCTCACCGGTCTCTACAAGTAGGCTACAGTTGGCTGGCCAGTCAGTTCCAGGGATCCACTTCTGACTTCCAGTGATCCTCTTCTCTGTCTGTCTCTGGAATAACAAGGACAGAATTCCTTGTCCAGCACGTTTTACAAGGGTTCTGGAGAAGACTAAGGTCTTTGTGCTTGCAAAGCACACACATTACTGACTGAGCTAGTCATGAATTATCCTACAGTCGTGTGTGTGTGTGTGTGTGTGTGTGTATGCAGGTGCCTGAAGAGGCCAGAGGACTCAGATCCTCTGGAGCTGGAGTTACAGGGGATTGTTGAGCCACCTGACATGGGTGCTGGGACTCAAACCCTGGTACTCTTTCCTCTGAGTCATCTCTCCAGTCACATTAGCATTTTGTAAAGGACTTCAGGCACAAACTCTGTCTTCTCACAGCATCATCTTCTCAAATAACTTGTCCAAAAAATAGAAACATTTTCTTTTGTCAGATTTAGTGACATCTTCGCAATGTTAGTACTCGGTTTTTAGTGCTGAATCAGCTCGAACTCCTCTCCCCTCTTGTTAGTCAAGGAGAGAAAAGGTGCCATCTTTCTTTGGTGCAGCCGCCTCTGCCCTTCACCCATAGGCTCTATGTATATATTTCCTGCTACAGGGACTAGGAAGCTAGGTTATCAAATTCATTCAAAACCTATATAGATTACAACTAAGTTCCTAGAGAATGTCTGGGAGGGGGGCTTCATTGGTTCAGCAGATACTAAAAAATGAGACACAAATGCCGGCCAGGCATGGTGACACCTAACTTTAGTCTCAGCACTTGGGAGGCAGAGGCAGGTAGACATACATGAGTTTGAGGCCAGCCTGGTCTACAAAGCAAGTTCCACTTGTCAGCCAGGGCTACACAGAGAAACACTGTCTCAACCCACCTTCCCATGAAGAGGTACAAATGCCTAATTTTGACGTATCTTTAGGTGCTAATTTTAAGGTTACCTTTGTTGTTCCTTACACATAGGCTACACAGTTGGTCAAGTATTCTCCATATCAATACTGAACAGGTTTTAAAGGTTTATTTTTATTTTAGATTATGTATATATGGTGGAGAATATACGCACATGAGTATGTCAGATCCCTTTAGAGCTGAAGTTGACCGTGGGCTGCCCAACAGGGATGCTGGGAGTTGAAGCTGGCCTTCTGCAAGAACAGTAGGTGTTCTTAACTACTGAGCCATCTCTTAGGCGCCTGAGTATGTTTTAAGACAGACTATAGATAAGAACCTTTAGAGGCTGGTGATGGAGGTCAGTGGTAGAGCTTGCCTAACATGCACAGAGCCCTGGATCTGGTCTCTAGCACCAAGGAACAAAATATGCACATCTTTAATCCCAGCACTTGGGAAGCAGAAGCAGTTGGATTCCTGTGAGTTTTAGGCTCGTAGTGAGCTCCAGGCCAGCTAGAACTACACAGTAAGACCCTGTCTAAAACAACAGTAACAACAACAGGCCCTCAAAACAAGGCATATTCAAGCACCATTTTAACATGTTAAGAGACCATTCTCCCATCATACACAAACTAAGAGAACTTGGCAATAATCAATATGAAATGTTGTACTAGCATAAAGGACAAGTTTAACAACAACAAGCAAAAGATGTGTTTTTGTGTGTGGGAACAATACCACCAGGTAGAGGGGATGATAGCAAATACCCCCAGAGAAAACTCTAGCATGGGAGGGTACAAGTGCCGAATACTAATGAAAGCAAACCAGGGGCACTGCTGGCCAGGTCTAAGATTCCTTATCTAGGCCTCAACTTCTTAAACTGTGGCTTCTGACCCCATATGGAGTCCAGTAAATGAATGTGGAGGTCTGGATAAATTTGATAACAGTCAAAGTTTCCTGAATTTGCAAAAGGTCAAAGAGTATTACAAAATCACAGATGATGAATTCGAGGTGTTTCTGACATTCACCTGTGTTGCACAGGGTGGCTTCACTAGAGCAATGTTCTGAACATACAATACACAGGCTGCACTGTATGTCAGCCATACCACACAGTGCCAACACATATGGCCTGAAACATCTCGGCTCAGATTCAGGGCCATCATATGTGACTGACTGAAGAGTTTCTAGTACATACACACACTTCTGCTCTTACAGAACATACTGGGTTAGCCATAGGAAGCAAAGACTTTAAATATTTTCCTTATTTCTCAGCATGTAATCACCAATATCAATATACAAATGAAATTACTAAGTATCTTTGGATTGGATTGCATCAGATTGTTTGATTTTAAGAACTGCTAGTTGCTGACTCAGTTTTATTAAAAATTGTTGAATTTTGACATAGAATAATTTTCAGAATAATTTCTGAAATGGTTCTAAACATATTTCTGCTTTTCATTTTATATTACACATTTATGTAAAGTGGCATCTTTTGCACTGACAATCATAAAAATATAAATGCTGATTAGTTCTAAAGGATGAAGATGTGGTAAGCTAGATCTACATAATATATTCAGCCAAGATTTAATTATGTAAAACTAAGCACACCTATCTATCTTACTAGTGTGAAAAATTGCCTTCCTCTTTAGTGAACAGTAAAGCTGTATGCATAACAGAGGTTTGTTTTGAAATGAGTTTATGATTTTATTGCCAGTAAACATCTGATTTGTATAGCTATTTTATATACCTATATATCCAATGTTATTTTCTTGGGTGAAAGGGATCATGAATGAAAAAGATTTAAAAGATCTGTTCTAGGGCCATGGTATCCAAAACACGGTGTGCTCTGGAAAGCTGGAGAAATTTGGTCTAAACATTTCTACACTTTCATGTACATTTTCTCTCACACACACATTCCTCCCCATCTCCATTAATTGAGATTGGAGCTTTAAGAGGGTGACTGGGGATGAAGAGAGACAACTGAACACTATAGCTCATGAAAAGAATCCAGAGCCAGGGCATGGCAGTGTAGAACACAGGATGTTTATGAATTCAAGGCCAACCCAAGCTCCATGAAACCCTGTTCCCCCAAAAAACAAGGGCTGAGGATGGAGCTCAGTGGCAAAGCGCTTGCCTGGCATGCCAGGAAGACCTGGGTAGAACAAACAACACCCAGGTGGAGCTGTCCAGCAGATAGCTGTATATAAAACTGGTGATGCGGGAAGAGCCTCTGAAGAACAGGTAGACTGGAGCCACCTACTAAAAGTATGAGCAGAAAGAGGTGAGCAATGGTGTAACCCATCTACAAGAAATGAGTGCAGCTTTTGTTCAGTAGCATACAGTACTGGCTGCTGCTACTTTAAATTCTCAAATTTATGAAAAACAAATTCCATAGCTACTAGGTCTTACTACTAGGTAGCTGCCGCCTACTCTTGATTTTTTTCAGATGTCTCATGTTGCTCAAGCCTTGAACTTGCTATGTAGCTAAGGATGCCACTAGGCTCCTGACTCCATCTCTGAGGGCTGGGTATACCATGCCCAATTTATATGATGATGGGGATCAACTAAGGGCTTCATGAATTCTATCTAGGCAAGCACTTTCCTGACTGAGCTTTGGCCCCAGATCCCTATTTATGATGTTTGATTTCTTGATTTTTATGACAATGAAAAAGAAGTCTATCTCTTTAGAGAAATGAGTTGAAATTTTGAGCATTTCCTAATCTAGAAAAGTAAAGTATTCTGGAAGGGGCATCGAGCTGGAACTGCCAGTCAAAGGATCTTAAAGGGGAGACAACTGACATTCTTCTACAGTGTACTGTGTTGGTAGTTTAGACTTGGAAATCCAATTTTTACTTGTGATACTTTCAATTTATGATGGATTCATCATGACATAATCCCACAAACAGTGGGAAAGCATCTATTTTCTATTAGTATTTGAAAGTAAGGCACAATTTATCATAAAAAAGATGTTAGTACTCTGGGAGCAATTTAGTATGAGTTTTTTTTCCTTGCCATTTGGATTTCAGTTAACTAAGGATTTTAGAGGTGCCTATTGTGGGATATTTGTACACTGTGTGAAGATGTATTATGTGATTGGTGTAATAAAAAGCAGAATGGCCAATAGCTAGGCAGGAGGTATAGGTGGGACTTCTGGGAAGTGAGAAACTTTGTTTGAGCACCAAAAATGGTTTTTAAGTATGTGTGTGGGCAGGTCCTGAGTTCAAGCCTTAGCACCACACAAAACAACAAAAACAAAAGGACAGCAGT
Source organism: Bramus lutescens (assembly GCA_001685075.1). Taxonomy (NCBI): domain Eukaryota; kingdom Metazoa; phylum Chordata; class Mammalia; order Rodentia; family Cricetidae; genus Bramus; species Bramus lutescens. The sequence goes on from LOEQ01001786.1 coordinate 126,999, forward strand.
TTCTCCAGAGGACAGGATGAAAGGAGAGGAGACCAAACCCAATAAATGATTCTTCGCTACAGTCACAAGAAAGATGAAACATAAAAGATAAGAAGAAAGGTCATGTATCAGATGTTACTGAGTCAATATTATATTTCAGGGGTGTGACAGTGATGTGGTGACTGCAGAGAAAGCCATTATTTATAGGGGACTTACGGTGACAGACCAGGGCTCAAGCAGCACGATGATTCAGTTTATTTTCAACATGTTCAGGGGGAAAAAGGAAAAATATTAAAATTGTAATAAAAAAGTGATAAAGTAGACGTAATAAAATACAAATATGGGGCATTAAAGAGAAATGGATATTTATTATATTATCTATAATCTCAGCTTTCCTCTAGCACTGAAATTTTTTTAAAAAGTCAGTTAAACATACAAGCTAGTCCTCGTTTAACTAATAAGCCACAGTTGCTTTTATTTAGATGAATATGCTAAACAACAAATTGTTAATGCTTATTTAAAAACCCTATGACATGCTTTCCTGTTAAAGCTGTCTAGCGGTGAGGTGGATCCACTACTCACAGCCAGTGTCAGTGTCAGGATTCCTGCCCTTTCCTCAAAACTGTTGCACTTCTCCGTGAAATTAACACACCAGCAACACACCTACAAAAAGCAGTCGCCGTATCACAGCTTAACACTGGAAAACCTATAACCTTCTGGTTTTAAAATAATTTATTTCATAGATCTGCTTTAATTTCATGTCTCAGAGCATACATTATTTAACCAAGAGGTGCTGGACAAAGATTGTAAAAAGGGAGAAAATATTTAGAATAAGAAACCAGCTCAGTCCCACCAGATTTGACTCTGCCTTGTAAAGTCTTCCTAGGATAAATTTCTACTATACTTCTTTTGTGCTTACAAAAAACATTAACTTCTGAATTTCCAATGCTGGAAATAAATTTTTACAGTTTAGTATGCATTCAACTGACACACAGGCAACCAGATCAACTCTGCCATCAACATCAGCATAATGTGTACTTCCTGTCACTGCACTAACATTAAACTAAACTTCAAACCAGAAAACTTGTGACTAACATTAAAAAGGCAAGCTGTAAGATACTCAAAGCTTATTAAAGACAAATTGCACATAGTTACGATGGGACATCATTTGACAACAACTGTTGTGCATATGGCTGCTTTTTCTTATACGAAGGCCAACGGCAAACAGGGCAACAGTGTTGCCCCCCAGCCAACCACATAACAATGCAATTCTGATGAAATACATGACCACAAGGTAACCCCATTAGCAAACATCCATTTTCAAAATTCTCAAGGCAAACAACACATTCAGTACAGTGCAGTGTACCAGCAGGCCAAGTTAACCAGTCCGGTTCCATAACTTCATTAGTGTTATGTGATCCATATGACCTCCCCTTCCTTTCACACGGGCTGGTCTGACAATATTTATTGGCACATGAACAAGCCCCAGCATCACAGTGGCTTGCTCTTCCTGGAGAACTGTGAACCATGCTTTGTTTATCTTCAAATACATTCTTACTACTAAAAGTGTCCATGTTGTCACTATCTGAGTCATTTTCAGTGTCTTGAGAACTCTCTGACATTTCTTCTTCAGATTGCACCCCAAGACATTTAAACCGCCACATTGGTAAGTTTTTAATATAATCAGTTGGTATCAGAGGGTGAAGCCAAAGGTCAGGGAAAGCTAACCGTTCCAAGAATAAGTCAGGGTCTTCGTCCCAGTCAGATTCTATAGGAAAGTTCTGAAGAGAGGCAATCGGGTGGAAGAGGTAGCTGGTGTACCAGTCCCACAGACTTGATAACCATTCCAAATTATTCGCATTAACTTCATCATTGTTGCTGCGCCGTCTCTTCTTCTCAAAGTAATCAATTAGCAAACCATGTCCAAGGTACGTACTGAGAAACAGGGCTGGGTGTGAAGAGTAAAACATCCAGTCTGCCCTTACCCACGAAGCCAGTGTGGTTGTATTAGAGTATCGCAATAATCTTAAGCTACATTCATAAAAGCTATCTAAGTAAGGGAGCTGTAGAAAGCCCAACACAGGTAGCCAGGAAATAATTAATAAGGAATTGTATGTCCCTAAAGTGCTTATGAGAACCACAAACCGCTTGATGGTTGCTCCTTGTGTAATAAATAAGTCCATCCAAGCCATAAGATTAACTAGAACCAAACTCAAAACAAACAGATCATTTACTTCAGGTTGTAATGAGCGCAAAAATGAATCCATGGCCTGGAGGGATATAAATTCACCTGTGTGGTTACCGTATCTGTAAATTCCTTCAGGAGTTCTAAGTATGTATGATGGCATGTTATAAACACCAATATCTGTCATATAACTCTTGTTGTCCCAATTTTCCACATTAACAAAAATAAACTCAACTCTTCCAGTAAATTTTATACTTAATGCAGAGAAGAAAGCTGGTGGTTGGTCAAGCTTTGCAAATAGGTATATTTTTACCCAGTACTGATCACTTTTATTCCATTCTTCTTTCAAATGTTCAACGTTATATATAGTTTTGATTCGAGAAGCTGCATGGGCAGTTATCCACTTAAAAATGTGTTCTACTTCAATCTTGTGTCCACTATACTCTTTTAGCATGACTTTTCCTTTAGATGTACTTGTCTGTGGGACAGACATAATGAGGGTGGAACGAACCCAGCCTCTTCTCCTGCAGTACCTGTAAGAGAGTAAACTGTAGTCAACAGCTGGGCTACTGCACAACTTACATCCTAACAGTTTCTTTAGGGCCTGCAAAGTCCTCTTTTACCCTCTTCTCAGATAACCTTCAAATAACCAGAGAGACCAATACTTGGTAATTGTGTCAGAACAAGCTAGTTTACTATAGTCTGCTCTGAATATGTTTCTAGGAAAAGAAAAGGTTGTACAAAATATACCTAAAAGCATCCCTGAGCCAAGGAATCAGTAAATACTTTAGCATCTCTTATGTGCTACTCATTACATAATAAGAACCAAAGATAATGGAAAATAATTTCTGTTCATATGGAATTTAAAAAATCCTGTAAAGGATGCAAAACCAATATGAAAGATCAAAGAAAAGGGATATTAGCAGGGGTTTGAGCAGGGAAGACCTCAAGAAAGGTTTGGGAAATGAAATAAGCCTCGAAAGATGGTTGGACATTAAGTAGAGACAGAGAAGGATGAATGCTCCTACAAGCTGAGTGCCTGAGGTGGTGTAGAAAGAAACCCCGCCTTGCGATTTCTCATAAGTACTACCACAAGGCCTGATGCCCACAGAGCAGCAGCACTATCGACTACAGAGTGATTGATCTTTCCATAAGCCAATCCAAAAGAGTTACTCCAAGTTCCATAGGTAACTTTCTTCTCTCTTTGATGAAGACTCGAAGAAAAGGTTTAACACTTAAGAAGAAAAGACAGTATGCAGACAAAGAGATGTGGCCCAAGAACGAGCCTCGTCTAGCAGTGGAGTGGCCGCAGAAGAGCACAACTGCAGTCAGCACTTGTTCAAGTTTTCTGTGGATGCAGGGGACTTGACTCCTTTGGTACCCAACAAGTTCTTGTTAGGACATTTGTCCCTTCTGAAAGCGAGGTGATGAGAAGCACTAAAAGGAAACAGCTGCTGCATGACTGTGGGTAGATGATAGCTGGAAACATTTTCCTCCTCCTTCTCTTTAAATAACGCCTTCCTTGCCCCAAACTTGCCATGTGGAATTTTATGATACACAAAATTTATCTTGATAAAGGTTTTTTTTTTAAAAATCTACCACGTGGCTATGCTTCATTAGACTTAAAAACAGGTTCCATTTGGTTTCTTATGTTGCTACTCAGAAAACTGACAAAAGTCATAGATATTCATTTTATTTACTAAGCACACGTTCATATTTATTAGGGTTAAATGAGTATGTTACACATTCATAGGATCCAAGAGGAAAGTCTAGTTGTGTGTCCTATGCTCTATAATGGTAAAATGACTAATTAATCTTAGGAACACTGTGGTCTAATAAAAGATAAATGAAGATGGTATGTTGGCTTTCAAAGAGCAGGTCTCTGAGGACTCTGGGAAGCAATCTCAGTAACTCTGAATCACAGATCCTGACTCTCAGCTTCCTACTCCTTGATTCACTCCTTTACAATGCAGATTCCATTAACATGAAATGGTTTGAAGAACAACCTGCCTTAGAAGTATTTCTACCCCTTAACTATATATTTATCCAATGCAAAATAGTTCAATGGTAAGAATCTGTTTTGGCCCTTGCCAAAAGCACAGTAGGCAAAATGCAGGTAGATGACGGCGTCCTTCAGATATTATCTAAGGAGCTTTCAATGCAAGATACTTGTGATGACACACTTCTGTTCATTACAATTTGCCTTTATTTTTATGTGTGTGTGTATGCTTGTGTGAGTTTATGTGGATCATGTGTGCACAATATATCAGAGCACTAGAGACAGACAGCTGTAAGCTATCTAGATGCTGGGAACTGACTCCAGGTCCTCTGCAAGAGCAGAAAAATGTTAACTACTGAACCATCTCTCCAGTCCCACATCTCTAATCTTGGTCATTATTTTTATCTTTTCTCCTATAACTACATTCATTTCTGATTTGTGTCATATATCAAATGATAATCTTTATGACACAAAGTCTTTCTTTGTAGAGCAGGCAAGGTTTTAGTTGATTCATTTCTTCCTTTTATATTTTCTTTTCAGTTCAGGACTCATATTTTTAAGCTTTGTTATTATGAAGAGAACTTAAGACTACCCAACAGAAGAATATTCCCTATATCACAACTTTAAAATTAAATCATGTTTTCCAAGTTTGGGTAATAATTTCTAATACTTATAAATACTAGGTTACTAATATTAATTTTTCTAAATACTAATCTAAAGGTATCCAAATGAAGACCAGACTATATGCATATATTGTTTTAAGAATCTTATATTACCATATATCAGCATAAAACCCTTTACATCAAATTCAAAAAGAACATTTTAAAGGTCAGAATAAATTCAGTGATACTATCATAAAAACATTCTTCAATTTTGTTGTTGTTGTTTTGCAACAGTATTTCACTACACAGGTTGGCTTAGAACTTGAGATTCTCCTGTTTCTACCTCCCACTGGGAATACAGGCACATACCACTTTGCCCAGCTTATTAGTCACTTCTTTTGGCTATATAAAAAAATTGATTTTTTTTCACCAGTGCCCACACAGTGTGGCCCACAGCTGCCTATTACTTCAGATTCTACACCATCTTTTGAACTCCAATAGCACCTGCACTCATACATGCATATATGTTCCTCTACACACACACACACACACGTTCCTCTATACCCACATATACGTTCCTCTATACAGACATATATAATCTAAATTTTTAAAATTAAAAAATGGAATAACAGGACAAGAATGAATATAATAATACACTGAATATTGAAGATGATGATAAACCAAACCACCTCATCTAAGAAAATGTGAAGAAAAAGAAAACAGTGAAGGGTAGGAAAGTTAGAATGGATATGTTTGATTAAATAAAATGCTAAGTCTGACTTTGACATTAGGGAGAAGGGCATACCTAGGGACAGTTGTAGAAGAGAAGGAAAGTGACTAAGGAAATGCAAACTCAAGGTCAGAAGTACGAAAGTGGTAGTGTATGCCTGCAATCCCAGCCCTTGACTGAGGAAGGGCTACAGTGAGTTCAAAGTCAGTCTGAGCTGCAGATGAGAACAGTGATGTCACCCACGCCATCTATCTGCAAGAGAACACTGAAACAAAAGGACTACAGACCATTTTAGGGGATCACTCAGAAAGTCAACCAACAGCAGCTTATGCAAAACTACAGACATCTTAGTAACTAGCCGTGCACTAAACATAAAATTAGTTTTCAGTTCAGGTGGGTTTCTGGTAGTATTGTCTTTATTAAGCAAGAAAGATTCCAATCCACTTACCTGGGATCACTAGAACAGTTAAAAGTGCCTGTTCGTATTCCAAATCTTGACACCTTTTTTACCATTTTCTCCCAGTGGATTTTACCCACCAAAGGACTTCTGTCATTTGCTATGACCTATTTCCCAAAAAGAGAAAGAAAGAGGAAAAAAGCAAAACTTTAATTAGCTAAACCCAATCATTCATATCTACAGCAAAAATCCTCTTTCTAGTTCTGGTTTAACCGAATTACTTCATTATTACTACAATTCCCTTTAAATTTTAATTTACTGTTATTAGTGTATATACACGTGAGTGCTACAGCACCCGTGTGGAGAGCAGAGCACAGCTCTCGGCAGTCAGTTCTCTCCTACTGTGTTGGTCCTGGGGACGGAGCTCGGGTCAGCAGGCTTGTGCAGCAAGCACCTTTACCTGCTCAGCCACCTTACTGGCCTTCACTTACAGAGCTAAAACTGTCCAACTAGAAAAGAAACACAAATGCAGGGTGTTAAACCCCAAGCTCTAGGAGTAATAGGAGTCAAAAGCTTGTGAAAATTCTAGCCATATTCTCTACCACGTGACCTAGTCTCTAGGATTATGTTCCACAGACAGAAAATGGCCCTGAAATCAATTTCTTCTTGAAAATAATGTTTTAAAAACTAAAGCTTATAAAAATTATCATATGTGGACTTAACCAGTTCAAACTTCATATTTTTCCAAGTTTACTTTTTTAAAAATATTTATTTATTTATTATGTATACAATATTCTGTCTGTGTG
>LOEQ01001786.1:158439-177127 GCA_001685075.1 Bramus lutescens
CTTTACCCCACAACCTCTCCAGCGTAAGTTGTCATCAGTGTTTTTGATCTTGGCATTCTTACAGGTTGTAAGATGGAAAGAAAAATCAGTGTTCTTAAGGCAAATATCTCTTAGATGCCACCAAAGCAAAATCTTTAAAATAATTAATTGATTAATTTTAATTTTATTAACATTAAAAACATATTCATTAAAAATTAAGACAAATATAAAATTCATTAACTCTTTAAAAAATTATTAGTAGTTTGTATGGTTGTGCCCACAGTGTCTGTGCCACTGCACATGCATGGAGGCCAGAGGGCAGCTTTGTGGGGCTGGTCCTCCTCCTCCATCTTTACACAAGTTCTAGCTCAGGTCATCTGGCTTGCCCATCTAGTATTACCTCATGGCCCTAAAAGACTTCCTTAAACTCGTGAGAGACAAGATACGTCGAAGGAAAAAGTATTTGCAAAACACATGTCTGATAATCTAGAATATATGCCCTCAAAGATCAACACTCAGCCAACAAGCAAAGCAATAAAAAACTAATCAAATGGTTTAAACAGAGGCCAGAGATATGGTCCAGAGGTTAAAAACATGAACTGCTCTTCCAGAGGATCTGAGTTTGATTCCCACAACTATCTGTAACTCTAGTTCCAGGGCATCCAAATCCTCTAACCTTTGTGGCACCTGCATTCATGTGCACATACCCACACACAACATGCATATATAAATTTAAATAATAAAAAGTTTTTAAAAGATTTAAATTATTTTAAATACATGGATGGCAAGTAAACATGCCAAAGCTGCTCACCACCACGAATCATACCTTTAACATGATATATCTACTAGAATAATGGAAATGAAATTTGTAAGATTGACCACCCAAATGTGAGAATATGGAGGATGCAGGATGCCTGTGAACCTCTTTGACAACACAGATGATACAACCAACTTGGAAAATAACTTGGCAGTTTAAACGTGCAATAAGCCACAGTGAGCCATGAGCCACCAATCCACTTCTAGACACTTACATTAATTTATAACTTCACGAAGGCTTATGTTCAAAGGTTCTCCCAGACACTCCTGTCATCGCTGGAAAATAGAAACAACCTCATTACCTGTTAACAGGTGAATGAATGAGCTATAGCATATCCATAAATGGAATACAATTATGTAATAAAAAGACTGATCTATGTATATATATATGCACATATACATATATACATATCAGTGTATATCTGACGAGACTTAGTATTGTTTTCTAGATAATTAAGTTCCTTGTGGAGGGAAACCTAAAAACTGATGGGATGTCCTGCCGCCATCATAATTATTTCAGCATTCTCTAGTGTTTCTTGCCTACCATAGTTATTACTTTGGTGTTTAACAAGTGGATCTTTTCCTGTCTATACTTAGTATCTAGAATTTTGCTTCAAATAAGAGTCATTCATTTCTCTCCACTTATTTACTTATCCAGCTCTTATCGTAGCATGTACCCAAAGATATTCATGTTTATTCTATGGACTGTAACTCACAGCTATTCTTATTTTTGTTGATCTAGTCTCAGATTTGACTTTGGGAACATGTTCACATCGACTTTTACTTTTTTCTCAATAAATGGAACTAAGACATATAAGTATATTTGAAAATACATATTCAGACATGTAAATTTATTTCTATATTCATTTATATATGTTTTGATAAAAATAGGAAAACGTCTGGGTATTGGTGGCATACACCTTTAATCTCAGCACTTGGGAGGCTGATCTTTGAGTTTGAGGCTACCCTGGTCGAAGGGTGAGTTTCAGGACAGTCAGGTGCTGTGGAATAACCGTTTTGTATACTGTGAAGATGTGTCACTCAGAGTGGTTGATTAAAAAGCTGAATGGCCAATAACTATCAGGATTTTCTGGGTAGAGAGGATACTGGGAAGAAGAAGGAGAGACACCGTGAGACACAGAACGAGCAGGATAGACACTATGGAGATGAAATAATAAAGCCTTGAAGCAAAAAGTAAATTAATAGAGATAGGTTAATTTAAATTACAGGAGCTAGTTAGAAACAAGCCTAAGCTATTGGCTGAGCTTTCATAATTAATAAGTTTCCATGTCATGATTTGGGAGTGGGCTGGTGGTACAGAGAAAGACTCACTACAGCCAGGGATAAAAAAAAAGAAACTATGTTTTGAAAAACCAAATAAATGAACAAATAAAAGAAATAAAGATAGAAAAACAAAGGTCTGTTGGGAAGCCTCCAATGCCAACTCGACACTGTCAATTCCACATTCCCATTTCCTTTTTTTGTGTTTGCCCTGACAGGGTGATATATCCGTAGTTTATTTTTTTGTTTTGTTTTTGTTTTTTGAGACAAGGTTTCTCTACATAGCCCCTGGCTGACCTGGAACTCTCTCTGTAGACCAGGCTGGCTTCAAACTCATAGAGATCCACCTGCCTCTGCCTCCTGAGTGCTGTCATTAAAGGTGTGCACCACCACTGCCCAGCTGACTCCATTTTTCTTTATGGCTGAATAATTCTTCATTTTGTACATATGATATATATCTCTGTGTTTCTTTATCCATTCATCCACTAATGGAGACCCTGGTTCCGTGGCTTGGCTACTGTGAACAGCACTGCCGATGTGTCGCTATCTCTGTTGTGTGTGCTTTCACTTTCGGTAGATCCCAGAAAAAGGTACAGCTGGATCTTGTTTTAGGTTTTGATTTTCTGTTGTCTGTTTGTTTTTTGTCTTGTTTTGTGTGTGTGTGTGTGTGTGTGTGTGTGTGTGTGCGCACGTGTGTTTTAAAGGAACCTCTACAATGTCTCCCATAGCAATCGCACTGCTTCACATTCCCACCAACAATGTGTAAGGATTCCTTCCTGCCACTCATCACATCCCCAGCAGCGTTTTCATTTTGAAACGTGGTCTCATTACATAGCCTATCTGACCTTGAACTTGTGGTCCTTCTGCTTTCAGCCTGCTGAGGTGGGCTTGTAGGCATGTATCTATGCCCACTCTCTTGCTAGCTTACTTCGAGAAGGGCCAGCAGTCCATGTGGCAAGGAGCTGAGCTCTGACCAGCAACCTCAAGGGTGATCATGAGAACTCATCCTCCTTTCTCCACCTCTTACTCTTCGCATTGGCCACACATTCAGCTGGAACCTGGGATTCAGTGTCCTGAGAGACTCTACATGGAAGCACCCAACTAAACCATGCCTGATCACGGCCTCCCAGAAACAGTGAGGTGCAGACTGGCTTTTGTTGTCAACTTGACGTGACCTAGAATCCCCTAAGAAGATATCTTCAAGAGAAATCGTCTACATCTTGTAGCCTGTGGGCATGACCTTGAGGGACTGTCTTAGTGATTGACACAGGAGGACTCAATCCATTGTGGGTAGGTAGCACCATTCCCTAGGCAGGGTGACCTGACCCATAGAAGAAAGGAGGAAGATACATGAAGCAAGCAAAATGGTGTTTATTCTGTCTTTTCTCTTGCTCTTGATTAAGGATGTCATGTGACTTGCTGCTTGAGTTTCTGTCTTGACTTTCCTCCATAATGGACTGTAACCTAGAATTGTAAGCCAAATAAACCCTTTCTCCCCAGACTCTCTTTTGGTCTGGGTATTTGTTATGGCAACAGGAATGAAACTAGAGCATGGGGATCGTGAGTGTTTTTTGTTACTTATCACTGCACATTGCAGGATAATTTGTTACGTGGCAGTCGGTAACTGATACACACAGCAGCTCACTTTCATCTGTCATTCTCAGCTCTGTAACCTCCTCTAGACACCTTCCCCCTCTCTGGCTTAAGGTAATATTTTCTTATGCTGCTTCTTTCCCAGGCCACTTTCTAATCCAATGTCCCAATTTATTTTTTTCTGCCAAATTTATCAACTTTAATGAATTCACTCACTGTGTGTGAATTGTCTAATAGTGCACAGCTAGAGTGCCAACCCCTAACAAGTAGGACTGTCACCTGACCACTTTACTAATCTACAGCTACAATAACACTTGGCTCAATGACTTCATGGTTCTGAATTATTTGCCCAGAAATATCCTGGTGCTCAGTGAAACCGCTCCTACAAACCAAGAATAACCAAGAATAGGAGATGTGACAGCCGAAATGTCCTGGGGCTGTTTGTAAGTTTCAGAACAAGGCCTGCTCTCACACAGGGGAGCAGGCAAGTGATCTGCCAGAGACCCAGAGCTGGAGGTAGCAGAAGCAGGATTGAAACAAGATCTGTCCGTGCACAAAACTCATGTTTTCAGAAACAATAAAAAGTTTAAAACAATACATTGGGCAAGAGACACTCATCAAGGAGCTGGGGAAGGAAGAGGGAAATGATGGGGCTGATCTGTGTGAAATCGAAGAAGAAGGTGCCATGGGGCCTTGGGCTGCTTAGGCAGAGTCAAAGTGAGAGCAGTCAGCTGAGAGTGGGGTGCGTGTGGCGGGAGGGAGGCACAGGGAAGAATGCGCTGCTAATGCCTTGCTGAACAGACGTGGAATCAGACTGCTTTCCAAACATTGGTGTTCCATCAGAACTACCATCCACCATCATCAAGTCGGCTTCATCGCAGAGATGCATGGATGGTTCAACATACGAAAATCTGTCAATGTAATTCACCATATAAACAAACTGAAAAATAAAAACCACATGATCATCTAAATATTGGTGTTCATCCCCATCGAGTAGCCCTGAGTGTGGGGAAAGCATCTGGTTGGAGAAGCATCTTTCTGAGTAGGTAATTAATGGAGAGACTTCTGACTGGCCAAAATGCTGCGAACACACCATGGTGGGTATTCAGCCCAACATCTCCATCACCCACTGAGGAAGAGAGAGTAAAAAGATTATAAACGCTGGAGGATGGAGAGGAATGCTGTGAAATACTGTTTTCTAGACACAGTCATTGCAGTCATGAACACACAGTGGCTAGGATACCTGCACAAGCCTGCATGCGCGAGTGCTCACACACACACACACACGTACATACACACACATACACAAAACATGAGGGGCGACAAGATGGCTCAACAGTTAGAGGTGCTTGTCATGAAGGCCTGATGACCAGTTCTCGGTCCCTGGAATCAATATAAAGACTGAAGGAGAGGAACAGCTCTGTGGAAATTGCCCTTAGGTCTCCACCTGGAAACTGGCATATTTCCTTTGACTCTCACACACCACGAATATACAATGACAATAAGTATTAAACTTGAGGGTAGGAGGAAGTGGCTGGGAAAGTGAAGGGCATCGACAGTAGTGGGAGTTGGGTACGTGAATGAAAATGAGGGCCTGACCACTCCAAGGTCTTGTCAAGGAGAAGGTTGTTACTGTAGTGAAGAGAGAACGCAGCCAGAGGTAGCTGGAAGAGCCCAGAGCAGGGAGGAAAAGTGGCAGACTGAACTGTCCAAGAGAGGAGAGAGGGAGAGAGGAAGAGAGGAAGAGAACACAGAGGGAGCGAAGGAGAGGGGTCCACAAGAGCCAAGAGCGCAAAGAAAAGGCATGGCGGAAACGACAGGTTTTTACAGGAATAAGAAGCTGGAGGAAGGGAAGGGAAGCCCCTGGGTCAGCGAGGTTTAGGGTGGTGTGCAGGGGTGATAAGAGCTGAGAGGAGCCACAGACACTGAGTGAGCCTGGTGGCCACTGTCCACCCTGACGTGTTAATAGGCGCCATGGTTAGCCATTTGTCCTGGGCTTCTTTGGGACCTGTTAATGAGGAAATGGGAGTGGGGAGTGGATAGGCACACAAGACACAGTATAAAAGTTCCAAACTGCCAAGATTGAAAGTATTAACAAAAGAACCTCCCAACTATGCTGATGCATCTTCCAACCCCATACCCCAAATAGCTTTGTAAATGCAGACATCTGATCCTCTCCCACGTGACTGTGGGTTCTACGGCAGATTTCTCTGAGTCTTGTAGGTCCTGCTGCCATGACATAAAATGTAAAATGTGGTGGCACATGTCTGTATCCCCGGCACTTAGTGTGTGGCAGACAGGAGGATTGTGAACTAAAGAGCAGCTATTGTGGTTCCTATCTCAAAAAAAAATCCAATTGCTTAGTGGTTGGGTGCTTATCTATGTACAAAATCCTGAAGGAGGAAGAGGAGGAGGAGGAGATAATGTCCAAGGGCTGCAAAATGTAGCACACTTGACAAAATGGTTAAAGTAACCCTGCTACTGCTGTCCAACTTGTCCCTCCTACTTAGTCTCTTTAGCAACTCTTAGAGTAATAGATACCTGGGTACAAAAGAGGCAGATGAGACCTGGTGCCATGACCATGACCCCAGTAACCAGTCTGAACTTGCTTTCCTGAGAATAGGAAAAGGCAGAACCACCATGTCAAGCGTGGTGATAGGCTTTCTGCTGCTACCACAGACAGAGGTGCTCCAAAACCAGGCAGCACAAGCAGAAAGGTAGACCAGAAGGAGGGACCCAAGGAGATGTGTGGCTTAGGTCAACCTTCTTGCCTGTGCCTGGGACTGGTCCTGCTGTGCCCATAGCTAGTATTCCTGGGGCCCAGCCCCTTGGCACTCCCTTTGATCCAGGTCTGCTCTCTTGTGTTTCTTTCCTCTGGCAGCCTCTCTCTCCCTGGACCATCTCTGGGGCTGAGGGGTTTACCCTTTTGTGATGGTTATCTTGGTTGTCAACTTGACTGAATCTGAAACCAACAATAGATAGTCTTTCAGCATGCCAGTAAGGGAATTTCTCGGTTGTTTTTATTGAAGTGAGAAGACTCACCCTAAAAATGGCAGCAACATACCTCTCCCCTACCTAGGCCAAATACAGAGGAAGTCAGAGAAAGCAAAGCTTCTGGTTTTTTTTTTCTTTTTGGCCTGCCTTCTTGTAATGCTGGCAAATTCATCTACCTCAACTTCAACTGATGTTCTTCAAGACATCAGAACTCAGCCACTTTGGGCTTCCAATGGCTACCCAAGAATCCTCCAGGCCTCTGGCACTAGACTGGGACTACTCAGGCATCTGGCCTCATGGACTGAGCAGCTACTGGATTTCCTGGCTCTCCAGTGTGAGGCAACTATTATTTGACTCCCTAGTCTATATCATATATGTAATCTGATAATCCCATATACATATATATACATATATATGGGGGTTATCAGAATATATATGTATATATATGAATTTATATATTCATTCTGTTCCTCTAGGGTACCCTAATATAACCTTAGGTTTAGTATTTCTCCAGGGCACATATCAAACTATTAAAAGCAGCTTCATTAAGATAAAACAAAACTGGGCAGGGCAGTAATGGTGCACACCTTTAATCTCAGCACTCGGGAGGCAGAAGCAGGAAGATTTCTGTGAGTTCGAGGCCAGCCTGGTCTACAAGAGCTAGTTCCAGGACAGGCTCCAAAGCCACAGAGAAACCCTGTCTCGAAAAACAAAATACCAAACAACAGCAAAAACAAAAATAAAAACCAAACAAGAATGTACATTCCTGACCTGGTTTCCCATAGCTTTCTGTTTGTGATGCGCATCGTGAGCACCTCAAAAGCTCTCAGCACTGCCTGTTGTAACGGTGACGAAAGTAGAAACCAGTATTGCACTTCTGTGTGGGATAGTTCAACAGCATCTGAAGTAGCTCCATGCTTTGTACCCAGGAGCATTCTTTTGACACACTTTGTGCAATCTATAGGACTCCACTGAGTTGTCACCTGCTGCATGGAAGAATGCTACTTTAACATGCTGTGTAGTGAACCTCATGGGGTGTGGGCTGGGGTAGTTGATGGATAAATTTGTCTTCTGTCTTCAATGGACAATATGGTAGTTTGAATGTAATTGGCCCCCATAACTCAGAGAGTGGCACTATTAGGAAGTGTGGCTTTGATGAAGTAGGTGTGGTCTTGTTGGAGGAGTTGTAGCACTGAGGAGCTAGGCTTTGAGATCTCCTATGCTTAAGCTAACCCAGTATCTCAGTTCACTTTCTGCTTCCTGTGGATCAAGACACAGAACCCTCAGCTCCTTCTCCAGCACCATGCCTACTTGCATGCTGTCATGCTTCCCACCATGATGATAATGGACTGAACCTCTGAAACTGTAAGCCAGCCCCAATTAAATGCTTTCCTTTATAAGAGCTGACATGGTCCATGGATCAATGGAGTCAAATTGAAGACCCTAATATTAATCCCCACACCTATGAACACCTGATTTTTGACAAAGAAGCCAAAATTGTACAATGGAGAAAAAAAGAAAACATCTCCAACAAATGGTATTGGCATAACTAGCTGTCAACATGTAGAAGAATGCAGATAGATCCATATCTGTCGCCATTCACAAAACTCAAGTCCAAATGGATCAAAGACCTCAACATAAATCCAGTTACACTGAACCTGACTGAAAAAAACATGGGAAGTAGTCTTAAACACATGAGCACACGAGATCACTTCCTAAATATAACACCAATAGCACAGACAATGAGAGCAACAATAAATAAATGGAATCTTCTGAAACTGAGATGTTTCTGTAAAGCAAAGGGCACGGTCAATATTGCAAAACGGCAACCTACTGATTGGGAAGAGATCTTCACCAACCCCACATCAGACAAAGGACTTATCTCCACAAGAAACTTGACAACAAAATACAAAATAATCCATTTAAAAAATGGTGTACACATCTAAACAGAGAATTTTCAACAGAAGAATGTCAAATGGCTGAAAGACATTAAGGAATTTCTTAACATCCTTAGTCATCAGGGAAATGCAAATTAAGATGACTCTGAGATACCATCTTACACCTGTAAGAATGACTAAAAACACTGATGACAACTTATGCTGGGGAGGATGTGGAGTAAAGGGAACACTTCTGCATTGTTGGTGGAAGTACAAATTTGTATAACCACTTTGGAAACCAATATGGCAGTTTCTCAGAAAATTGGGAATTGATCTACATCAATCCAGTGATATCACTTTTGGGCATATACTCAAAGGATGTCCAATCATACTACAAGGAAATTTGTTCAACTATGTTCATAGCAGCATTATTTGTAATAGCCAGAACCTGGAAACAACCTAGATGCCCCTCAACCAAAGAATGGATAAAGAAAATGTGGTACATTTACATCTTTGAGTATTACTCAGTGGCAAAAAACAATGACATCAGGAAATTTGCAGGCAAATGGATGGAGTAGAAAAAAAAAAACTATCCTGAGTGAGGTAACCCAGACCCAGAAAGACAAACTCATAAGTGGATATTAGACGTAAAGCAAAGAATAACCAGGCCACAATCCACAACCCCAGAGAAGCTAAGTAAAAAGGAAGACCTTAAGAGGGACACAGATAGAGGGCCCCAGGAAGGGGAAATAGTTAAGACCGCCTGGGTAAACTGGGAGGGGGTAGAAGGGAAGGGATGGGAACATGAGGGATTAAGAAGGCTGAATTGGGGGAGGGGCAGAGGGGAGCACAATGAAAGAGATATCTTGATAGAGGGAGCCATTATAGGGTTAGGAAGAAACCTGATGCTAAGGAAATTTCCAGGAATCCACAAGGATGACCCCAGCTAAGACTCCTAGCAATAGTAGAGAGGGTACCTGAATGGGCCTTCCCCTATAATCAGATCAGTGACTACCCTAATTGTCATCACAGAACCTACATCCAGTAGCTGATGGGAAAAGATGCAGTGACCCACAGCCAAGCACTGGACTGAGCTCCTGGAGTTCAGTTGATGAGAGGGGAAGAGAGATCACATGAGCCAGGGGGGATCAAGATCATGATGGGAAAAATCACAGAAACAGCTGACCTGAGCTAGTGGGAGCTCATAGACTCTGGAATGACAGCTGGGGAACCTGCATGGGACTGAACTAGACCCTCTGAATGTGAGTGACAGTCCTGTAGCCTGATCTGCTGGGGAGGGGCTGCCAGTGGGACCAGGACTTATCCCAGGTTCATGAACTTCCTTTCTGGAGCCCATTCCCTATGGTGGGATGTCTTGCTCAACCCTGATACAGTAGGGAGGGGCTTGGTCCTGCCTGAACTTGGTATACCAGATTTTGTTGACTCCCCAAGGGAGTTCTTACCCCCTCTAAGGAGTGGATGGGGGCGTGGGGAGGGAGTGGGAGCGAGAGAAGGGAGGAAAGGGGAACTGGGGTTGGTATGCAAAATAATAAAAATAAAAACTTTAAATTAAAAAAATAGATTCCCATGGTCATGGTGTCTCTCACAGCAGCAGAAACCTTAAGATAGAAAGGTTATGATCAGATGGTTGCCTGGAATGAAGTAACCAGTGCTGTCATCTCAATGCACAGCCTCCTGGTGACACTAGGTTTTTCTAATTTACTTCCTCTGTCTCTTTCTCCAACTCTGCCCCCTCTCTCTCTTTGGCATTACTTTTTCTTTTTTTCAATTAAAAACCTTACTCAAGCCAGGCATGTTATGTAAATCTCTAATCCTAACACCAGGGAAGTCTGTGGAAATTTGAGGCAGGGAAGTCTGTGGAAATTCAAGGCCACATGGTCTAGGCTGTGCAATGACACCCTGCCTCAAAAAATAAAATTAAAGATAAGTGCCTTGCCCAGAAGTGTTTGTCTCAGACTTTACTTTCAGGAATGCAGAAATTATTTAATTTGGGTCTCAGGTCATTATCTGTAAAGCAGGGAGTATTTGTGCCTATTTCCAAGGTTGGCTTGGATATCAAACAGTGTGATGACTAACTTAGTTGTCAGCTTGTTTGGATTGAGAGGTGCCTATATTAGTAAAATTCACTTGTGCGTATGCCACTGTGGTATTTCTAGAGGCCGTTGGTATAATAACTGGTCAGGGGGACCCACCCTGAATCTGGGCAGCACCACTGAATAGTCTTAGGGCAGGAATGAGATAAAGGGTACAAGGAAGAAGCCAGCCAGCTAGTCCAAACTTCAATCTTCCTGAACCATTTAGTGATTACCACGTACCACAGGGAACTAAGCACCACTGGGATTATTTGCAAAGGCTTTCCTAGAAAAGAGAGTTCTGAGTGTCAAATTAGCGCTGGTTCTCCAAGGCCATATTGGATGCAACGCTGAGTTCCACGGAACCTTCCCTGGAAACATACCCACACCTGACCCCCCTTTGTACTCGTCTCTCCTTTTCAGTATTTATTGTGTGTGTGCACACGTGGCGTGTGTAGGGGTCAGAAGACACCATCCTGGAGCTGGTGTTCACCTTCCTGCTCATGAATCCTGGGGATCAAACTCAGGTATTCAGGCTTGGCAGCGGTGCCCTTACCCCTGAGCCGTCTCAATGGCCCTTGTTCACCTTACATTCTGTTATACCTTAGAACACCGCTGCTCTGCTCCCTGTTCAGAGCCATCCTTTCCTTTCAGCTCCTTGCCCCATTCCCCCTCTCCTCTTCCTGAAGCCATCTCAGGTCCCTTATTCACTGTTCCTCTTCTGCCTTTTTCGTCTGCGCTCACATCACATCCAGGATAACCTCTTCTGAAGCTGCTCGCTGCCTTAGGAGACACCATTCTTCCTTTCCTAGGACCAGAGCACAAGCATCTGACAGTCCCTTTTCCGAAGCTCCATCTTATTCCAGTCCATGCTTAAAGCCACCGGCAAAGTCTTAATAACATAGTTATACAAAGAGATGAAGCCAAGCATCTGTGAAGATGAAGACACAAAGTTTACAGGGTAGAGTACCAGAGGGGAGATGGCTATTTATCTATTTGTTTGCTTATTAATTTACCTATTTATTTATTTATTTATGTGGCTTTTCAAGACAGGGCTTCTCAATATGTAGCCCTAGCTATCCTGGAACTTTCTCTGTAGACCAGGCTGCTCTTGAACTCAGAGATCTACCTCTACCTCGTGAGTGCTGGGATTAAATGTTTTGCTGAGGAGAATGTTTAGAGGCAGATGGACCTCTGTGAGTTCAAGGCCACCCCAGGCTACACAAGGTCAATGCAGAAACAGTTCCAGGTGGTGGCGGCTCACACCTTTAATCCCAGTACGAGGGAGTTACAGGCCTTTAATTCCAGCACTGAAGGGGAATATAAGACAGGAGGAGGCAGAAGCTCAGGGCTCAGTCTGCAGTCGCCCAGTCCTGGTAGAGGTGTAGAGGTAAGACTTCTCTAGTGCCCTAGCTAGTTTGTTTTTCTGATCTTCAGCTTGAACCCTAATATCTGTCTCTGGATTTTTATTATTTGTGCTACATGTATTTTTATTTTTATTTGTGTATCTGTGTTCCCAGTGAGGGAAAATGTCTACGGAAGCCAGCGGGGCACTGAAACCCCTGGAGCTGGAGTTACAGACAGTTGTGAGGCCCTGACATGGATGCTGGAACTGAACAGCTCCTCTGGAAGAGCAGTCAGTGCTCTTAATTGCTGAGCCATCTCTCCAGCCCCCACAGAAGAAAGTTTTGCAGAGACACTATTCAAGAGTTATGCAGAGGGTCTCCCTTGAGTACTTGGCCACATATTGATCAATATGTGCACATGAAAAAAATCTCCCAAAGCTAGGTTAAGAGCCACTGAAAGGACGAGTGATAACAGTAGCTGGAATTCTTGTAGAACTGAGAATAAGGCTTTCCCCCCACAGACCAGGGTGAAAAGCTGTGATTTATAAGACCTAGGAGAACATATAGCGTGTCCCTTCAATGGGAGAATAACTATCTCTGAAGTCCACACTGCTCTGGTCTCACCTGACAGATCAGGGAAACAAGGTTCAAAATATCTTGCTGTTTCCAGGGAACAGCTGCACACAAGAGCAGAGCTTGCTAGCTTAGCTTGCTATGTTCACTGTAACACACATCTGAAATAATCTTACAAAGAGAAAAAAATTATTTGGTTCAAGGTTTGGGAGGATTTCACCAAGGATGGGTTGGCTCTGAGCCTGTGGTGAGGCAGGTCAGCAGCAGCAATATATGGCAGGAAAAAGCTCATGGCTGGGAAGAAAAGAGGAGACCAGAGGTCAAGGTCAGTGTCATCCTCTGTCCCTTTCTATCTTATTATTATTTGAGACATAGTCTCTTTTGAAGACACATCTCCAATGGCCTAAAGACCTTCTACTGGGTCTGTCTGTTAAAAGAGTCACCATCTCCCAATAGCATCACCCTGGGACCAAGCCTTTAACACAAGGACGTTTAGAAGATACTAATCCAATCTTAGCATCGTTGTGAATAAAAAGCTTGATAGAAGTCAGACAAAAGAGGCGCATTACACACAGAGGCACGTTTATAAGGACAGCATCAGATTTATTGTAAAAAAAATATGTGATAAACAAGGACTGAGTAGATGATTCAGTGGGTAAAGCAATTGATGGGTAAGCATGAGGATCTTTGGACCTCCAGAACTCATACAACGCTCAATACAACAACAAGGGTCTGAAATCTCTTTCCTCTTAAAACAAAATGGGAGGCTGGAATAGGAGAATTTCTGGAAGTCTGTGGGCCAGGTAGTCTGGTATCCATGGAAGAAAACAACAAAGAGACCTATCTCAAAGGATGTAGAAGGCAAGGACCAACACCCAAGGTTGTTGTCTAATCTCCACAAGTGCACCATTATATGGACATTTTGTGTCATGCATGTACCCAGTCACACATATGAAAATACACATAGACATGTACACACAATAACTCAATAAATGAAAATATAGACATGAAAAATAAACAGAAACAAATATGGGACAATAACACACATACATACAGTTTTATAAGTGATTTTTTTCACTTGGAAATGTATTTTAGTTTTTCATTTCTGTAACACTATTTATCTGTCTCTAGCTGTACCTTAATCTAGGCAACCAAACCTTTAATTTTTATGTGGATATTTTCAATATTTAGAACTCCAGTGGGCATTGCCAACCATCTTTGATTCTATTACATGATCCCACAAGTTATCAGAACTTATAATTTTCTTTATATGATATAGGAGAAAAAATTTTATATGCTATTTTTAACCCAAGGGCAGAAACATTTTAAATATTCTTATATAGTTTCCTACTACCAATAAAAGAAGTTATGTGCCCCTCACCATCAGTGCACATACTTTTTCTTCAAAATATACTCCATAAGGGGAGACTGTGAAGACTGTGTGCATCCTGTGCCCACTTCCTATGTGTGAGTTAGCAAATGCAAAACAAATGGGGCTGCTTTGTACATCTAAACTGTGTCAGGGTGCACAGCTCCTGGTAGTTAGGGTGAAGCAGATGGATTTCCATGGATCCGGGAACAAAAGGCATTCACCTCTGTATAAAAATAGAAGGAACAAAAGGCCTTCTCAAGGAAATAGGAGGAAATCAATAGCGTACCCATCTTTGTTAGTCTTGTAAAATTGCTTTTCTCAATACATTTTTTTTTTCGAAAGGAGCAAAGGGTCATTCCAAAGATGGAGGATGACAGTCCCAGGAGGAGACTTGAGGGTCAAAGTCAGTGGAAGAGATGGCCCTAGGATGTCTGGATGAAATGTCTAAAAATAAAATGTAAACAACTGTCCAGAGAATGGTCTGGGAGAGCTGTGTTTTTGGTTTTGAACGAGCAAGTTTCTATTAAGCGATCACAAGCAAGAGGTAAGAGAATAACGAGTGAACATCAATGGGGAGAAGCAGGAGACAGTGAACCCTCACAGTTCAGGGGCTCACACGTCCAGCAGAGGTGAGCGGAGAAGCCCACTGAGAACAAGGGCAGAAGGCAGCACTGCCAAATCACGACTCAGAAGTATGCCGCAGAAACTGACTGCAGACGTGGAGACAGCCTGCGGGTGCTCCTGATTGAGGGCGGTTTGGACAGAGGGTCCTTTCTGTCTTCTTCAGGGGTTGCCTTCCCAAGCTGAACTCTTGGCTTTATGATCTCACTGAAGGCATTTTTATACGATGGGATAAAAATAGTAACCTTGGCTCGAAACTGTTAGCTTTCTGGATGTTCTCAATGACTTGCTTGCTTTCCTTCCTTTTTGATGTGGACTTAGGGTTCGCCCTGCCTCAGGGCAAGGAGTTTTGGAGACAAGGGAGGGCCTCCTCCCAGAGTGTGCTTTCAACAAATTTAAGCAACACAGGAAATTTTACCATTATAATGCACATCACTGCAGTTCCTGCTTATATAGCCCTTTATAATTTACCTGACATTTTTTATGGTATGAAGGAATACAGGAGGAGTCTAGTAGAAAGTGGTACGGGGGCTTCCTTGCTACCATCGTACCAAACATCCCTGAACTTCTTGTGACTCTAAGAACTCTCTGGTTTGTTTGTTTGTTCATTTCTTTGTTTGTTGAGATGGGGTCTCACTTTGTAGCCCTGACTGGTCTGGAGATTGCTTTGTACATCAGGCTGGCCTTGGACCCACAAAGATCCCCCTGCCTCTTGAACTCATTGTTTTTTGTTGTGGCTGTTTTTTTTTTTGTGGGGTGGGGGGACGTTGTTTGATTAGGTGTTTTTATTATTTGTTTTTGTTTGATTTGATTTTGGGATTTAGAGACATAGTTTCTCAATGTGTAGCCCTGGCTGTCCTGGAACTCACTCTGTAGACCAGGCTGGCCTCGAACTCACAGAGATCCGCCTGCCTCTGCCTCCCAAGTGCTATGATTAAAGCTGTGCATCACGACTGCCCAGATGCACTCGCTGTTTTTAACCAGTGTAATGAGCTGTCTTTGATAATCAGTTAAGTATTAGGTTAATTCATAAGACGTATGAAAGAGTTTGATTACCGAGAGAAGGACGTTGTTGAATATTATGGAACTAGAACAGATTAGCCCTTGCAGGAAGAGCCCAGAGTTAGAAAGCATGGAAATGCTGACATGCGGAGTGATAAAGTAGTGGGCAGTGGGAATCGCCAAGGAGAATCTAAACAGCAAGGAAGCAAAAAGAGCCAAGGCAAAAATTCAAGGAGGAGGTATTTATAGGGCTAATAGGGTTAGGGAAGAAGAGCCAGCAGAGAGAGAGGTGGGGAAGGGAGAGGAGGGGAGAGACAGAAAAAGAACAGAGTGGGGAGAGAGACAGAGAGAGCCACACGGAGAATCAGGCATGCTACCCTGGAAGAAACTAGCAGTGCCTCCTGGATTGAGGAAAGGAGGGACAAGGAGGCCAGCCACGTACACTGATCCCAGACACTTGAAGTTAAGCTGCTGAGGTTGAGTAGGTCAGAGCGCTTTCTGTGTAAGCATGAAGACTACAGTTCAAATTCCCAACATGCATGTAACAACTCAGCCATGTGCTGTTGTGGGCAGAGAGAAGAGGATCACTGTGGCTTGCTGACTACCCAGCTCCAGGTCTAGGAACAGACCCTGTCTCAAAAGAATAAGGTGGAGAGTGGCAGAACTGGACACCCATCCTTCTCCTCTGTCCTCTACGTGTATGTGGGTGTTCCTACTTATACAGGCATGTGCACATGGCGCAAGACAGTCTCTCATCATGCACACACTCAAATAATAAGTAATAAAACATTTTAAAATATTTGAATTTTCATATAGAAAATGAATTAAACTTGTTTAATATAACAAGGATGTAACAGGTATTTCTATAAGAGGTAGAACAAGACACATGGGTAAAGATGATGTAAAGGAACGGATTGCAATTCCATGTAGAGTAGGCATGTTCTATTCATTTATTTATTTATTCCTTGTCCTTCTCCTCCTCTTCCTCCTTCTTTTTTTTTCTTCTTCTCCCTCTTCTTTTTTTTTCCCCTGAGACAGGGTTTCTCTGTGTAATAGTCCTGGCTGTCCCAGAGCTCATCTTGTAGACTAGGCTGGCCTCAAACCTTTTTGTTTATTTTATTTTTTATTTGTTCTTATTTATTTTAAAGACATTATTTTTAAAGGTTTATTTTCTGGAACTTGGGAGAAGGTTCATTGGGTAAATTGTTTTCTACTCAAGCATGAGGACTTGAGTTCGAATCCCAACGTCCATTTTTATAAAAAGGCAGGTAGAGTGGCATGTGTGTGTGTATGTTTTATGTGTGTATGTGTAATCCTGGTGCTGTGAGGCAGAGATTGGGGTTCCCTGGGTCTTGCTGGAAAGTCAGGCTAGACAACGGGTGAGCTCCAGCTTCAGTGAGAAGACCCTCTCTCAAAAGGTGAGGTTGCTGAGCATGGCGGTGCTGGCCTTTAATCCCGGCAGTTGAGTCTGAACCCAACTGAGGTCTACATAATAGCTTTTAATCCAGTCAAGGCTACATTTTGAAACCCTGTCTCAAAAAAAAAAATGGTTGAGAGTGATAGCGAAAGACACCAACATCAACCTCTAGTCTCCATGTATGTAGGCATATACGCACATTTACACGCATTAATAGAATTTACAGACACTTATTTAAATTGACTTGATAAATAATTTTGTGAGTTATATTATAATGTAATGTTTGATTCATGTACTTAATTGGTGCTTTTTTTTCTATTAGGATGTCTGTGTCTCCACAGATCTTTCTATTGCTAACCTGGTTCTTCTTTAGAAGATGAGCTAGGGCCTATATTTAGTCAGTGATTATTTCATCTCTTTGGGCCCATTGGCTAGACCGGGCATGAGTGAATGATACCAGCCAAGGCTATCAGACTTCTTATCTGAGCATCTCCTCACTGGACTGACCTTTTCTTCCATGCTAGCCATTGGCTATTTTGACAGTGGGGCCACAAGTTTTGAACACCTGCCAGATGGGGGGTGTCTCCTGCCAAAGGCTGTTAGCAAAGGTTTTCATCACATGGATTGGTTGTTGATTAATTAGAGAATGTGAGCTGTGTGATAGACCTGTTGCTGTTGTTATAAGTACACCCTGAGCCAGCTAATAGAGCGGGAACAGAGAAAGAGGAGCAGCCTCAGATGCACGGAGTGACTTCATGCTTTATTTGCCAAAGCACTGAGTAATGGGGTTGACAGGCCTGTGTCCATGGTGTACTGATGACAAAGGTGGTGAAGCCATCGCTCCTGAGGTACTTGGAAGACAGAGATGGAAGACAATCAGAAATCTAGGAAGACTAGTATAAGATGACAGGACATGTTGGCAAATACAAAATTCAGCTTCCTGGAAGTCTTCATCCATTTCAATCTGTCCGAGTAGGCACCCTCTCTCTCTTTGCTTTTTGGATGCTATGATGTGAGCTGCCTGCGCCCTCACTCCTTCCTGCCACAATGCCTTACCTGCCACCATGGTGACAAAGGTCAGAAGCATGGGCCCAGTGTACCAGAGGCTGAAAATTGTGAACCCAAACAAATCTTTCTTCTTTGAGTCTACTAACCATAAAAACCTATCGTGTGTTTGTGTGTGTGTGTGTGTGTGTGTGTGTGTGTGTGTATGGTGCATATGTGTGAGTATGAGTGTGCAAGTGTCCATTCCCCTGTATCAAGAGACCAGAGGAGGATGTCAGGTGTCTTTACTCCTTGAGACAGTCTCTCACTGAATGGGAAGCTTGCCATTTTGGCTAGGCTGACTGACCAGTGGGCTCTCAGAATCTGCTTGTCTGCATCCCCAATTCTAGGGTTACAGGCATCTCCAGCCATGCCTTGCTTTTTATGTAGGTACTGGGGACTTGAACTTGGGTCCTCATACTTGCTTAGGGAGGTGCTCTTAACCGCTGCATTATCTTCTTGCCTCCAAACATGTTACTTTGTTATATTGCTTGCTTGTATTACTGGCATAAAATAAGAGCATTTCTTTCTTGCTTCTCTCTTCTATCCAGACTACGTGTTTTGTTATGTCAAAGGAAGTGAGACAGTTTTGAAAAAGCCATTAACTGCATTCTTTTTATTTTGTTTTGTTTTTTATTGATTTTATTGAGCTATACATTTTTCTCTGCTCCCCTCCCTTC
>LOEQ01001786.1:177586-191205 GCA_001685075.1 Bramus lutescens
CAAGGCAGTTTCTTTATTAACCAATGAAAGTAACACATAGACAGATGACCCTCCTACATCAAATGTAAGGACAAATGTCTATTGAGTGGGAGAAACCTAAAATGATGGGTGTGGAGAGAGCTGTTTTGTTGGCATTAATCATTGTCTTGAAGTTATAGATCAAATAAAAATGGTTTGCTTATAACATTTGCTTCTATAACAAACTAGAAAATCTTCCAGAAAAAAAATCTCTGGGTTGTACATCTAGAAAAGTCAGTCTGCATATTGAGAACTGTCTCCATATTCTGTCTCTGCTCAAGGGGCCTGGGAGACTTCATTGCATCCCCTGCCTGTGCTTCAGATGCTGGAAATGGTGTAATATGACCTGCTTACACAAGCTTCTCTCTCATGACAGACTGCACTCTGGGAGATAAGTCTTTTCTTCCTTTACAAAAGCCACCTATTAGATTTTAATTAAAAAATTAAAAGCCAATCTTGTTCTTGTTGTATCTACTCGGTAGTTAAGTACAGGATCTGATCTAGTGTCACTCACCTGCTATATTTTCTGACATGAGCCCAGTCACCCCTTGGACAGTCTGAGGGTTCTTCATTCCTGGGTGGTCGCCATATTGACACTGATCTTCATATGGATGCCTGATGAGAATAGTACACAACTCCCAGACTCGAACAACCCTCCCACCTCCATTCCCCAAGCATCTGAAACTATAGGTAGGCACCACTATGCTGGGCACAGCTGGTGTGTCTATGAGCGCTGCTCAAGAACAAAACAGTTTTCTGTGTTTCCCTTGAATGTGGTCAAATAATGCATCCTGTTTTTTTTTTTTTCTTGAGGTTTGAACATTTCACCTTTAATTTTTTGGAGAAAATGACTTCCCACAGTTGTGTGACTGTTTTGCCAATTTGTACCAGTGTATAGATTTGCCTATATATTTATTTTGAGACTGGCTGTCAATCTCTGTGAGATCACGGCCACATATTCATCCCATTTCTGTTCATTACCCTCTTTGCAATGTTCCTTCCATCCAAAGGTGGAATCAATTGCCCCTCCTCTTGCCTCTCTGTTGGCCTGTGACTGGCTTTGAGCAGCAGTGGTTTCTATAATTGCACTGCTTTGATGTCACCAGCTTCGATGTCACCAGCATCCTGAAAAGAAGCTCAGACTTTGGCTGGGAAGGTGGCTGGGCTGGTAGACTGCTTCCCTAGTGTTCATGATGCTCTGTGCTCCATCCCAGTATTGCATAAATGGGGTCTAGTGGAACATGCTTATGATCTCTGCACTCACATTAGAAATCCAAGGTCATCCTCTGCTACCCAGGGGACTTGAGGTCAGTTTGGTCAGAGTGACATGTTGTCGTAAAAAAGAAGGAAGAGAGCAGCAGTTGTAGCAGAACTTGGCCTAACCTCCTCCCAAGAAAGTCATATTTAGAATGAGACAGTCCAGGCCCCAGACAATATCCAGCACAGATATTCAAGCAGAGCTTGCTTATATCATCATATCTAAATTGACCAGATTGATTAATGCAGTCTAGTGAGCAAGCAATCTCGGGCAAAATGACTTAAAAATCACCAAGACTAGATCAAATTGATTAAATTTGATCTGGGATCAAATAAACTGTGATTAAATAAAGTGGTGGTTGTTTCAGGCCACTAGGTTTTAGATAGTTTCTGTGTAATATAGATTAACTGATATAATTTGGTGCCTGATATTTGCACTTCGGAATTAACTTTTTGGCATAATATTTCAGCATTTGACAAGCTGGAAGATAAGCTTAAAGGACTGTGTTGCTTTTCCTAATGTTTACTTAAACTTTTCCCATAATGGAACATTAGGTTTGCATATAATTTCCATCTTCATGAATAATACTGTTCCAAACATCTTTCTACAACTGGCTTACAAAGCTTTGTTTGTTGCTGTTCTTTTTTAAAGAAAATTATGAAAAAAAGAACATTATGTATGGAACCTGGGAGATGGCTCAGTGGTTGACAGCACTGGCTGCTCTTCCAGAAGACCTGGGTTCAATTCCCAGTATCCACATGGCAGCTCACAGCTGTCTGTAACTCCAGTTCCAGGGGATCTGATACCCTTTCGCACACATTCAAAGGAAAACCACTGATGCACATAAAATAAAAATAAATCATTATAAAATGGAAATAAATTTTTTAAAAGACAGTTATGTATTTATACATTATGTAGCATTTATCGCATTGCTGGGGACTGAGCGTGGAATCTCACAACACTACCTCTGGGTGTCTCCACAGCCAGCCCCTTCTTAGGAGTTCTGCATACCAAAGTGCAAATACTAGGGAAGAATATCGGATGCTAACCTTCGTCACACATTGCCCGGTGCTTTCCGAGAAGCCGCTATCAATCTGTGCTCTGGTCAACAATGGACACATCCCCATCTCCACCCAGCAACCTTTTCACGCTAGCAACTGCTAATCCAGGCACTCTGTGAGCAGAACCTTTGCGTCTCCTGACTTTATGCTGAAAACCTTGACCCCTGGGAATGGGACTCAGAGGGGCTTACAGAGGAGAGGAAGACAGAGAGACAGACAGACAGACTAGACAGAGAACAGAATATTTCCAGCTCGCTTTCGTCCTTTTCGAGGTAACACCACTGCACAGTACGTAGCCAACTACTATTCCCATCACATAGTCTTGTCTGGTGTCAGATGCCATGGAACTGGAACGTGAGCCCTGCCTCCTGCTCATCACTACCTTAGTTAAATCCACCTGTGCTGCTGATGCGCACTCTCTCTCTCCCTATCACTGAATATTATTCCACCAAATGAGCTTGTCATCATTTATTTACCCGTGGTGGGAATTTGGGTGCTTTGTATTTTGATGGCAGTAATGTTTTAAAGCTCATTTCAGTAGCCAAACAAACGTGCTGCTGGTATCTTAGAGACGTTTCAATATTTTCAGGTATTGCTGAGGAAGAGGTAGAGGAGGTTCAGTGGTGGTCAGGGTGGTGAAAGGCATTAGGAGCCATGCTGAAGAAGTTAGAGTTTAGGGCCTGAACAGAAGAGAAGTCACTGAGGGGTCTTGATCAAGAGGAGGAATGTATAAAGTTAATGAAATAACTTGAATGATGGGAAACAGAATGGATGTGATGTGAGAGTCCCCTCTGTGTGCTGTGATTACTATTAGTGAATAAAGAACCTGCCTTGGCCTGTTGATAGGGCAGAACTTAGGTAGGTGGGGAGGACTGGTCTGAATGCTGGGAGAAAAGAGGTGGAGTCAAGGAGATGCTATGGAACTGCTACTGGAGATAGACGTGCTGAAACTTTGCCCATAGGCCACGACCCCATGGTGATGTACAGATTAATAGGAATGGGTTAAATTAAGATGTAAGAGTTAGCCAATAAGAAGCTAGAGTAATGGGCCAAGCAGTGATTTAATTAATACAGTTTCTGTATGATTATTTCGGTTTGGGGAGGCCGGGACAAACAAGCAGCCTCCTTCCAACATGGATGTGTTATTAATTGGCCCAGAGTTCTGTTGCTGTCCTGTTCAGATAGAAGTCATGAATAATCAGAGTGTGACTTCCTCATGTTAGCAGTTATGAGGTTTCAGTGCCAGAGGTATACAGCTCTGGGCTTTTACAAATTTTCAGAATTATAGGAGGAAATATATTTTGAAAGCATGAGGAATATTTGTATTTAAGCAAGGTGATAAGCAGTTGTCTTGCAAAAAAAAAGGCATGAAGATTTTCATTCAAATTTCTGAATTAAGTTGTGTGTTGCTGCCTTAGGAAGGGAGGGGAACAACACAGTGGCTGGAAAAGAAGAGCCAACTCAGCATTAGACTTGAAAAGGTCGAGTCAGATCTGCTGAGCTGTAAACTTACAAACGTGTTCAAAAGACAAAGAGGGAGAAACATGCTTACTGTTCAAAGTGATAAACTGTAGTCCCAGTTAGTGTGGCCACTGGCTTATCTGTCTTTGACAAGCAGTCCGTCCTTTTAAAAAGACGGGCTACCTCACTACCTCACGGTCCTTGTACAGAGGCCATGCTGATTACTCTGCTTTGATTCAATGTCATTGTTTTATAAAGACTGTGTGTGTGTGTGTGTGTGTGTGTGTGTATCACACATGCAAGCATACCTGTGTGAGTCTAAATGAGCCATGTTTCTGCAACTGCCCTTACATGCCAAAAGAGGGTGTAGACTTCCCTGGAACTGGAGTTACAGGTGCTGTGGGTGCTAGGAACTGAACCTGCTGCCATCTGTCTATCCACTTGGCCCAGTTTTAACAGGAAGGCTCCCGAGGTGAGCACCACAGTCAAGGACTGCCAGCAGCCCGGCACCCAGCAACTGCTGTTCCCAGATCTGTGAATGAACCTTGGTGACTGCCCAAATCAGAGAGATGCCCCAGACCTCTTCCAGCAGCCAGGGATTCTGTAGTTCGTTGCAGCCCTTTGGAAGACCTCTGCCATCCCGGCCCTTTGCAGTCTCTGCTTGTGGCTGCCCTCTGGGTCCCGTTGACTGGCAGTCCCAGAACATGTCCGCTTTTCACGCTGCCAGTTCAGCCTGCTCTACCCACGTGTCTGAGTTTCACTTCAGTTGCCGTGATTGAACAGCCCAACAAAAAGCATCTTAGGGGAGAAATGGTTCACTTGGCTTGCAGTTCAACATTGCAGTCCATCATTTGGGGGACATCACAGTTTCAGGAGTTTGAGACAGCTGGTCACATCACATCCATAGTCAAGAGCAGAGAGAACCGTGTGTGCGTGCTCAATAGCTACCTTGCTTGTGTTCTGCATAATTTTTCCATTCATGCAGTTCGGAAGTCTCTACACATGGAACGACTCTGTCCACTGTGGGCTACTCTTCACACATCAATTAACATAATTGAGACAACTTCCCATAGCCATGCCTTCAGGCCAACACCATGTAGACAACTCCTCATGGAGACTTTTCCCAGGTGATTCTAAGTTGTGTCAAGTTGAAAATTAAAGTTAATCATCACATTATAGCAAAAAACAGAAATAGTAAAAACAAAACATCAGCATAGGGCTTATTGAGACCTGAGCTGTAGCACATAGCACGGGAATGTACAGGAAGAAGGTGTGAGGAGAGCTCAGCCAGGGCTGCTTGTATAATCCTGTCGTGCATGTAGATTAGCTGCCATGGGCTTTGGAGGCACTGGTACCCATTCAGAGTGGGACTGTCTGCACACGGCTCTGGATGGGATCTGCTAAGGATGATCTAAAACCGTTATGGCTGGTGAAGCCCCTGAGGCAGTGTTATTAAAGTGGCAGCCATGACAAAAACGAATGTGCTTCAGGACATTCATGCCTGGTTGGAAGTCTCCTCTGGTGTCTGCGGCTGCATCAGAATACTCCTGGACAGTGACAAAATGTTTAGAACAGCCATGGCTGTAATGACGAGAGCAAATGGAATGGGTGAGAGTGACCACTGCATCAGCATCTCCTTCTCCTGAAGCTGCATTCGCTGTTATCTGCCTAGCTAGACCCTGAAGAGCGGCAATAATATCGCTTACAGTACTGTCAGGCATGGGAACCATGACAATGACAGTAAGGGTCCTGAGTGAGCCTCCATACCTGCAGCCACTGCAGCAGGGCATGGTGGGAAGGCTTGGATAGCTGCAATTCAATTGACCAAACTGCCATGCCTGATCGCTTTCATGAGTTAAAAAGTAGAAAGGTGGGCTAGAGAGATGGCTCAGCAGTTAAGAGCATTGGCTGCTTTTGCAGAGGAGCTGGGTTTGGTTACCAGCTCCCAAGTGGTGGCTTACAACCATCTGCAACTCCAGTTCCAGGGGATCTGATGCCCTCTTCTGACCAGGCATGAACCAGGCAAGCAAAACACTCACACACATAAAAGTAAATAAAGTAATTAAATCTTTTTTTGAAGGGGAGGGGGAAAACCACTAAGGGTATTTATAACCAAGATCTATCGTAAAATTAACCTTATTGGGGCTTAACATCTACCCACATACCCTTAAGGAGGGTTGGGTCCTTCAATCTGCCTCAGGTAGTTTGAGGAGAAGGTGGAGGCAGATTTCTAGGTAAAAGACCCCAGTGCTAGCACAGGTGAGAAATAAGCTGGGTAACAGTGAGTCCTGGGGACTGTGGTGGAGACAGATGATGGTTGGTTAGGTATCTAAGTTGATAGACTAACACAAAGCATAGGAATGGGGAGCAGGAGATGGCATCTGAGAAAGATAACAGAGTCACTTTGAAAATTCTCAGTCCAAGGTGGCTGTGGCATGTCCAGGTGGAGAGGTCCCCTCAACAGCTGGACACTTAGTTCTTGAGCTCTGGAAAGCGGTGCTGTCTGAGACAGAGATTTGGGGTTTGTTGGTATATGGATAGAAACACCTAGGAATTGGTTACGGTTGGTTAAGGTCCTATTGAGGAGGGGTAGATGGTTAATGAGAAGGAAAGCCAAAGAAGAAGACAGAAAAAGAGGTCGCAGGTATGTATATAGGTATATGTGGGCCTTTGAGGAGAGAAAATTTCAAGATGGGGAGGGGAGCAAGATTCTGGAGAGTAGAGGAATGGAAGCAAGTTATTAGACTTTGCTTTTAAGGTACGTCAATAAAAAGTTAGAGAGATTAAGAGATGCACTGCTCTCACAGAGAACCTGAGTTCCATTCCATCCTGGGTTCCAGGATGGATGACTCATAAGTGCCTGTAACTCCATTTCCAGGGTGTCTGAGGCCTTGAACCTCTGAGGACACCCACAAACATATGTACAGAAACACAAGTGCATGTGTGTGTACGCACACACACATACACACAAATAAACATCATCAAGATCAATGTTTTGCTCCCTTATTTAAGTGACAGAGATACGATATGTCCAGGTGAAGAGCAGGAGACTTAACAGATATGAGAGGGAGGGGCGGGTGGAATGGGTTTCTGAAGTTGAGAGCAGGATATGAGGACACTGTGGAGAGATGGCTGGATGGAAAGGCCATCTTA
Source organism: Bramus lutescens (assembly GCA_001685075.1). Classification (NCBI taxonomy): domain Eukaryota; kingdom Metazoa; phylum Chordata; class Mammalia; order Rodentia; family Cricetidae; genus Bramus; species Bramus lutescens. The sequence continues at coordinate 184,538 of LOEQ01001786.1, forward strand.
AAACATGACCCCTCCAAAAAAAATAGGTATTCTCAGTCTGTGGGGGCAACACTGGGGTCTGGGGTGTGATTTGCCTTCAAAGACTGCATGACCAAGTATGATTGGGTTGTTCGATTTTCTGGTCATTGATCCCAAAGATAATTTCTAGTTTTTGAACATTTTAAGTCATAGCAAAAATTTTATCCTTTTCATTGAAAAAAACCAATAGTACGGTTGAATACTGGATCCATTTCCTCCCCTTTTCCTTTATTGCATTGAAGTAGCAATTGCTCATCATCTAGGAAATGAGATGGCCCACAGTAATGAAAGCCAAATGAAGCCAGCATCTAAAATTTGAGTTGAGGAGTCAGTGTAATGGCTTGTAGGTAAAGGCACTTGCCCACAAGCCAGACAGCCCAAGTTTCATCTCCAGGATCAAGTGGCAAGGTACTTGAATTTATATGAAAGAGAAACGCACAACAAAGAGTTTTTGTTTGTTTGTTTAGCTTGTTTTTGAGACAGGGTCTCACTGTGTATCCTTGGCTGGTCTGGAAATCACTATATAAAGCAGGCTGGCCTCAGACTCACAGAGCTCCAGCAGCCTCTTCCTCCCGAGTGCTGGCATGAAAGGCGTGCGCCACTGCTCCTTTAGGACCGCTCTGGACTGAAGGTCAGAGGTTCCGCGTGGCTCTGTGAGACGTGTGTAGGGAAAACACAAGAAAAGGACTGTGGGAAGACTCAGCAAATTGTCTGCTCGACCTGAGGAGGTGACGCGGAGCACAGGACCACGTGACTTTATATCTGATCTTACACATGAGGAGGGGTTTACTGCTCTGCCTCTCTATAAATTCTAGAAAATTTATGGGAAAAACAAAGTTATTTGTGGAAAGACATGGACATTTTGCAGAGGATTCTACCTTCTTAAATGTGTGGATAACCTTTTTGTTTAAGAAGAAATTGCCAGCAAGATATGGTAGCACACTCCTTTAACCTCCTCACTCTGGAGGGAGATATGGAAACTCCATGACTTCCAGGTCAGCCTGGTCTACATAGTGAGTTTCAGGACAGCAGAGGCTATGTAGAGTCCTTGTCTCAAAATAACAAAATAAAAATAAAAATAAGAAAGTGCCTTCCTTTAGTTGAAAATAAAATCTGTGTTGGAGCAGCAAAAACACAACAACAAGCTTCAATTAAGGGAGTTCTTTCTGCCAGGTGGTGGTGGCGCACACCTTTAATCTCAGCCCTCGGGAGGCAGAGACAGGCGGTGCTCTGTGAGTTCGAGGCCAGCCTGGTCTACAAGAGCTAGTTCCAGGACAAGCTCCAAAGCTACAGAGAAACACTGTCTCGAATAAAAACAAAACAAAACAAACAAACAAAAAAGCCAGCGAGTCTTTCTTTCTTTCTTTTTAGGTTTAATTCTAAAAGAATAGTGTGGGGGCTGAAAAGATGGCTCAGAAGTTAAGAGCACTTGTTCCTTTCACAGAGGCCCTGAGCTCAGTTTCCAGTACCTCCATGGTAGCTCACAACCATAGAAGACCAAGTGTCCACTTCTGACTTCTGTGGGCACCAGGCAGACTGTGTACATAGACATATACACAGGCAAAACATTCATACACATAAATAAAATAACCTACAAAGTAAATCACAAAAATAACAGTTTTAATCCTTTTTATCCAGCATATTATATTGTTTATAGTTTTAGTGGCTTTCCTTCCAACAAAATTGCTAACAAATTTTCACGTTGTAAATAACATTAATGAAAGTCAATTGATGAGCTATATAAATTAGACTACTTCTTCCATTTTCAAAAAAGTCAAGTCCCATTTTGTCTTAAACAAGTAATTTTACAAAAATGTATCCTTTTTTTTCCTCCAGAGTTTTCACATTTGATGAAAAGGCACTAAGGACATCCATTTCAAGAAAGGTAAGCTAATTTTAACTAAATAACAGATGGCTCTGAGACATTTGAATTTTAAATGAGGACGGAGCTACAGCTGCACACATTCAGTGTGTATCAAGCTCATCAGAGCCTCCTCGGTCTGGAGTTTTGATGCGGTTTGGATACATGTGTAAGCTTAAAAAACCAAGTTTGTGGGGGAGGGGGAACTAGACAAAGATTCTCGCAAAGCAGCTGACCAAAATAAAAGATCGTCAGAAAAATATATCGTTGCCTATTCAAAAGAAAACTGGCAGTCATTATCAGATTGTCACATCTACAATATAACAATTCCCAGATAGAGTTTTCCTGAGACTTGGGAATAATTTCAAGGGTTCTCCAGACTAAGAGTATGCTTGTGAACCTCCTCACGGGCTAAAAGTTTCATGGTGTCACCTGACCTCAAGGCCAAGTATTGGATAAGATCTGTCACTTGTAGGCCCTTGTTTCATTTTGGAGATAGGGTCTCAAGTGACTTACTGTGTGGCTGGGGACAACCTCGGACTCCTAAATCTCCTTCCTCCAGTTCCCTACTGCTAGGATTATAGACATGTACAACTCTGCCCAGATAAAATTGACCATGTTCATGAATCCTGTGGTAAATACTGTAGGAGAGGTTGAGCAACACTAACCTGAAGATCCCCAGTGTTCCAAGTCCAGAAGGTTTTAAGTGCTAATGTGATACCACAAGTGGAAGATTCTACACCCCATGTGATGGACCACGCTCAAGACAGTTGCACAGCAGTTTCTTCAGCATCTCCAACCAGGGGTACCGTGGGGGTGTGTGTGTGTGTGATGCTCAGCTCCTGAAGGTACAACACACAAACTGCTTCAAACACAAGATCATTAAGAAGACAAAACCTTACCTTTAATCCATATTTAGAAGGCTTGTATCAATGAACCTTATGTTCATATTTGAGTTTCATCTCTAGATAAATGATCATGTAAGTATTCCAAAATTTGAAAACCTGTGACAGATTGGTTCTGGAATTACCTCCATGGCTTAAAAATGTGCCCCTGAAAGAATTATCAGGACTGGGACTACTCCTCAGTTTTTTTTGCTTCATGGCTTTCTCAAGGACAACAACCTCAGCTACTTGCTTGGCCGTGATCTACTGTGACACCACAGACCCAAAGGTCAAGTAACCATAAACTAATTTCTTAAAACCATGAGCCAAAAATCTTTCTTCTTTTTCAACTAGTTATCCTCAGGTATTTTGTTCCATGGATGCAAATCTGACTAGTACAATCCAAAATCTAGCTCCAAAAGTCATTTTAGAAGCCACCCTGAATGTTACAATGTATAAAGTAATAAACAAATAACAGAAGGTATAAATGCCATTGCCAGTCTGTCAATATTACTAAACTTAGTTTCTTTTTATCTTAAGGACATATGTATACATGCTATTTTAGTAACATGTTATATGTGATATATATTCAATAGATATTTTGTATAACTTCAGGGACATATGTGCCCATTTTGGAAGCTACAGTTTTAGGCAGAGAATTCCACAGCTGACACCACAGTCAAACAACCTCATTTATTGGCACTGTGTCTCTATCCAACAGTATCAGACTATGTATTCTTTTCAAGTGTCCATGGTAAAATTTATAAAAATATAATTTATTCTGGTCCATACAGCAAGTGTCAATAAAGTAAAATGAACTCAAATCATACTGTTTACCAATGCCTGATGAAAGTTTGCTGGAAAGACCCCAAATACCCAGAAACAAAATAATGAGTCACAAAGAAATCAAGGTGAAGATTGCAAAGCAGTTTTGAACTGAAAAAAAATATGAAAACACAACCACCAAAATGTCTGGGGTGTGCTCCTAGCAGCACCTAAGGGTAATTTAAAAACACAAACACTGAGATTAGAGCTGAACAAAAGCTCCAAGGTCAGTGACAACAGCTTCTATCTTAAAGCAAGGGAGGAAATAATAAAAATCAAAATAAATATGCACTAATTAAAAAAATTAGAAAACCAAGAGAAAAAATTAAGTCCAAAAATTTTTCTTTGAAAAAAAAAAATAGTAGCTCAACTTCCAGCGAGGGCAATCCTGCCAGCGTGACACTGTCTTAGAGAGTTAATGTGAAGTGAGTCATAACATCCTACATGCACCACTGACGTGCCAGGGGAAACTAGGGAGGAGTTGCTCCATGAGTACTATAGGTCAGTATGGTGGTTTGAGTGAGAATGGCCCTCATAGACTCATGTTTGAGCATGTGGTTCCCAGTTAGTGGAAACGTTTGGGAAGGTTTAGGAGGAGTGGCCTTGTTGGAGGAGGTTGTCCCTCAGGGGTGGGCTTTGAGGTTTCAAAAGCCCGCACCAGGCCCAGTTGCTCTCTCCGCCTGAAGCTTACAGATCAGGATGTGAGCTCTCGGCTACAGCCGGCCTATCACCATGCTCCCCACCACCATGATCATGGACTACCCTCTTAAAACTGTGCACAGGCCCCAAAATAAATGTTTTTTTCATAAGTTACCCTGGTCATGGTGTCTCATCACATCAAATAAAGTCAGTGAAAATTGCCAAACTGGTTCCTAGCATAAATAGCCGTGGGAGAGTAAAATTTAAGTTGAATTTTCCTAAGTAGCTGAGTGTAATCTTCTATTTGGTGGAAAATCTATGAGAAGTTCTGGTTCCTGACTATAAAATAGAGACTTGTGTATTTTTATAACATAATCCTTTATTGATTCTTTGGAAATTTCACACCATGCACCCAAATCCCTTTCACCTGGTCCCTGCATATTTGCCATATTTGCCCCTCACTCTTGCAATGTCCTCCCCCAAAGGAAACCCCCCAAGATGAATTAAAAACAAAACAAACAAAACCCACCTCACTCCCCTGTGTTTCACGTCTCTCCATCATCTCTCTATTACTCCTAGCGGTATTCAGAGCGTCTGTGTGTCCCACAGTATATACACCCTTTTGTCTATTCAGCCAGACCCACAAATGTTCATTACACTGAGTAATTGGTTTGGTTCAAGGCCTCTAGCCTCTAGTGCACCGTTATCACTGGACCCTCACGGAAACTCCTCTCAGCTGCTGGTGCCCTGCCCGAGTCACAGAGATCCCATGGCTATCATTCCACAGCATCAGTCCATTCACGCGGCCCAACAGGCCACAGATGGGGTAGATGTTAATGTGGATCAACCCAAGGCCCAGGATGTGGGCCTGGGTGGTACCTGAGCTGGTCAGAGACTTGTTTATTTTGTATGTAGAAATGACTGAAGAGAAAAAAGCTGGGTAGAGAAGCATCATTTACTTCTGGGCCTCAGGACAGTCATCTAAAATAGGCATCAGGGTGATTAAAGACGGTTCAACTGTTAAGAGCACTTACTACTCCTGCAGAGTTCCTGAATTTAGTTCCTGGCACCCACATCTGCGGTGCAAACCCACCTGTAATTATAACTCTGATGCCCTCTTCTGGCGTCCCTAGGCAACTGCACCGACTTGCACATTCCCCTACACAGACATACAGACACATAATTAAAAATAATAGGAAAGGTAGGAAACTGCCAGCAAAACAACCTAGCTTAAATTAAAAAACCCAAGACATTTTTCAAAAGCACAACATACTGTAAGTAAAGGGAAGAGGAAATAAATCCATACATGTTATAGAAAGCATACATGTATGCTCACATACATGATACTTGATACACTTAATATTGCTAGTAAGATGCTTTGAAACATGAGTTGTAAGTGATTGTTAAGTTGCCTGTGAATCAAATATCTCTTAGTTGTATTCTGGAATTTTAAGTTTGCTATAAAGCAGGCAGAAACATTCTGTTTAATGGAGGAAGGGCTTCTCCTGTTCCTGCACCCTTGAATCTCAAGGGTGTGTAGCCCTGCTTGCCACCATGTGGTGACACCGCACAGGGCCAGCTCCCACTCTGTAACCTGCTTCACCCCCAAGGGTATGGGCTTGAGAAACAGATGTCCTGAGGTTTTAGACATGGGAAGGTTATAACTAAACTGGTAAGTAGTGAATAATCCAAATCCAAGCAAGGAGTTGGAGAGGTGGCTCAGGGCTTAAGAACACTGGCTTCTCTTGCAGAGGATTCAAGCCCCAAACCCAGTACCCATGTGGCATTTTACAACTGCCTGTAACTCCAGTTCTAGGAGATCTGATGCCCCCATTGGCCTCTGTGGGCACCTGAACACACATAATGCATATACATACATACAGCTAAAACACATACACATGCATATATACACACCACACCACACACATCTATTTAAAAAAAAGAAAGAAAAGAATTAGCAACAATCTACAAAAGCAGTCTATTGGAGGGTTTATGTGGCATAAGGAATCTCTAAGGATAGAGCAGGATTCAAGAGTCTCCAAAGGGTGGGAAACAGAACAGGATCAAGAAGATTGGGAGCAAAGAACATGAGGGGGTTGATTTAAATTAGAGCAGGAAGCTTAAACTGTTTCCAGAACACTGGGTCAGTAATGAGAGGGACAAGGAAGGTTACTGCTTTAACGAGTGGCATGGATGGTGACCCCTAGACAAGTGGGAAGTGCATGGTGACCTTCTAAGTCGTATTTTAAGAGATGACTGCTTATTATTTATAATATACCTTTGACTTTGTGTGAACTGTTTCCTTTAGAGTTCCTCAAGCAAAAACAAAGCAAAAACCCCCAGTGGGTAAGAACACTCAAAATACAAACCCTAGGGGGGCTGGAGAAATGGCTCAGAGGATAAGAGCACTGGCTGCTCTTCCAGAGGTCCTGAGTTCAATT
>LOEQ01001786.1:224694-237282 GCA_001685075.1 Bramus lutescens
TCTCGGAGGCCGACGGAGCGGTTGTTGAGTTGTTAGTTACTTGCCTTAACCTAGTCCAGTTTGTAGTTGTTAATCCCTTCAGCAAATGGGTTTTCCGTAGAAAGTGATATGCCTAGATTATTTCATTAATTGGCCTACATCTTGGAAGACAGATGCCATGGCTAGCTTGAGAAAGGGTTTTGTGTTTTAAAAATAACACTGAAGGTCTGGTACTTGGGAGCCACAATGCTGACTTTCTGAGTGAGAGGTAAAGGACTTGCAGTGGATTTATTGAAGAAGCCGAGCCCTTTTCAGTTAGTAGGCTGAACAGAAATTAAAGGGATCCTTGCTAGCCAGGGAGAAATGCAGATGTAGCAGGTGGTATGACGGCAGTGTTAGCCCTGCNTGCCCCCCCCCCTTTTCCTCTCCTCTCCATCTCCCTTTTCCACATAGTGCAGTTGAGGGTGACTGCTCCTCCCTGGTAAAGGAGTCTGACAACTTCTGACACAGTTGTCACTTTGGAACTCTGGGGAAGAGCTAAGCTGGAGCCATTGTGGTTGAAATATTAATTGGTGGGAGGGGTACTATTTTAACTGTAGTAAGGGCTTCTGTATAAATCTTTGGAAAACAGATGTTGGATGACTGCATGTAAATAGACATCTGACTGTTTTGGTGGTGATGATATAGTTGATACAAGCAGGGAATAAGATGGAGTGTGAGGGAATCTGGAAATGTCTTGCGAATCTTGATTAGTGAGATCAAGTTCAAGGGTTTGCTGTGGGTTATATGTGAGACTGGTTGTTTTCTTTTGTGTGGTGTTTTGAGATAGTCTCACTGTGTGGCCCAAGCCAGCTTTGAACTCATGGCCCTCCTGTATTCATCTCTCCAGTGTTTGTTTGGGGTTACCACCCAAGCACTAGAAAGTGTATCACCAGTTTTCTGATATTTCTAAGAAGGCAGTGGAGGAGGAGATCATAGGATGAAAGATTTTAGGCTCTAACACAAGCAAGGTAGAGAGGCTGCTTAGCTGATACTTGACCATTTTGTGGACAAAAGATTATTGGTGTTAAAAAAAATACAGCGGCTCCTGAAGGGGAGGGCTCGCCAAGGTGCTCCAGTTCAGTGCTTGAAGACGCCACACCCCCTTTCTCCAGAGGAAGAAGCCAGTAGGGAAAGAGAATAAATATAGGACTTTTACTTGGAGAGGTGAAGGAATGAGGTTTACTTTTAGGGACCAGACCAGAGATTGGGGGGTTGGACAGGGAGGATGTGAGAGAGAAGGTGGAACACAGAGTTCCTTACAGAAGAATGATTATGGTAGAAGAAAGATGTGTGAAGTCTGTTTAGGGAAGTTAGAGTCAGCCCCCAGATGGGTAGAATGATTGTAGAATTTAGGTACATTGAATCTTAAGTATGCCCCTCTCAAAGATATGCCTACGGAAATCGGAGTTTACTACTCGGTCTTAAGGCTTGGAATGTATCCATCTGGGCAAGTAATCTGGTAGGCTCCTGTGATCTGAGAGAGGGGCTGGAGGTGGGATCTTCTGTCAGGGTTCTCTGGATCTTACATTCCAAACTAGCGTGGCAATGTTCTTGGGAGAAAAGAATGAGTAAAGTAGAACCTTGGGGGCTGTAAACACTAGCTCACCAGACCCGATAAAGGACAGCTCATTGTATATACTGGTGGGTAACTTCCTCTTTCAGAAGCATCTTGTACCAGTAGCAGAGATTAGTCCAATTTTAAATAACTATAATTCTTAGGCTTACGCAGAGTCTGTAGTGCGGTTTCTGAGTTAAGAGGGATCACAGACAACTGTAATAAATGACCATAGCTCTAAAGTTTGTGTTGGAAACTGGTTGTACTTAAATGGAGTTAGTAAGCTCTTCTACCTTGCTTCAGGTTGTAAACACCACCCAAGGGGACTGGCATCTTTGTGACCTAAAATTGTTTCATGTGAAACTTCCCTATTAGCTTTCTCTTTTAAACGTAGTTTTCCTAACACATATTCTTCAGGAGAGTGAGGATGGCATGGATTGTCACTCACATCTGGTGTGTTACTTTCTGCTCTGCCACTCTATATCCGTCCCTAGTTTATCAGTCTGGAAAGGGGCTGGGAAAGGTTTTCTTTTGCTGTTTTGTTTTTTTGTGACGTGTTCAGCTTCTGCTAGAAGAATAATGAAGTATAAGACTCTAAGAAGGAAATGCAGGCCTTGAGTTTGGGTGGTTCTAGGGCGGCTATGTGGATAAGAGAAGTATGGGCCTAGGAGGCTAGGGAGAGCTTAGAGAAGTCTGGCTGAACCAGGCCTTTGCTTTTCATGGAGCCTGACTCTAGAGCTCCCTTTGTTGCCTTGGATAGGGCATGGAGGCAGGAGGATAGGCCTCCATGGAGTGCCCAAAGTCAGAGGGCTAGACATAGCTGTCCATTTGCCCTGAATGTTGGTCTGGGACAGTAAGACCACTTTTTAACCTAATTTGTTAGAAAGTCAAGAATTGAGCTCTGCTCTTAGCTAACTGAATTATTTTGAGTGAAGTTCATGTTCTTTAACTCCCCAGCTGAAAAGAGAGGAGCACATGCCCACCGTTCAGTTGTGTCCACCTTTCAGTGGATGTTTTCTCAGAAGGAAAAATTGGGTCTCATGTAAGATTACTGTGGTTGATGCTGGCTGGGGATATTTTCCAGTATGCCCTTGGTCTAATGTGGGTAATGTTTTACTCATACATGTATGTGCACTCAATTTTCACATGGGCTTGTGGTTACATACATGGATTTATACTGCCCCAGGCACTGGTATTTGTGAGGTCATAGACTGGATATTAAGTATAATAAGCCAAAGGTGATAATTGTGCTTTTATCTTTTTTTTCCTTTTGGCATTTTTCTGGTGGAAAATACATTAAAATTTTTTGTTAGCATTTTGTGGTAGGATAAAGAACAAGAGAGAGGCTGTAACAGTTTCATAATATGCTTTAAATGTAGTTGGGGGATTATAATTGTAAGAGTTAAGGATGTGCCATATATTTTTTGGTTATTTTTAGACTATTACTAAAAGGAAATTGGCTGTACTAGGAGTCAAACCCGGAACCTTAGGAATGCTAGGTAAACTCTTGACCACTGAGCTGTGTGTGTATCCCTAGCCCTTAAAAGGGATTCTTGTGCTTTTCTAAATTTAAATTTTATTTATTTTGAGTAGATAATACATGCAGATAGTTTGAATCCAAACAATAAAAAGGTTCCTGGGAACAAGCTTCCTCATCATTCTTGTTCCAGGATCTCCTAGTTGTCTAACTGACAGATGAAGATGTCAGTTTTCAGAAACATTAAAAAAAGAATTTGGGAAATGGAGCTCAGTGGTAGGATTGCTTGCCTAGCACCTCAAAAAAAAATGGGGGCAGTAGGATAATTTTAAAATGGCATTGGCTGTGTATTTACACGTATTGTGTGTGGAGTGATGAACACATAAAAGCATCTTACACAACTTTTTGCATTTATTGTGTGTGTGTGTGCGTGCATGCATATATATGGGAGAGTGTTACAGAACACAGGTGGCAGCCAGGACAACTTGCAGGAGTTGGTTTTCTATTTTCATCATGTGGGTCCCAGGAATCAAACTCAGGTCATTAATTAGGCTTGGTAGCAAGCCTTTATCTGAGCCCTTTTGGTGCCTCATATATTAGCATCATAAAACTCATTTTTTCTGAGTATTTGTAATTGTAAAACTTAAACTATGACTCCTATAATTATCTTACTGTTGAGTCAGAAAATAGCTGAACATTTGGTTACTAGTGTCAAAGCTCTTGTTTTATTAAGCTCGAGAGTGAAAAGATACAAAGGTAATTAGGCAAATGAGTATGAAAAACATATGGATGTGACATTTTAAGCTCACATTTAGATCACCAAAGTATCAGTTAGGTCCTGGTAGACTCCTTTAGCCTTATTTTTTTAGTTAACTCAGGTTAGCTCACATAACCAGGCTTCATTTATTGAAATTGCACTAAAAATTAGTGAGATACTCTTGAGAGAAGAATGACTTCTGAGCTTTGAATTGAATACAGTGTGTTCTAAACTTAATCTAGAGTAGAAAGTAGCATGTGATTGAATCATAAATAAAAATTTGGGTGGATGGCTGTCTCATTGTTCAAGCACGGTAAAAGCAGAATAGATGGGTTGCCAAGCTACTCAGGCTATTTTAAGTAGGAAAATAAAAGGTCAGTGTGTTTCCAGTTGGACTTAGAAGCGAATTTAACTTTTGCTAGCCATTCCTGTCCAGGCTCATATAGGAGATAATTCTTTGTTATTTGAAACATTATTCATTTAGATTTGTGTGTTATCCATTCTTTAGGTTTCATGTGCTTTTAATTAAAGTAGAATTTTTTTACATATGACTACATGGGCCAAGGTTAAGCAAGGCTGGCTCCCAAGACACAAAAGATGTCACCAGGAAGTCTTGTCTTGCATCATTTATACTTTTCATGATTACTTGCATTTTCAGAATTTTCCCCACTTTGAGGTGAAGATGGATGATCAAGCTCAAAAAACAAACAGGGCCAGCATTTCTGGTTTTGTATCCTTTCTCCTTAGTCAGTACCTGGAGCTGGAGTTTGTGGTCCTGGTCACTTTGAGCTCTGCTCATCCTGTGTCAGAATATATGTAGCTATATATGTTCCCATTCTTCAGAAAAAGAGCTCTGGAAAGGCACATTTGCTGATCACATATGTTGATAAAAGTGGAAGAATTCTGAACTATCAACAGCAGTGTTCTCTGAGAAGTGTTGGTGACTAGCCCAACTTTACTACCTAGCTTTAGCCTTGTATCCTACCTGTGTGTTCATAGAATTCCAAATACTGAATAGATCTTAGTTCATGCAACTTTGATGCTTGACATAAAGCCATTTCTAAGAGTATTTTATCTCCTAAGTGTCTAATTCTGTATAGTAACGCAGATCATTCCAGAAATTACTTAAGTCTTATAGGAAAAGTATCTGTGAACTTTGTTTCTAATTAGGGAGATGAGACTGGTATGAATTTTAATGAAAACAGTGCCTTGTAATGCAAGACCATCCATATGGACCAGGTGCTGGTGAGTGGTAGAAAAAGGAGTCTGCTTTAGGATGGTAGGTTTTAGTAACACATGGAGATATGGGAAACAGGAAGATGGGATGGAAAACCAGTAGAAAAGGGTGGCAAGAACAAAGGTGCAGAAAAAGTTGAAGGAACATGGGATGAAAGCATTAAAAATAAATTGGGAGCATTCTATGAAGTCATGGACACTAGTGAAAGAGAAACAGGGAGGACACTGACATTGAGTTTTGAGGTGACATTTTCAGTATGGATGGTCAGGGGTATAATTGGAGGCCTATTGCCCATAGTGCTGCTCAGTTTAGTTTGATCGGCTAGCATGGGCCTTTCCTTTAGGTATCGTGGTAGAGATGTGAAGAGGCTTCCTGCGGGATCTTTGAGAGTGACCAGGACTTGTGCAAGAATGAAGTCTGGCAGAGTGGGGCAAAGGTTGAAAAACGAAAGGTTATCTAAGGTTTTAAGCAGGAGTAAAATCAATAATTATGGAATCAAGAAAAAACAAAGTTTGAAAGAGTCAGAGGAGACATCTGAGTTTGGTTTTTAAAATATGAAATCCAGATTTAAATGTTACAATGGGTTCTTCTATTGATTTTCAAGATATTTAGAGATTAAGTATCTGTGTTTTGAATAGGGGTCTTTAAAAATAAGGGCCATATAGCAGACATTTGAAAACACGTGTGTGCATAGAAACTAGTAACATGACGGAATACACCTTGAGCACTGCTGGCCAAGGCTTTGATACTCAAATGTTAATTGAATCCAAATGTCATCATTTTCCTCCTTGCTTTTGACATTTTCATGAGTTAGTTTTGATTTCATTTCATTTTTAAATATTAAGACTCTAAGCTGGGTATAGTGGGGCACACCTTTAATCCCAGTACTTGGAGTGAGTTTGAGACCACACTTGTCTACATAGTGAGTCCATTGACAGAGCTACATAGTGAGACCCTGTCTCAAAAACAAAAATAATTAAGTAAATAAACAAAAATAAAAGGTTTCAAGAGGAAAAAAAAGACTCAAAAAGAATGAGATACTATAAAAATATACCGCTGTAGTCTTCTTAAGGATACTGAATATTCTTTTGACTTGTTTGAATTTATGCTTTAAAATTTTATTTGCTTGTATATTTTTTGAGACATATTCTAGACTGGGCTAGAACTTGCTAGGTAGCCTAGGATGACCTTGAATTTATGGCCATTCTTCATTACCCCACCTCCATTTCAGTGCTAGGATTATGAGCGAATGCCACCCCCATCCCCATGCTTGGGATTGAACCTAAGACTTCAGTGTGCTAGGCAAGTACTCTCACATTCCAGCCCCTGTGGAGCAGTTTGTTTGAATGTTTTGTTTTAGTTTTTAGGAACTGATTTTCATTGAATTCTGGAATACAAATTTACAAGGTCTCAGTTTTTTAGGTGTAGTTAGAATTATGTTTACTGAAAGGAGTTCTGTTTCTGTACACCATAAAACTTGTATCCTATTTTGTTTTCTATTAAGATTTCTGTCTATTTTTTGAAAGTGCAAATAATTCAGAAGAGCTCATGCAGTATATGTAATATTTATAAACTTTTCTGCTTCTAGCATATTCATAAAAATATTTAAACGTCTATGATTTATAGGGAATCTGACAATTCATTTTTTCCAAAATATTTTTGTCTTAGGCAGTAGATGTTAGACTTTTTGAAACTCTGAATCATAATTATCTTTCGTATTAGTGCCCTTTTGTGTTTTTTGCCCCACTGGTTTTATGATATTTTCCACTATAGAGGGTCTTAACTCATATGACTGCTGTGCAGCCTGTACATAATGGTGTATTGACACCTTTAAACTCTCTGTTGTAAACTTAATTAGCACTCTGATTGTCAGCTGAGTAGATGGTGTTCAGTCTTCTACATTTGGATGCTGCTCATTGCCAGCTGTGGGTTTAAGGATGGTCTATTTTGTTAACAACATATGCTTGTGCAATTGTTTAGCATCACCCCCTACCCCATATGAAAATAGGCATCAGACAAATTTAGTTTTCAGTTTTGCTGTCTGTGACTTGATTGAATTTAGATGGGTGAAATAGAGTGAATATTACCACAGTTGGGCACATGAATTTCTCAGCTTTGTGATGAGTAAGGAGAAATATAGACCAAAGAAAGGTAGAAGATGCTAAAAATGCATTGGTGGCTTATCAAAACTAGCATATAACTAGAAATTTTATAATTTTTAGCTTTGTAAGACACCTCTTTTATTTATTATATTCTGATATCAGCATGTACTTTTTTGAGAAAAATTACTAATTTTTTTTGTGTGTGGATATGCATTGAAGTCAGAGGACAGTTTTACAGAGTCAGTTCTTTCCCACTCCTTGGGTTCCAGGGATCAGAGTCATCAGGCTTGGCAGCAAGCACCTTTACAAACTGAGCTACCTCACCAGCCTTGGATGCACAGTGGTAAACAGAAACTGAGATGGATGTCTCAATGTCTTTAATACAATTTGGGATATTATTGTTTTACAATAAAGACACTAACTCAGAAGTGACTTGTGTCAGAATACAAACCTGTGTTTCTGTACGTTCCTGCTTGTGATGATAGCAGGTATTGTTTGGAAGAGAGAAGAAACATATAACTGAAGAGGAACAGGATTTGATCTGCCATATTTGAAAAGAAGAGTGTGTGTACACATAGACTAATAGTTCTAGGGGAGTACAGGGAGGAAAGAAAAGGATGTGTACATGCATGCATGTGAAGATTCTGTGGGATATTCTGTGGGATTTTCTTAAGTGATTTCACTGGGAAGAGGGCACTGTTTTTTCTGGGTTTATGTTGGCATTTGGAAATCAGAGGCCACACTGCTATTGTGTAGAAGACACTAAACATTCTGTAAGAAGCCAGGGGATCTGCAAACTGCTGTTTGTAAAGCTGCTGGCAACTTTAGAGTATATTGGTAATACCAAACAGAGACTCCTATGCTGGAGAATATTATGAAATATTATTGAAATTGAGAATATTATGCACCATTATTTTTATATTCATTCTGTAAAGGATTATTGAGCCGGGTGTTATGATGCAGGAGTATGAGTTTGGGATGAGGTTAAACAACACAAAGCAAAATCCTGTCTCAAAAAAAAAAAAACCCGAGAAAACTGCCACCATCAACAAAACAAGTTATTGAATGCCTGTTATATACCAGTCACCATGTTTAAATGTTAGGAGTTAGATAGTTGTGCTTCCTAATTTCAGTTAACTTTATGGGTATGATAGACATATGTATAAAACAGCTATTTTTAAAAAGTATCCCAGGTTGTGTTAAAGATATAGAGACATCCATCTCAGTTTCTGTTTACCACAGTGCATCTCAGGCTGGTGAGGTAGCTCAGTTTGTAAAGGTGCTTGCTGCCAAGCCTGATGACTCTGATCCCTGGAACCCACGTAAAGGTGGGAAGAACTGTCCTCTGACCTCAACACATGTCCACATACAGAGAGAAAAAAGTACATCCTGATATCAACATAGTAGAGGAAATAAAAGAGGTGCCTTACAAAGCTAAAAATTATAAAATCCTGTTGGGGAAGCATAGGATGCTATGGAAACAGATGTTTTTTTAACATGTTGTTTCTGTGAAACTAGTGAACATAAGTCCTGAAATGGTTAGGCATGGAAGGAAGCCCGCAGTTAGACCTTGGATTTTAGTTAGTTATCACAAAAAACAGATGCTAACTTCGTTGAATGTCTGGGTTTAGAGGAGATACTGCATCAAATTTCTGTGTACCATACGTAGTATACTTAAAATCTGTTTCTGAAAAAAGGGTGCTAGCCTGTGTGGTAGCTCATTCCTATAGCAGCATTTAGGAAATTAAGGTAGGAGGGTCCCTGAGTGTGAGGCCAGCCTGGGCTGCAGAGTGAGGCTTATCTAAAAATTACTACTGTGACGACAACAATGACAACAAAATAATACAAATGTTACTATATTTTTTTAAAGGTTCTGTTCTGCTACATTGAAGTTATCTTAGGGCCTTTTTGCTGTACCGGGGGATCCTGCGTGACAAGTGCCATCATTGATCTATGTCCCAACAGTTACAGAAATGATTTTTAATTTACCCAATGTATGTGATGGTCATTTGTTTGGTTTTAATCAAGTCATGTCACTGTCAATACTGGCAGTTGTGCTCTATGCATGTGGGTGGGGTCCAGGGAATTTATAACATTGAAAGAGACAGTGAACATAGGACTTTTACTCTGGGTGACAAGTGGCCAACCTGGATGGGCTCTACTTTAGTTAGGTAAAGATGGTTGTGTTATTATTTCCATGTTTTTTAATCTAGGAAGTAAATCTGATTAAATTTTCTTCACAGGAAGGTTCTAGAAGCTAGTTGTGTTTTCATGGAAAGATCAGAAAAACATTAGGACTCCCATTAGGACTGCGAAGTTTGATCTTATCTCAGTCAGGTCATTTTAGTGATTCTCAAGCCTATTTTACCTTTGGCTGCTTTCCATTGAGTCCATTTGAAAATGCATTAGCGGATTCTCTCTGAATAGGGCTTTCCTTCAGCTTATTCCATAATACTTTCTTGGGCTTCCAGATAGGCAGGCATTGCTTAACTGCAGAAATGCCCTGTTCTGAGAAATGCCCTGTTCAGGAATTTCATTGTAGTGTGAACATTGGCATGTACTTACACACACCTAGGTGGTATAGCCTTTGCACATCATTATATAGGGCCTGTTTGTTATTGAGCCATCTTCAGTAGTGTGTGACTGTTACAAGTCTCTGACTGAACTTGGAGCTCACTGATTAAGTTATTGTCAGGCCAGCACCCACCAGGAACCATCCAGCCTTTGCCTCCCCAGCACTGTGGTGAGTGACAGGTGTGTTGCTACACCCAGCTTTTTGTGTAGGTGATTGGGATACTCATGCTTGTGCAACAGGGACTTTACTGACTAAGCCATTTCCCTAACCACCTGTTTGGCTGCTTTTAAATTGAATTGTCATGCTGTCGTTGAGTTGTTTTTGTTTTGTTATTATTACTCTGTTGTATTGAGGATTGAACCTGTAACCTTGCACAAGCTAGGCAAATGTCCCACCGAGTTACGCTTTCTTGATACATTGTATGTGTGTTTCCTTGTAAATTTAGCTTTGTTTTATTCTTGACGTATTAAGAGTATGATTTACAAATATATACTCCCATTATGTTCAGCTTCCTGAGACAGAATTTCTTGTGGCCAAGGTTAGCTTTGAATTCTTGATCATTTTAATTCTATTTTCTAAGTGCTGTGATTACGGGCACACCAACTCAGAAACTGAATTTTAATGAAGTCACTTAAGTTATTTTCCTTTGGTTGCTTATGCTTTTTGATGTCATGTTTAAGAATCCATTGGCCAACCCAGGATCAGAATACATTTTTTCTTACAAAATTCTGACAGTTTCAACTTTTAATTTGGGAACTTTATTCCGTTTGAATTAATTTCTGTATATGATGTGATTCTTTCGCTTGTAGCAATCTTTGCCATACTGTTTCATTTGCCTTATCATGGTGTTTGTGTCTTGCTCCAGAAGGTAAGTCGTAGGGGAAGGTTTTGGATTGCTGTTTCCTTGCTTTCTTATTGCCCATGGTGGGTGTACAGTAAATACTTGTTAGGATTTTGATCCTGTTTCTGAGTTCATCACTCATCAGTATTAGCATTATGATACTGCATGGTGATATAGTTCAGTCTGTGGTGATGACATTGTGGAGGTAGTTTGTTTCATAATAAGATTTTAATTTTTTAATTTCTAAAAATAAATAGATTCAGTTACTTAGTGTTCACTTGAAAAAATAACATCTGAGTGTGACCATCTGCTTCAAAAGAGATACTGATATTTCTGTGTTTCCTCCCATCTTTCTTTGTGGAGTTTGCTTTAGTGAGTCACCAATATTTTTTTTTAATAGGTCAAGATGCTGAATTATCAGGGACACTTTCACTTGTTTTGACACAGTGCTGCAAAAGAATAAAGGACACTGTTCAAAAGTTGGCCTCTGACCACAAAGACATCCATAGCAGTGTTTCTCGAGTTGGAAAAGCCATTGATAAGGTATGGAATTGAAGAATTTGTTTTTGTTTTTAATTTCATTTTAGTTACTATGTTTGTGTGTACATGTGTGCATGTCATAAGACCACTTGGGAGTCAGTTTTCTTTTTCCACCCATGTGGATCTCTGGGTCGAACTCAGGTCATCAAGATTGGCAGCAAACTCTCTTACCTAATGAGTCCCTTACCTGCCCCAGAGGAACTGCTTTGTGTGTCTAACATTCTTCCTTTACCAGTATTTTGACATCCTTTGCTTTCTCAGTTTCTTCTGTGCCATTCTTTTCTTTGCTTCTGATAACTTTTATAGTTCTCGTTTACTCTGGTACTCATTAAAAGTTCCCTGTTGCTGTTATTTGAGAAATGGAAATAAAAATAAACCAACAAAACTCTTTCTTTTTATAGCTTTGTTTACCCATTTGCTTATATGACTAGAGTCCTGATGAATAAAGGTACAGAGAAATGTTAAGCCACTACGTGGGAGTTTGTTTATAGGAAGAAGCTTTGCTGCTTCCTAAGTGTGTCCCTGGCGATGACCCTGTTTCTTTTGTGGGATGATTAGAATAACGCCCTTGTATCTGTCTCCACCTTCCTCCTAATTCCTGTCTTCCTGTAGGCAGGCTTTTTGCTCTTCTTCAGTGTTGTCTTCGTGCACGTGAGTGACATGGTTGTTAGGGAGCCAGGCAGGCTACTTTGGTTGGGTGATTTTTTTCGTTTTGCTTGTGACATTACTTGATTAAATCATCTTTGATTTAGTGGTTGAATCCTAAGCAGTTTCCAGTTTTAGAACTGAAGCCATTTTACCCATGGGGTTCACAGTCCTGATGGGGTTTATCTGATGTCTCTGACTCCTCCACCTGTTAGGGAGAGTGTGACTGGCCATGACCATTTTTGTTTATATGCTGTGAACTTTTGAAAGAGGAGGCATAATGTTGGAGAGTTCTTTGTAGCAAACATACCTCCTGAACATTGTGTACAGTGAGGGCAGCATAACGCAGATGGCAGGACAGCCTGGAGGGAGAGTGTGTCCAAGAAACTCATCAGTTGCCCTGTAGAGTTAAAGTATTGAAAGACTAGGCTTAGTGGTGCCTAGATCCGGACAACTTGTAAAGAGATGCATTTGCTGATAGGTGTGATTGTACATTAGGACTGCAAGTGACTACGTGACTTAGGGAAGTTTTAGCAGCCTGTCAGAGTGATGAACTTGGGTTAGTGATGGCAGAGGCTGGGCAGATAGCAAAGGCTGGCAATGTAATGAGTATTCTCTGAAATACCTTTGAGGTTTGAAACCTGTTTGGTAACTTGATGCAATGAACATGGTTGTGGAAGTAGGCTTGGTATCAGGGGACTGTGGCACTGGAAGTTATCAGTTGGTATCTGAAGTGGTTTTCTTATTTATTTATTTATTGGTTTTAATGAGACAGGGTTTCTCTGTGGCTTTGGAGCCTGACCTGGAACTAGCTCTTGTAGACCAGGCTGGTCTCGAA
>LOEQ01001786.1:251895-263976 GCA_001685075.1 Bramus lutescens
TGTGTGTGTGTGTGTGTGTGTGTGTGTGTGTGTATGTGTGTGTGTATGTGTGTGGAAAGAGAGGTAGTAAGCGAGGTTCTTAGCATCTGGCCTGTGAAGTTCTCAGACACTACTTTAGCTCTGCAGTTTCCAGTGTTTCCTCCTCCTGTGACCAGACCTCAACTGCACCTTGCATCCTGGGATTGAGTGTGTGCTTGCAGTTCGTTGGCCTGAGCATGCAGAACCACACTCAGCTTTAGTTCGTGGTTTGGTGGTCAGCTCAGACTTGGCAGAAGCATAGTGGTGGGACAGTCTGCCACAGAAATATATGCTAAAGGGAAATTGACTTTGAGAGCCCTCTATTTTATAACCTAGATCAGCCTTTCCCATTGCGAATGAATATCCTAACAAGTTGTTGTTCCTGTTCCTTCTCCTTCCAGGAATCTGGACTGTCTGTGGACCCAAGTCAAAAAGAACCATTTGTGGAGTTAAATCGAATATTAGAGGCATTAAAAGTCAGAGTTCTGAGACCTGCTCTCGAGTAAGTTACTCCTTTCTCTAAGGTGCTGTGAGGGGAACTCTGTAAGAAAATATTTGTAAAACACATGAGACATTCTTAGATAGGCCTATTTTATCTGGTAAACTTCAGGAGATTCAAGAAAGAACACTTACATTTCTTTTAACCAAGTGAAATAGGGACTATATAATACGAGACCCTGGCAGCCTGCTTAACTTAACAGGTGATCATGTTTCCAGAAGAGAAAAGGGCTTTCTTATCTGTGCTGAAGCACTGCTTTGTGTAGGCCAGCATTATAACTGAAGCACCATTGTTTTGACAATCTTTATGTGATATTTGAGCTTCCATAATCTGCTCGGGTGCTGTGCTGTCATTCTGAGAGGTGATTTAGTTGGTTATGAGAACTACGTGATTTTCATGAACAGAGCAGAAATTCTGTATAGAGATCTGGGGTGGGGGAGGAAGGAAGGGAACTAGTTATTTGCCTCATGTTAAAGTCTCCAACTCGATTACCAGGATATTTACAATAAATAATATAAAATGAAGATAAAAGAACAAAATAATCAAAGTAGAGTCCTGGGGCTTTAAAGATCTGAAATCGGTATTTATGTTTGGGAATAATCCATGTGGTGTTTTAATTATTAAAACAGGCAATTGTATTTTGAGGTTTGGGTGGAGGTTATTGCATAGTTTTCTACATTTGATCAGTTCTTTTTAAAATTTGAGTATTTCTAGAACTAGCCCAGATGAGCAGTTGAGGGCTCTTATGTTAATATGTGTTTTCTGATTTCTGTGCAAAAATTAAAAATATAAGTGATCTGTTCAGAACTGAATTTTCTTAACTGTATCTTTGTAAGGTGAGTTTTACCGTTGTATATTGTGTATGAGGACTACTGGTTTTAGTTTGTTTTTTGAGAAAGGGTACTGTTATTCATAGCCCTGGCTGGCCTTGAACTTGTGATTTTGCTGTCTCTTAGTATCCCAAGTGCTGGGATTAACATGTGTGGGTTTTTGGGTTGTTTTAGATTGTGACACACCTAGGAGTTAAATTTAAATAAGTATCTGTAACTTTTTGTTTACAAAATTAACATTTACTCTTAGATAAAGAGTGAGGGAGCCCAAGTACAGAAGTGTGCTGAGCGTCCCAGTTCTACAGTGATAAGGGTTGTTCTTCAAGAGATATTTTTTTCCTCCAGTTTTTTTTTAGGGTGTTCACCTAATTTGTATTGATTGCTTACAGTGTGACTGTACTGAGTATTTGAACTCCTTTAGCTTTAGAAGTGCTCACCACTTTTCCTTTTGGAGAAGGAAATGCTAAGTGATTGGAAACTGTCTTTGGAGTTACTACAGTAACTAGCATTCAAAAGCAAAGTGTTGTGTCCAGTGAAGCCAGCTGGTTCCTTGCTAAAACATCAGAAAGAATATTACCTTGTTAGATTTGAAACAGTTGGGATCTGGGTTCAACTTTGTGCATTTATGGGGAAAATTTTGTTTTTTTTATTTTTTAAAAAAAACACTCAGGAGTGCTTTTAGAAGCTTTGAGTTACCTGTGACTCTGAGATAGTTCATGGGCAACTGATCAAAGTAGAAGGTGGTTTAATGTACGCTTCATGACCATGGAGTCAGTGTAAGAGATTGTTGTAGAAAAAATTTAATATTCACAAGTTAAAAAGTTTGATTCTGGCCTCCCTTCAAAAGCATTACTTTGAGAAGCAAGTGGATTTCTGTGAATTCAAGGCCAGCCTGGTCTACAAAGAGCTCCAGGATAGCCAGGGCTGTTACATAGAGAAAACTTGGTCTTGAAACTGCTCCCCCCAATTACATTGTTAAGTCTTTATTTTATATGAAACTGTTGTAGAAGATTATTTTAAGATGTGTTACATTTGTTTATCCTTTGGAATATTTGTTTAATGATGCAAATATGTGTTTCATTTTTTTATGTTGCATTAGTTTAACTCTGAAGCTATGTTGCTGTCTAAAACACATGATTGGTCTAATAAGGAGCTGGACAGCCAATAGCGAGGCAGGAGAAAGGATAGGCAGGGCTAACAGACATAGAGAATAAATAGGAGAAATCTGGGAAAGATGAAGGAGCGAGAAAAGAAGGGGCTAGCCATCCACCTACACAGCCTCTATATAGAAATAGAGAAAGGCAAAATCCCAGAGTCAAAAGTAGATGGGATAATTTAAGAAAAGCTGGCTAAAAAACAAGCCAAACTAAAGCTAGGCATTCATAAGTAATACTAAGTCTCCGTGTGATTTATTTGGAATCTGGGTGGCTGCCCCCAAAAGAGTTAAGAGTAGAAAACAGCCAATAACATGAAACCTCTATATTTGAGTTTAGGGTTAACATTAGCTATCCCAAATACATGTACCAGGTTTAAAAAGAATTAGAAGGCACAGTAAAGTAAAAATGTAGTGTGAGATTTCACTTCCTTACTGTAAGTTACCCAGTATCTCACCACATAGTCAGTCACCATTAACCTTTTCTTGTGCATCCGTCTGGATAAGTAATTCTTCAATGCGATAGGTATTATAATGGTTATGGGATGTCTATATGTCTGGGTCTGTTGTACAGATGGTTGCATACTGTTCTACATCTTGTTTTTTTTTAACTTGAAAAAAATCGAACTTCTTGCCTATATTGGAATAGACAAAAAATAATTTTTTTGTTTTGTTTTTCTCAAGTGGCTACATAGTATTTGAGTTTATACCTGGATTTTGTTTAACTTCTTTTGGTTAAGCCAAAAGTAGTTAAATAAAACTCAGGTATATTGATAGATATTTGATAGTTTCAAGCATTTTATATAATAATCAGTACAGTAGTGATTAATTTCTTTTATTTTCATTGTTCCCTGCTCAGTCTGTAGGGTGCCTTCCTAGAGCATTGGGTCATGGTGCATTTAAAACTTGGATTGAGGTTTGTTTTTTTGTTTTGTTTTGCCTGGGTTTCCTCTATACAGATTGTTCCCAAATAAAACGATGCCACAGGTATAAAGAGTCCCTTCAGCCGGTGATGGTGGTATACACCTTTAATCCTAGCACTTGGGAGGCAAAGGCAGAGAAACCCAGTCTGGGGGCAGGATGGATGACAATAATAATAATAATAATAATAATAATAATAATAATAATAATAATAACAACAACAACAATAACAACAACAATAATAAAGTATTTGCAAGTTTGTTAACATGTATGTTGTAGGAAAGGACAGCATCTTAGTATATTCAGTTTGCATTTATCTTATAAGGAGTTTACCTGTATCTTCTGTAGATAGGTTTAATGCGTTCATGCTGGTCCAGGATACAGTCTTTTGGCTCTGAGGGTCATCTTAAGAATCACTACTGATGGTATGTGACCATCTTAGATCATAACATGATTTCCCAGGACCCGTAAGAGCATTCCTCCACTGCCTCTGTTAGTGTAAGACCCTCCACAGGACACCTTGAAGAACCAAAAATAACTAAATGGTTATAAGGAGGAATAGAGAAAAGTAAAGGTTGCAGAATTTTTCACATACAATAGGAAAATACTGCTTTGGTTTATATAGCTTAAGGGTTTTAGGTGGGACAGGCCACCAACAATACCAGGCAGGTTGCCAAATCTCTTAAGGCCAGAAATTAGGTAGGGAAGGAGAAGTGAGATGAGACTGATTGCCTTTGTGGTTTCATGGTACAGTGTTTGATTAGTGGTCTTATAGATGAGAGAATCCTTATTAGACTTAAGAGAAACTATAGTATGAAATAATAAAATAGGGTTTTTTTTTTAAATAAGGGAAAATGGAGGAAGCAAGTGGAAGCACCTGATGATTGGAGATTTGAATAATGTACTGAGTGTACAGCAATTCTGGTTGAGGCTAGAAAGATGGTTTAGGAGCTCAGAACACTCATTTACTCTTTCAGAGGACCTGGGTTTAATTCCTGGCACCCATGTGGTGATTTACAACCAATTGTAACTCCAGTTCCAGGGCATTTGATTCCCTCTTCTGGCCTCTGTGGAAACCATACTTGTACATGGTACACAGACATACATACAGGTAAAGCATTCATACAAAAATATTTTTAAAAATTTTAAATAGTTAGTGATGTCCGTTTCTTGCTCTTCACTTTGAAGCTTTTCACGGGTGAGCAGCCTTTCACTTGAGACAGCTCTCAGTAGCACAGACAGCAGAGGAAACAGGGCTCTCATGGGGAGACAGTGGAGAAGGACATCCAAGGTTGAACAAGTTGGATTTTCCCCCATAGAGTTTGAGTTCCTTCTTCTTACCCAATTAATTGACCTTAATTCTGAGAAGACCAAAAAAGAAAGATGATCCATTTTAAACTAATTCTGTTTATATGCAAAATGATGGAGAAAGAACACTTCAATTAAAAAGAGTGGGGTATGGTACACACACCTAATCCTAGCACTTATATGGTGAAGACAAGGAGATCAAGAACTCAAGGTCATCATCTGCTGTATGGGAAGTTAGAGGCCAGTCTGGGTTACCTGTCTCAGAAAACAGTGTAATGAGGTGTCAGTGACAAGGTTACAGAAAAGTAGGGAGACTCGAAGAGAGAAGAAAACATTTGAGGTGGCAACATCTTTTTCTGTTTCAAATTTACTACTCATGAAAGTTTATAGAAAATTCAAGCTTGGTCCTCAGGAAAAGAATATGCATAATCTAACTCTGTCCTACTGAGGGCTTTGTATTGGAACAGAGTGGGCCTGTATGTCTGAGAACTGCATGTGCAGTTGAGTCTCTGGGAGTTACTATTTTGAGTATTTTTTTGTTCTTGTGAGATAGGGTCTCAGGTATCTTTTAAGTTGGCCTCGAATTTCTGATTGTCCTGCCTCTACTTCCCAAGTACTGGGATCAGTGGTCATCTTGTTTGTATCATGCACATGTGTAATACTCTAGCCTCCTTCTCTTCCCCCTGTTTTTTTTGAAACAAAATTTCACTAATGCTATCTATGTAGCCTATACTGGCATTAGCCTCCTCAGTGTTGGGAATACAGGCATGCACCACCACACATGACTGGAGTTCTTTTAAAGAAAAAACAATTAACATGTTATTGTGTGTGTGCCTATGTACATGCATGTATAATTTACAGAAGTTTGTTCTTTCTTTTCCCCATATGCACCCTGGAAATTTCATTCAGATTGTCAGTCCTGGTGGCAAGTGTCTACCCACTGAGTAATCTCACCCCTTTGTTTAATTTCTTAAACAACTAACACAAAGGACAAAGGCTGGAGAGGTGGCTCAGCAGCTCAGAACACTTACTGCTCTCTGAAAGGACCCACGTTTGATTCCCAGCACAACGTTGGATGGCTCACAACCTTCTGTGACTCCAGCTGCAGGGGATCTGACACTCCTCTAGACTGCACTCATGTATATACCCAAACATAGATATAATGTAAAAAATAATAATAAAATCTTTTTTAAAAGATACATCTCTCTGAGATGAAGAAAACATAAGTATTTCTAATGATATACTTATCCAGTAGCCAAGATTTCTACTTGAAAATACTGTTTTGTGAGAAAAAAAAATTCATACACTATATTTTGATCATGTTTTTCTCCCTCTCTTAATTCTGCCAAGATCCTCCCAGTCTCCCTACCTATTCAACATTATGTCCTGTTTTTCTCTTTCAAGACAACAAAGAACAAGAACACAAGAAGCACAGACCCACAAAAACACACTAAAGGAAACCTGAAACAAAATAAGCAGAAGATTAAAAAATAAACCAAAAAGTGCCAAAACAGCTGTGTGGTGGCAGCGGTTCATATCTATAGTTCCAACACACAAGAGGCAGAGGCAAGCAGATCTCTATGAGTTCAAAGCCAGCCTGGTGTACAGAGCGAGCTCCAGGACAGCCAGGGCTACACAGAAAAACCTCATCATAGAAAGACAAAGCCAAAACAAAGCAAAATGAAACAAAAAAGTCTACAAAAAATACTATTAAGTTTGTGTTTGTATTGGCTAACTACACCTGTAATAGGGCACCTATCTCACTGCCTGCACATTGACCAGCTGAGGGTACCTGTGCTCATTTCCACCTGCTGACAGAACTTCTCTGATGTGGGTGAGACAGTCATCTATGAGTATAGCACTATGTCATTAGGAGTCATTTTAATGCTGCACTTCTGTAGCAGAGTAATAGTAGGTCTCTGGTTCTTGGCCGTGTCAGATCAGTTTCTATCTCATGCAATTAGAAAGTGATCGATTGTACCCATAACATTTATGTTGTTATATCACCAACATACCTTGCAGGCACATCATAAAACTTAACTCCAAATGGATCAAGGACCTTAATGGAGTTAAGCCGGGTAATAATATGGATCTCTTTACAGACTTCTACACCTTCTACATAGAATCATTTTTCGAGTCTTTTCTCTGGTGCATATTTTTGACTTATTTGCTTTTTGTCAAAAATGTGCAGAATTATGTCTGGGTTTTAACTTTGATTCATTGGTCACCATAGATAAAACCTTATGCTAGCTTCCACATGTTACTGAAGATTATTTTTTTCAATTTCTGTGAAGAATGTGATATAATTTTGATAGTGATTGCATTGAATCTGTAGATTGCTTTTGGTAGGATGGCCTTTCTCATGATACTATTAATACAGATCCACAAACTTGGAGTGCTTTCCATCTTCTGGCATCTTAGTCTTTATTATACACATCTTTGACTTGCTTGACTTATCCCAAGATCCTTCTTTCTTTTTCTTTTTNTTTGAGGCTATTGTGAAAGGTGTTGTTTTCCTGATATCTTTCTCAGTTATTTATATATAGGAAGGTCACTGTTTTTGTTTTTGTGCATGTGTGTTTATGGGTGTGTGTGTGTAAATTTTGTGTCCTGCTATAGCAGATACCAGCTATAGAAGTTTCTGGGTAGAGTCTTTAGGAACTTTTATGTATAAACTTCTATCATCTGCAAACAAAGATACTTTGACATTTTTTTTTCTGTTTGTATCTCCTTGATCTCCTTCAGTTGTCTTTTTGTTCTAGCTGAGTCTTCAAGTACTATATTGAAGATATATGGGGAGAGTGAACATCCTTGTCTTGTTCCTGATATTAGTGGAAATACTNTTTGAGGCTATTGTGAAAGGTGTTGTTTTCCTGATATCTTTCTCAGTTATTTATATATAGGAAGGTCACTGTTTTTGTTTTTGTGCATGTGTGTTTATGGGTGTGTGTGTGTAAATTTTGTGTCCTGCTATAGCAGATACCAGCTATAGAAGTTTCTGGGTAGAGTCTTTAGGAACTTTTATGTATAAACTTCTATCATCTGCAAACAAAGATACTTTGACATTTTTTTTTCTGTTTGTATCTCCTTGATCTCCTTCAGTTGTCTTTTTGTTCTAGCTGAGTCTTCAAGTACTATATTGAAGATATATGGGGAGAGTGAACATCCTTGTCTTGTTCCTGATATTAGTGGAAATACTCAAGTTTCTCTCCATTTAGGTTAATGTTGGCTGTGAGTTTGCTGGAAATCACCTTTATTGTGTTGGGGTATGTCCCTGTACCCATAGTCTCTCCCGCACTATTATCCTGAAGAGATGCTGGATCTTGTCAGGGTCCTTTTCTGCATCTAATGAGATGATTGTGTGGTTTCTGTCTTTCAGTCTGTTTATATGATTAATTATGTTTGTTAATTTATATGTGTTGAACCATCTCTGGGATGACTTCTATGTGATCATGGTAGACAGCCTTTTTGATGTGTTCTTAGATTTGGTTTACAAGTAATTTGAGAAATTTTGCATCTATTTTCTTAAGGGATTTTATCTCTAATTTTCTTTTTTGTTAGGTCTTTGTGCAGTTTTGGTATCAGGGTCATAGTGGCTTCATAAAAAGAATTGGTAACTGTTCCTTCAGTTTCCATTTTTGTGGAAGAATTTGAGGATTATTATTATTTATTCTGTGAAGGTCCGGTGGTATTTTAAGCTGAACATTCTGGCCCTGGATTCTTTTTGTTCGTGAGATCTGTAGTTACTGCTTCTATTTCACTAGGCTTGTAGTTTAAGTTGCTTATTTAACCTTGATTTAACTTTTATATCAAGTAATTCACCCATTTCTTTTAGTTTTTACAATTTGGTGGAGCACATATTTTTAGAATATGTTCTTATGATTCTCTGCATTTCCTTGATATCTGTGATAATGTCCCTCTTTCATCTCTGATTTTATAAATTTGACTCTTCTCTGTGTCTTTTGGCTAATTTGGCTAAGACTTTGTCACTTGTTGATTTTCTCAAAGAAGCAAGCCTTTCATTAATTCTTTGCAAGTTTTGTTTGTTTCCATGTTTCTGTTTCATTGATTTCAGCTCTGAGTTTGATTATTTCTTACCTTTTCTTTTTGAATCATATATCTTCTTGTTCTAGAGGTCTCAGGTATGTGTTGTTCATATAAGAGCTATCTTTTTTTTTAATGTAGCACTTAGTGCTGCGAACTTGCCTCTTAGAACTGCTTTTATAGTATCCTGTAGGTTTGCCTGTGTTGTGTTTTCCTTTGTACCCAGTTCCAAAATTTTTTAGTTTTCGTCTCGATTTTTGTCATTATCCATTTTTCATTCAGTATTGAGATTTGTTTTGTGTCCTAGTATGTGCTCAATATTTGGAAACAGTTCCAATAACTGCTGAGAAGAAAGTATATTCTTTAGTATGTGGATGGAATGTTCTATAGATGTGTCCTGGGGTCTACTTAATTTATGGTATTATTTAGCTTCAGGATTTCTCTGTTTAGTTTTTGTCCAGATGTCTGTCTTGTTTGTTGGTGGGGGGGGGGTGTTGAAGTCACCTACTATCATTGGGTGAGGGACAGTATATGATTTTAGCTGTAGTAATGTATGAACTAGGGTGTCCTTTTGTTTGTGGATAGATGTTTAGAATTCCTGTACCTGTTGGTGAATTTTCCCCTTTGGTGAGTGTATAATGTCCTTTCCTACCTGTTTGATTAGGTTGAGTTTGAAGTCTGTTTTGTCAGATACTAAAATAGCCACAATTGCTTGCTGCTTGGGTTTGTTAGAAATACTTTTTCATTCTTTCACCCTGAGGTAATGTCTGTCCTTCATGATGAGGTATGTTTCTTGGATGCTACGAAAAGATGAGTACTATTTTTTAAAATTATTATTACTCTTCAGATTTATAATTTTTTGCATTTTTGCCTGCATGTCTGTCTGTCTGTACATCATGTGCATGCTTGGGGTGCCTTTGGAAGTCAAAAGAAGGAATTGAGTCCCTTGGAACTGGAGTTAGATTGTTGTGAACCACCACGTGGGAATCGAACCCAGATCCTCTACAAGTACAAGTGCTTTTAACCACTGAGCACTTTTCTCTGGACCCTGAATCCTGTTTTATGATCCAGTCTTACTGGGGTAATTGAGACCATTGATATTGAGATTTATCAATGAGCAGTGTTTATTGATTCCTGTTACTTGTTATAATGTGGGCTGTTTCTCTATACACACACTTTTCGATTTGCTGTTCTGGGATTATTATTCATTGTGTATTCTTGGATGTAGTTAACCTCTGCAAGCTGAAGTTTTCCTTCTAGTGCCTTCTGTAGATCTGGATAGGTAGATAGAAACTGCTTAAATTTGGTTTTATTGTGGAATGTTCATTTTCTTTTTCTACCCAATATTAGTTGTAGTTTTGCTACGTATAGTATTCTGGGCTGGCATCTGTGGCCTCAGGTTGTTGAACATTGTCCAGGCCTCTTGGTTTTCAGAGTCTCCATTAAGAAGTCAGGTGTATTCTAGTCGGCCTGACCTTATATGTGACTTGGTCTTTATCCTTTGCCTCTTTTAACATCCTTTTTGTTGTTGTTGTTCTGTATGTTTCGTGGTTGTTATGTGTTGTGGGTAATTTTTTTCTGGTCCTGTCTGTTTTGTGTTTTATATGTTTATGCTTTGATGCAACTTCCTCTTTAGATGTGGAAAATTTCTTCTGTGATTTTGTTTAAAATTACCTTATTTGCCTTTGACTTGGGTTTCTTTTCCTTCCTCTATTCTTATTGTAGACTTGGTCTTTGCGTTGTGTCCCAGACTTCCTAGTGCTTTGTACCTGGATTTTTTTTTTGATCTAACATTTTCTTTGACTTAGTTATCCATTTCTCTTACTTTGTCTTCAATGCCTGAGATTCTTCTTGTCCTATAACCTGTTAGTGAGGCTTTCCTGTGAGATTTTTTTTATCTCCTAAATTTTTCATTTACAGTTTTATTTCAGTTACGGTTTACTTTAGTGATTCTGTTTCTACTTGAAATGTTTTCATTATTTCATTCCAGTGTGTTTCCATGGTCTCCATTGAGGCATTTATTCATACCCTCTTTAATATACACGAACAGTATTTTGAAGCCCCTGTATTGTGTTTCAGTTAAGTTGCATTTCTCAGGGCCTATTAATAGCAGTGGTTTTGTTTCTGGAGGAGGCATGTTGTCTTTGTTGTTCATATTTGTATTTTGGTGCTCAGATCTAGGTATCTGGACTTAGGATATTTGATGTGTTTCTTGGTATAGATATCTGGACTTGTCTTTTTTGGGTGGGTGTTCCATGTTTTGGTTGGTTTTGCCCTTTCTGGATTCTAGTTCATTGTGGTGCTGTGGGATCTCTGGTTGAGAGTGCTTTTGTGGGTTAGGTTGGCAGGACACAAAGATGGGATAGGAGGAAAGGCTGAGAGGGGCAGTGAGTCCCTGGGCCCACACCCAGAGGATTGTAATACTTTTGAATGAACTGTTAGAGATCCATCTCCACAGCGAAGTTATGGGCTTGCTTGCTTTTTCTTGTTGAATTAATTTTGGTTTTTGAATTTTAAAGACATTTGGATTGCTCTATTAATAGCTTTCCTTTAAGTCCATACTTATAGGGCTGAATATTGTCAGTTAGTCCCAAGAATAAAAAAAAAAAAAGGAAGAGTAGAAAGAAAAAGTCTCCCCAAGAAAGCCTAGAAAGAGAGGGTATCTGTAGCCTTTAACATGCTGGAAAGGGTATAGTAGTGTATGTTGTAAGGCTTGGCCAGGTGCTTTTCCTTTCATTGTTATTCTGAGTGATGAATTTAAGAGATGCAAGGGAGCAGCAGAGTAGACTCTGAGAGAGCTAACCATATGAGTGAACATGTTATTATTTTGGAGATGATGAGAATTACAGACACAGAACCTTAAGTGTACAGAGCCTTTCACAGGCTAAGCAGAGTGGAGTGCTGATGTTCCTGTCAGGGGAGTGTCCTTGTGGACTCCACTGATCAGTCACTAAGTAGCATTATTTGTGGGTCTGTTTATGAAAGAGGCCAAAGAGAGATTCAAAGAGTAGAAAACACTCTAAATGGTTTACAGTGTGTTAAAGATATATACAGACTAAAGGTTAAAGTTCTCAAAGTAAACAAAAAAGAAAAAGAAAAGAAAAGAAAGAAAAGAGAGTAGCCGGTTGTAGGATTTGCCTGGGAGGCAGAGACAGACGGATCTCTGTGAGTTCAAGGACAGCCTGGTCTACAGAGTTATTCCAGGACAAAGATAAACAGAAAACCTGTCTCAAAAAGTAAAAATAAAAGAAATAAGAGGTTAAAATAAAGCCATGTAAAGATGAAAAATACACAGAGAATCTTGATAC
>LOEQ01001786.1:275215-285317 GCA_001685075.1 Bramus lutescens
AACCTTCCTCAAGACCCAGTAATACCACTTTTGGGTATATATCCAAAGGATGCTCAATTGTGCCAGAAGGACATGTGCGCAACTCTGTTCATAGCAGCGTTGTTTGTCATAGCCAGAACCTGTAAACAACCTAAATGCCCTTGACTGAAGAATGGGTGAGGAAAATGTACATTTACACATTGGAGTACTACACAGCAGAAAAAAATGACAGCTTGTATTTTGCAGAAAATGGATGGGGCTAGAAAACATTATTTTGAGTGAGGTAACCCAGACATAGAAGGACAATTATCACATGTACTCACTCGTAGGTGGTTTTTAAACATAAAGCAAAGAAAGCCAGCCTACTGGAACTTAGACAACAATGTGGACAGTAAGAGAGACTTACATAGATATACTCTACATAGGAAGTAGATAGTAGAAAAAGACAAGATCTCCTGAGTAAATTGGGAGCATGGGGTCCTGAGGGGAGGGGAGAGGTAGGGAGGGGAGCAGAGAAAAATGTAGAGCTCAATAAANAGAAAGATATGCCTATGAAGATACAAGAAGCTTACAGAACACCAAATAGACTGGTTCCCTCACCACATAATAATCAAACCACTAAACATACAGAATAAAGAAAGAATATTAAGAGCTGCAAAGGAATAAGGCCAAGTAACATATAAAGGCAGACCTATCAGAATTACACCTGATTTCTCAGTGGAAACAATGAAAACCAGAAGGTCCTGGTCTAGTGTTATGCAAACATTAAGAGACGGTGGATGCCTGCCCAGACTACTATACCCAGCAAAGCTTTCAGTCACCATAGATGGACAAAACAAGATATTCCATGACACAACCAGATTTAACCAACCTAGCCATAAACCCAGCCCTACACAAAGTTTGAGAAGGAAAACTCCAGCTCAAGGAAGTTGGCTACGTCCATAAAAACACAGCCAATAGATGATCTCACAGCAGCAAATCCCAAAGAAGGGAAAAATACACAGAATAATATCACCAACAATGAAAACTAAAATAACAGGAGCTAGCAATCACACTGATCATTAATATCCTTTAATATAAATAGACTCAACTCACCCATAAAAAGACACAGGCTAACAGATTGGATACAAAAACAGAATCCATCATTCTGCTGCATACAAGAAACACACCTTAGCCTCAAAGACAGACATCACCTCAGAGTAAAGGGTTGGGAAAAAATTTTCCAATCAAATGTAACAAGCTTGTGTGGCTATCCTAATATCTAACAAAATAGACTTCAAACTAAAGTCAATAAAAAGAGACAAGGACATTTCGTATTAGTCACAGGAAAAATCCATCAAGAGGAAATCTCAATACTGAACATCTATGCCCCAAATACAAGGGCACYCTYATATGTAAAAGAAACACTTCTAAAGCTTAAATCACACATTAAACCCCACATACTAATTGTGAGAGATTTCAATACCCCACTCTGACCACTGGAAAGGTCTGTCAGACAGAAAATTAACAGAGAAATAGGGGAACTAACAGGTGTTATGACTCAAATGGACTTAACAAACATCTATAGAACATTCCATCCAAACAGAAAAGAATATATCTTCTCAGCATCTCATGGAACTTTCTCAAAAATTGACCACATACTAGGTAGCAAAGCAAACCTCAACAGATACAAAAATTGGAATAATCCCATGTACCCTATCAGATCACCATGGCTTAAAGTTAGAATTCTACACCAACACTAATTCCAGAAAGCCCACAAACACATGGAAATTAAGCAATGCACACCTGCCTGAATCATCATTGGGTCAAGGAAGAAATTAAAAACTTCCAGAAATTCAATGAAAATGACCACACAACATACCCAAATTTATGGGACACAATGAAAGCAGTGTTAAGAGGAAAGTTCATAGAACTAAATACCTACATAAAAGAAGCTGGAAAAAAAAATCCCACACTAGTGAATTAACAGAACATTTGAAAACTCTAGAACAAAAAGAAACAAACTTGCCCAGGTGGATTAGATGGCATGAAATAATCAAATTGAGAGCTGAAATCTACAAGATATAAACAAAAAAAGTACAAAGAATCAATGAGAAAAAGAGTTGGTTCTTTGAGATAATCAACAAAATAGACAAATCTTTATCCAAACTAACCAAAAGACAGAGAGAATATCCAAAGTAACAGAATCAGAAACAAAAAGGAGGTCATAACAATAGACATGGAGGAAATCCAGAAAATCATTAGGTAATATTTCAAAAACCTATACTCTACAGAATTGGAAAAATTAAAGGTAATGAACAATTTTCTAGATAAATACCACTTGCCAAAATTAAATCAAGAACACATAAGCAAATTAAATAGACTTAAAACTGCTAAAGAAATAGAAATAGTCATCAAAAGTCTCCCAACCAAAAAAATGTCCAGGACCAGATGGTTTCAATGCAGAATTCTACAAGATTTTTTAAAGAAAAACTAGTACCAGTACTGCTCAAATTATTCCACACAATAAAAACAGAAGGAACATTGCCAACCTCTTTTTATGAGGCTACAGTTATCCTGCTACCGAAACCACAGAGACATTTTTAAGAGAGAATTACAGTCCAGTCTCACTCATGAACATTGATGCAAAAATACTCAATAAAATACTGGCAAACTGAATCCAAGAACACACCAGAAAAAAATTGTCCACCATGATCAAGTCGGCTTCATCTCAGAAATGCAGGAATGGTTCAACATATGAAAATCTGTCAGTGTAATCCACCAACCACATAAACAAACTGAAAAAAAACCCACATGATCTTCTCCTTAGATGGTAAAAGCCTTTGACAAAATACGACATCCCTTCATGATAAAGATCTTGGAGAGAGCAGGGATATAAGGGATACCTAAACATAATAAAGTCAATATACAACAAGCCAACAGCCAACATCAAACTAAATGAAGAGAAACTCAAAGTGATCCCACTGAAATCAGGAACAAGACAAGGTTGTCTATTCTCTCCATATTTATTCAGTATAGTTCTTGAGGTCCTAGCTAGAGCAATAAGACACCAAAAGGAGANATGAAGAGAAACTCAAAGTGATCCCACTGAAATCAGGAACAAGACAAGGTTGTCTATTCTCTCCATATTTATTCAGTATAGTTCTTGAGGTCCTAGCTAGAGCAATAAGACACCAAAAGGAGATCAAGGGGATATAAATCAGAAAAGAAGTCAAACTCTGTTTGCTGTTGATATGCTAGTTTACATAAGCGACCCCAAAAATTCTACCAAGGAACCTCTACGACTCAAACACTTTCAGTGATGTACCTGGATACAAGATTAACTCAAAAAAAAAAAAACCAGTTGGTGTAGGAGGTCCTTTTTTCTATGTGTTGCTTGTATTGGTTAATGGCCTGATAGGGGCAGAACTTAGGTAGGCTGAGAAGACAACTAAATGCTGGGAGGAAGAAAGCAGAGTCAGAGAGAGCAGCTATGGATCCTCCACCTGAGACAGATGCCAGTTAGAATTTTACCTGGTAAACCACTGCCATGTGATTAATAGAAATGGGTTAAATTAAGATGTGAGAGTTAGCCAATAAGAGGCTAGNTAGCATAAAATATCTCAGAGTAACTCTAACCAAACAAGTGGAAGACTTGTATGAGAAGAACTTTAAATCTTTGAAGAAAGATGTTGAAGAAGACACTAGAAAATGGAAAGATTTCCCATGCTCTTGGGTAGGTAAAATTAACATAGTAAAAATGGCACTCTCAGGAAAAGCAATCTACAGATTCAATGCAATGCCCATCAGAATCCCAGCAAAATTCTTCATAGGCCTCAAAAGAACAATACTCAACTTCATATGGAAAGACAAAACAGTCCTGTACAATAAAGGAACTTCTGGAGGCATCACAATTCCTGGCTTCAAACTCCACTACAGACCTGCAGGACTGAAAACAGCCGCGTATTGGCATAAAAACAGACAGGAGGACCAATGGAACTGAATCGAAGACCCAGATATCAATCCATACACCTAAGATCACCTGATTTTTGACAAAAAGGCAAAAACAATATAAAATGGAAAAAGAAAGCATATTCAACAAATGGTGCTGGCATAACTGGATATCAACATGTAGAAAAATGAAAATAGATCCATATCTATCGCCATGCACAAAACTCGAGTCTAAATGGATCAAAGACCTCAACATAAAGCCAATCACACTGAACCTCTTAGAAGAGAGAGTGGGAAGTTATACTTGAACATATTGGCACAGGAGACCACTTCCTAAATATAACCCCAGTAGTACAAGACACTGAGAGGAAAAAAATTAATAACTGGGACCTCCTGAAAATGAAAAGCTTCTGTAAAGAAGGGGTAGAGACTTAAACAGAGAACTCTCAACAGAGGAATCCAAAATGGGTGTAAGACACTTAAGGAAATGCTCAATATCCTTAGCTATCGAAGAAATGCAAATCAAGTAACTCAAATTTTATCTTACACCTGTAAGAATGGCCAAGAGAGACTGATGACATCTTATGCTGGAGAGGTTGTGGGGTAAAGGGAACAGTCCTCCATTGCTTTTGGGAGTGCTAACTGGTACAGCCACTTTGGATATCAGTATGGTGTTTTCTTAGAAAATTAGGACCCAGCAATGCCAGTTTTGTGTATATACCCAAAGGATGCTTAATTGTACGACAAGGATATGTTCTCAACTATGTTCATAGTAGCATTGCTGGTCACAGCCAGAACCCAGAAACAACCTAAATGTCCCTCAACCGAAGAATGGATAAGGAAAATGTGGTACATTTACACAATAGATTACTTACTACACAGCAGAAAAAGATAATGACATCTTAAAATTTGTGGGCAAATGGATGGGTCTAGAAAACATCATTTTGAGTGAGGTAATCAGAACCAGAAAGACAAATATCATATGTACTCACTCATAAATGACTTTTAGACATAAAGCAAAGAAGAACCAGCCTACAATTCACAATCCCAGAGAACCTAGACAACAATAAGGACCCTAAGAGAGACATATGAATCTAATCTACATGGGAAGCAGAAAAAGAGAAAATCTCCTGAGTAAATTGGGAACGTGGGACAATGGGCGAGGGTATAATGGGGGCCAAGAGGATAGGAGGCGAATTGAGAAAAATATAAAGTTCAATAAAAAGAATAATTAAAAAAAACAAGGAGGATATGAGTCTGGCAGGAGATGCATTGAGGTAGTGGGGAGTGGATATGATCAGAAGGCATTGTACACATGTATGAAAACTTAATAAATAAAGCATATGATTTAAAATACATTTTAAAAGCAAAACAAAATAAAATATATCACTATACTGTGAGTAACACAGCCTGGGGCCTCATGTGTCCCAGACAGCTATGAGTGACCCAACACAAAATTTATAAACTTAAATAAAACCCGAATTCCACTCCTGGGCATATACACAAAGAACCCTGTTTCCTACCACAGAGACATTTGCAACCCTATATTTGTCACTGTAGCTAGGAAATGAAACCAACCTAGTCAAACAGATGTGTGGATAATGAAAGTATGTTACAGATACAATGTAGAATATTATTCAACTCTAAAGAAATGGGAAATCACAAAAATTTCAGGAAAATGCGTAGACTTAAATAATATTAAACACGATCAGCCAATCAGAAAAAATAGCACATTTTCCCTCTTGTTAATTCTTGAGCATGAACTTTGAATACGACAACATCATGTCACAAATTCAGAAAGGTAGACATACCTGGTTGGCACCTTTGCTTTTGCTTTGGATTAAAAGTCTTTTATAAAGATTTAAATTTGTTTAACCTGCAACCTAAATGTTAAAGTTGGTTGAACCATTGGAAGAAGTCGTTATAGTCTCAAGGAGTCTGGAAAAGCATTGTTTTGTTTTGTTTCATCCATTCAAATGGTCATTCATTGATCAATAATTGGTGAATTGAGAAAATTAACGGTGGGAACAAGAGCCCTGCCAGGAAACTGATTAGTTAAGCAATATTTTAATATTAGGTATGGTGTAATAAGTTATTCAAGTTTTATGTCACCTTTATTTTGCCACCCCACCCAGTGGTGCTAGATGTGAAACCAGAGGACGTGTGTGTGCTGGGCAAGCACTCTGCCACTGAAATATAGCCCCATCTCAAGTTACTCATCCCTATATATTTTATAATCATACCTAATTCAGATTCCACTGGGTTAGGTAAAAGAATGTCCAAGTAAAGGTCAATTAAAGAATAGCTTTTATAGTTGAATATTTAAAGAAATAAAGCTTCTTTATCTCATCTGTAAACTTTAACACTGACTTGCGGTACATTTCTGCTTTTGTCAAGTTACGCTTGACATGGTAGTCCCAGTTCACTGAGTTAGTGTCTGCTTGTGCCGCTGGTACCTGCTCACTTATGGTACCTCAGTGGTTAAGAGTGCCCGTTACTCTTCCAGAAGACCTGGGTTCATCACCCACGTGGCAAACCAAAACAGTCTATAACTCCAGTTCCAGGAGATCCAATGCCCCTTCTGGCCTTTGAGGGCACCTGACACACACACGGTGTATATATATCCATGGTGACAAAACACATGCATAAGATAAGATAAATCCTAAAANAAAAAAAAAAAGACAACAAATACCTTGAGAATTATCTGTGTGTGCTGGTTTTGTTGGTTTTGCATATTTCTGTTGTAGTGCTGAGGTTTGAACCTAGGGCCCTTCTGTATGTATTGAACAAACACTCTCACTAAGCTGTATCCACAGCCCCTTGCCCCAGTTTTCTAGTTTTTAGTGCTAAACAGAGTAGCATAAAGTTTGACAAAGGCTTAAAAATAAGAGATTCCAGACCCACAATGAAGTAGTACAGCAGGTAAAGGCACTTGTACAGAGCCTTATGTGGATTCATTGCCACCATCCATCATGGTGGAAGGAAAGAAATGACTTCAGAGGTTGTCCTCTGACTTCCACATGAAGGTCATGATGTGAGTGCACCCCAATAAGGATTGAGTGTGTAAATAAATGGGAGAATGTAATTTAAAAAGTAAGAGGTTTCTCTTCAGAGATTTTAATTTTGTTTTGTTTTGTTTGAGACAGGGTTTCTCTGTAGGCTTTGGAGCCTGTCCTGGGACTAGCTCTTGTAGACCAGGTTGGCCTTGAACACACAGAGATCCGCCTGCCTCCGCCTCCCAAGCGCTGGGATTAAAGGCGTGCGCCACCACCGCCAGGGTCTCTTCAGAGTTTTGATTCATTTGCAGATATACTGCTCTAATAGGAAGAAGGGTGAATCTTAACAGTCTACGTGTAAATCCTAAGGCACACACTCCGGAAGTGTGGCTCTCATGGAATCCAAGTGTATTTTGTGGCATTCCCTATCCATTCTTACGATAAAACCTCATTAAAGGAGTAACAGTTCTCTAACTTCACCCTTGTGTTTGCATCTCCTAATGGTTGATGTTACTAAACTTCCCACAAGATGGCAGACCAGACCCCCTTTTCACATGCTAGATGTCAACCAGCTTTTAAAACACCTTGCTCCTCATGCCCTTGATTACTCTTCAAACCTTTTTCTATTGTTTTAGGTGGGCAGTATCCAACCGAGAAATGCTCATAGCCCAGAACAGCTCCTTGGAATTTAAGCTACACCGACTGTACTTTATTAGCTTGTTAATGGGCGGAACTACAAATCAGCGGGAAGCCTTACAGTATGCGAAAAATTTCCAGCCATTTGCTCTAAATCATCAAAAAGGTGAGTCTGGAATCAGACCTGTTTTCCTTTGTACTTTGGGGAGGGAGCCTGCACAGGGTAGGGAGAGTACAAGGAACTGAGACAGCCTCTCAGTAGTCCAAGCTGATCTCATACTGATTCTCCTGTGTCAGCCTCCAGAATGCTGGGAATACAGAGGAACACCACCAGCATGGCTTAAGTCAGAGATTTTTAATGTTTGGAAGGAGCCAGTAGCCACGAGATGTGTCTGCCATACACATTTGCTAACGAATAAAATTGTTGGGCTAACTGGTAGTGCAAACATTGCACATGACACTAGAGCAGCAGTACAGCATTGAAGCCAGAGACATTGCAGAGTGGGGGATTCCTTAATGTAAGGACACTAGCAGACCAAGATGTGGCATGCTCCTTGGACACCCCTGTATCACCACGTGCTGCTTTCATGTGTCAGTGTGGTGAGTATGGCTATTTCATCACCAAACATGTGATAGGCTGAGACTAGGAATTCCAAATTCAGTATTTCCACTGCTTCCTTTTTCTCATCCTCTCTCATACTGTGTCCTTAGTTTTAGGGGAGGGACTTGGCAGCCAAGATTAAGGACCAGCATGTTTGCATTATTTTAGGATATGCTACATGGGCTGGAGATGTTCTTAACTTTCCCACCCAGTTGTTGACAAGTATATGCTATTTCAGACACGACTGTATATTCTTCCACTGTGCTGATGCTTTTTCTTTTAGACATTCAGGTATTGATGGGAAGCCTCGTGTACCTGAGACAAGGGATTGAGAATTCACCATATGTTCACCTACTTGATGCAAATCAGTGGGCTGACATCTGTGACATCTTTACACGGGATGCTTGTGCCCTCCTGGGGCTCTCTGTGGAGTCCCCTCTCAGTGTCAGGTGCAGTAATGGCCTTGCTTGCTCTGAAATGGGCACTGTATTGGGCATCTTTTCTTGTTGCCTTTATGATTAAACAAGTAGACAAGTAGATTGTATTGTCTTTCTGGAGAAGGGTACAGTGATTGCCATAGTTGGCAGTGACACAGTTTTAAGGCAGCTGCTCTCCAAGTGTGTTCTGGGAGCCAGTGTAGTCCAGAACCCTTTTTCCACTGCTGACCTTTGCACAGATGAAGGTCTGTGTTGTGGGGCCTTTGACACTGGCCTGTCCTTACTAGTCTGCTGACTGCCTAGGAAATGCTTGTTGAGCTCCACAGTGCCTTGGGTAGGCAGTAAATACTTGGTTTAAGTTGACATTTGTATCTACATCTTTAGTATTCCTTGTAACACAAAAGAGCATTTGTATAAAACAGTTTCATGCTTCAGGGTGATTATTGAGACAAAGCACCTGTATATTGAGTTATGAATTGTCTTGTTAAAAAATATGGTTTTTGTTGTAGCATATTACTTTAACAATGTAAAGACATGTTACATTTGTTTGTGCTGCATTTGTTTAGCTATGTAAAGATTGTTACATTTGTTTCTCCTTGCCTGCCTAAGGTACCTGGTTGATCTAATTAAAAGCTGAGCAGCCATAGCTATGCAGTAGAGTGATAGGCAGAGAGGATCAGTAGGAGGTGGAATCTAAGTTTAAGAGAGGAGAGAACAAGGTTGAAAAAGAGGGAGCTGTCCAGGGCCAGTCAGGCAGCCGCCAGGCTCACAGACATGGAGGAAGCAGTGAAAGTAGGACATAGAGAATGAAAGAAAGCCCCGAGGCAAAAGGTAGATGAAGAGAAACAGGTTACAATGAGTTACAAGAGTTAGTAGGACAACCATACATGAGCTAAGGGCAAGCATTCATAACTGATAATAAGTCTCCATGTCATGATTTGGGAGCTGCTTGGTAGCCCAAAAGAAAGCCTGCTATAGTTTTTACTAGGAATAATTTGCAACTGACATGCCAATATAGTATGTTTATTATGATTTTAAAAAATTGGTATGTTTTAATTTCTAACATTAAATGATGTCATCCACAAAACCACAGTTATTCACATTCTGGATTTTACAGTTATTTTTCCAGTGAATGAAGTAAGCTTGTCACATTAAAAGAAGCAAGTGATCCCAAATGTGTGTATCTTTTGACACAATGATAAAGGTTAAGTTGAAAGTTTAGTTATGAACTTGTAAAGGCTTTTCTGATGAGTTTGGTAATATGATTGTAGTTTTTTATGTTGTAAATTGGAGGGAAAACTGGAAGGTTTAATTCATATAACCTTACAGAATCATACTTATAGAGACAGACTCAGAAGTGTGAAGGCACGAGCCACTGTGATGGGAGGCACAGCAGCACTTTGTTCTTGTACTACCTTCCTTTGAGCTGATGGGGTTGATGCTTCTTAGAATGGCGGTCCCTCCCTTTCAGCACTGAGTGCCAGAGCTGCCTCTCTTGATAGGGTGGAACCAGTTATTCTTTT
>LOEQ01001786.1:304559-316044 GCA_001685075.1 Bramus lutescens
CGTGGGGACCGGGGTGTCCTGGCAGTGGGTGCTGGTGTGCGTGGTCGCGGCACTGGCGTGGTGGGCTTCCCTGCAAGAGCAACAGGATGTCTGCGGGTCAGGCAGGTGTGGTGAATGCGTCACTGCCCCAACCTCCTCCTGGCTTTTTTAGAGAGGAAGAAGTGATCCCTGAACAAGTGCTGGGCCACTCTGAGGCTTGCATACGTGGAGTCAAGTGTGACTTTGGGCCTAGTGCTCCTGGACCAGGTCCTTCAGCTCAGCAGCTGTGGCCCTCCACCATTGCAAAGCTTGAGTCAATACCCGGCTCTACACCCTGAGACAACACGGACAGGGCAATACACGCATTCAAACTCCACCCCAGATCCCGGGCACCTCCAATCCCACCTGGCACCCCAGCCTCAGATTTCTGGTCTGTAAAATGGGTATGGTGTAACGGTAGCCCCCAAAGAGCCCCAGGAGATTTAAGAGGACATCTGTGTGTGAAAATGTCCAGATGTGACCCCTAACAGCCAGGGGAAGGGACCCACGTGCGCAGACCTGGCAGGAAGACGGGCAGGAGAGGACTGAAGTACACCACCGAGTTGCCTGTCACAGAGCAGAAATAGTAGCCCTGGTTTTCCTCGCCGAACTTCTTCAGGATGAGGGTGTACTCTTGGCCATTTTTGTCGCCAGAGAACTGGTTTTCATCCAGTTTGTCATTCACTTTGATCCGGGTCATAGAGTGATAGAGGAGGAAGGTGGGTTTAACTCCGGAGCCGTCCTTCTGGAAGAGCCAAGAGCATCCTTGCGAAGTGGACAACAGCACTGAGCATTTCAGCTTCAACTCCTTGCCAAGTTCGGGGGGCGTCTTCGCAGACGATATTTGTAACTGTTCCGAACCTTGGAGCTCAGCGACAAGGTCTGCGAGTGCCAGGTAAGGAGACTCAGCCTGGAGTCCCCACACCCTCGACGTACTTCAGCCCCTGCCCTCCCCCAGATCATCAACTCACCAAGCAGCAGGGTCAGCGACAGAAAGCAGGTCACGGGCGAGGCCATGGTGTGCCCCCACCAGCAGCTTAGGTCAAGCTAGGACACTAGGGGAGGGGCCCAGGAACAGGGGGCGTGGTGGGTGAGGAAACTGGTCTCTTAGCTAGCTGGCTGCCTACTGAGCTGATTTCGCCTTTAAGGATATGGCGTCATCTGAAGCCCCCACTGAAAAGACTGTTCCCCTCCTTTTTGCGGTTATCACCTTCCAGGGGTGAGGGAGCTCAGAGAATGGAGCCTTGCAGAGTAGCTGGGGGCAGCTGAAAACAGAGGCTTGGAAAGAGGCCCTTGGGGGTTGTTCGATTGCCAGAATGGCAGAAAAGAGGAAGGAGCAAGACCCAAAGTTAAACTAATAAAATAGAAAGAGTGACAGGAAAGAAAGAAGAGGAGAGCCAACTCTTTTTTCTTCTTCTTTTAGACAGGGTCTTGGGTAGCCTAAGCTGGCCTCAAGTTCCTTTGTGGCAAAGG
This sequence comes from Bramus lutescens, assembly GCA_001685075.1. NCBI lineage: Eukaryota > Metazoa > Chordata > Mammalia > Rodentia > Cricetidae > Bramus > Bramus lutescens. The sequence goes on from LOEQ01001786.1 coordinate 306,051, forward strand.
CTGACCTTGAACTCTAGATCCTCTTGCTCTCCCACTTCCTTTGCTCTCAACAGAGCCCCTTAGGCTGCTTTGTGCTTCCCCCTCCCCCTACAGTGAGGACCAGAGATTGAAATGAAAAAAGATCAGACTCAACGATCCCAGCAGACCGGATATTAACCAGAAGGCCTTGTACCTTCCACCAAGGAGAATTCCAAGCGGGTGTGTGTGGTTCAGCAGTAGCCTTGGGTGGCACTGACAAAATCCTTCCTTGGCCTCCAACCCAGGGCGGAAACTCAGCAAAGTTCCTCCCTTCTTAGAGCCATGGCAACAGCCTCCACACCAAACTCCCTCTAACTGGACCATCCAACCACATACTGTGACCATCATTCTTGTCCAGGGAACCTGACAATGTCTCCCCACGACCTGCAGAGCTGGATGAAAACAGCTCCCTGACTTGGTTGGGGATTAGCCCTTGGGTAGGTGCTGGCGCCCCCAAGCCTCTGTCCCTTGTGTGACCACAGCCTCACAGGCAGACAGATGTTTCCTTCACTGTGTACATAATCCTATGTGTTTTCAAGCCCTTGCTGCTCTCTGCCTGACAAATGCCAGGACTGTGCAGTCTGCCTTGGACCTCATTTCTCTCCTGCTCTACTCAAAGGCAAGCGAGGGAGTGAGCATGTGTGCATGTGCGTGGGTGCGTGTGTGTGCGTGCGTGTGCTGGATGGATCCTGGGTGCAGGTACTTACTCTTTTCTGTCCCTGGCACACGTGTAACTCATTCTTTCTTGCCCACTGCTGTCCTGAAAGCTGCAGGCCCCAGTGATGTGCCTTCCTCTCAGTTTTCCGGGGTTTCCACTTAGGGGTGTTTTTCCAAACAGGGTGCGCCTCTCATACTAAGGTTTGATTATAGCTTGAGGCAAGTCGCCTGGCATTCTCTGCCACACGCCGAGTTCTGCCCAGTGGCAATCTGTTTGCTATGGGTTCCAGAGTACTGGCATTACAGGCTTGAGCCACCGTGTCCAGCTTACAGGAATATGTGTCTATGTGTGTGTGTGTTTGATGTCACATCCTAACGTGTTTACTGAACTGCACTCCCCCAAAGTGGTTTGCTTTTCTGTTGTTTTTGTTTGAAGACAAGATCTCAACTCTGTAGCCTAGGCTGGCCTGGAACTTACTATGTAATCCAAGCAGGTGCTGGGTTCATGGTAATCTGATTGCTTCAGTCTCCAGGGTGCTACGATTACAGGCTTGAGCGACCAAACTCAATATGGCTGACATACACAGACAAGTATTGAATGAGATTTTCAAAACAGCTTTGGTTTCCATGCTCCCTACTCTTAGAATATCTAAATGCTTACTCTAACCTGAACGTTTTATGTTTTAGAGCTTTTAAAGTATAATTTTATGTATTTTATTATTATTGTGTGGGATGGGGGGCATGCATGCCACAGCATGAATGTGGAAATCAAAGACAAGTTTGTAGAGTTCATTTTCTCCTTCCACTTTTACATAGTTTCTGGGGGATCGAGTTCAGGTCACCAGGCTCCCATGGCAACCACAGAACCTACTCAAACTTCACATCGACTCTGAAGTGACTTTATAAATTACAAGGATATCAGAGCCTGCTCCAACAAAATCAGCTGGGGGTATCTGGGTAGGGGCATGAGGATTAAGGAAATGTCAGATTGAAAGAAATTGAGACAGAAAACACAGGATGGATTCGGGGGACTACCAGCCTACTCTGCACAGCCCCAAGTTTATTTCAGAGCCAGGTTCTATACAAAACAGAACAAAGCACAGCACAGTCAGAATCTAACCCCAAGACCATTCCTGTTGTTGAGTAAGCAGCTCCTTCTATCTGGATGTGCCCTAAGGTTTGGCACCAGCAGCTTTCTTTCTACTAGATAATGTGTTCTTTTCTCATGGGCAAAATGCTCTTTCCCGTCAGTTTAAATAGAACTTTCTCACAGCCCTCAAGGATACTGGAGCAAGCAGGGCAGGCAAGCTTGAACTCAAATGGCTCCTAAGCCAGAATGGACTCCAGATGGAAACCGAGTGACTTGTGGGCTACCACACTTTAGACAAAGGGGGCTGGGGAAATGGCTCTGCCGGTAGCATATTTGCTGTGCAAGCATGAGCTCCCGAGTTGAGATCCCCAGCATCCATGTGATTCCGTTGATAAGAGGGAGAGACGCAATATGTGAAGCAAGCTGACCAGCAAAACTAGTTCTATCAGTGAGCTCTGGGTTCAACTGAGAGACTATGGCTCAGTATATAAAGTGGAGAGTGCTGGGTGATGGTGGCACATGCCTTTAATCCCAACACTCAGGAGTCAGAGGCAAGTGATCTCCATGAGTTCCAGGCCAGCCTGGTCTACAAGAGCTAGTTCCAGGACTGTTAGGACTGTTACACAGAGAAACCCTGTCTCGAAAATACAAAACAAACAAACAAATAAATAAAAAGCGGAGAGCAATGAAAGATACCAACTTTAGGCCTCCCCACTCCTGAACACACTTGTACATGTGCCCTGGAACCCCATACTTGTGCACACCCACACAGGCACACATGCACACATACCAAGGTATAAACAACTATCAGTTTCAAAATGTCAGGCAATACAGGAGTGCATACAGAGAAAGCCTCTTTCTCATCTCTCCTCCTTGCCCTCAGTCCTTCAGTCAAAATCACTGCAGCAGTGGCTGTGTCTCTTAGATAGTGCCTGTGCACAGGTGTTTACCATTTCAAATTATGTACCACAAGGGTAGTGTTACGAATTTATATGTATTTTCAATTTTCTTGAGAATAGAAGAAAAAACTTTTCACACTGCTAATGTAGACCTCCTTCATTCCTCTACCTGGATGCATTCCACATGGCTGTCTCAAAATTTAGTTCTATTAGTAGGCATTTAGGCACTTTCCCTTTTTGTGTGATTACTGCACCATTAAGGCTGTTGTATACAGAGATATAATATTCCCGTAACACTGTCTCATTGAAATTATAAAGTTTACACAACACTTTCCATTAAAAAAATACATTTAGGGTAGTTAGTGGTGGCACACACATTAAATCTCAGCACTCGGGAGGTAGAGACAGGCAGATCTCCGTGAGTTCGAGGCCAGCCTGGCCTACAAGAAAAAGAATATGTTTATTTATGTATTTGTATTTATTATTTATTTATTATGTGTGTGTGTGTGTATGAGTATACCCTAACGTGCCTCAGCACTATAGGTCAGAAGACAACTATGGGGGTCAGTTTTCCCCTTCTACTATGTGAGTTTCAGGGATTGTACTCAGGTTGCCGGACTTGGCAATAAGCACCTTTACCCTAGTAGCTATCTTACTGGTGCCTCACACAATGCCTTCAAATAGAAGACAAGGGCATTAGAGAAGGAAAAGCCTTGGTAATGACCAACAAGTGTATGTGCATGCCTGTGTCTTCGAGAGTGTGTATGTATGTATAGTGTTTGTATATGCACATATAGTGTATATAGTGTGTATATATATTTGTGTGCATAGGGTGTGTGTGTGTGTGTGTGTGTGTGTGTGTGTGTGTGTGTGTGTCTGGGCAGACACAGTGCTTCTCTGAACTTACGTGAATGAGGACAGCAAGGAAGCACATAGGCTTAGGCCATCCATACAACAAAGCTTGTTTTAGATGACAGGCTCCTATTTACTTGGTCCTGTTCCTCCTGCAGAAACTTGTTTGCAGGACCCTGCTGGCCAAAGGGTACAGTCAGAAGAGTATGAAAGATGCTAAAGTATTTTCAAACGAGGGCCACAGTTAACCTCCAGTCATGTGCATCTTCAGAACGAGGTCCCCAACTAGGATGATGGAGAGAGTTGGGGTCAAAATCGTTCCATTTCAATCTCGCAGAAGTGAGCTATGGCTGGCTTAGGGGTCTTTAAGTCTCACAGCTAAGAAACTGTCAGACACGAGAGTGCCATCCCCCTTGGCACAGAGCACCATGGGAGGTGAGGGGAATGCCAAAGCAACATGTCAAACCCACCAAAGAGCTTCTGTGACCCCAATAATATTTTTCACAGAAGCTGATGTCTCAATGTTAACCACAGTGACATCCGCCCTGGAGCAGGCAGCAGAGCTGATGTGACTGCATAGTTCTAAGGTGCTTGCTCACTTAGCCCAGGTGTGCGGGGGGGGGTTGGGTCTGTGCATTATAGCATCTGATCTCTTGTGCCCATCATGTGATATGCCCATGGGATAGCTTGAAGAAAGGGGTGGCACAAAAAAACAATGACTGTACTCTGTCGCACAAATGTCTTGTCCTGTTTTTTTGTTTGTTTGGTTGTTTTTTTCTGAGACATGGTTTCTCTGTAGCTTTGAGACCTGTCCTGGAACTAGCTCTTGTAGACCAGGCTGGCCTCGAACTCACAGAGATCTGCCTGCATGTGCTTCCTGAGTGCTGGGATTAAATTCATGTGCCACCACTCCCGCCCGTCTCTTGCCTGTTTTTTAAAGGACAAGTTCTCACTATGTAGCCCTGGCTTGCCTGGAACTCACTCACTATGTAGACAAAGCTAGCCTCAGACTTTCAGAGATCAGCCTCTGCCTTACCAGTGCTGGGATCAAAGATACCCACCACCATGGCCGGACCTTTATTTCTAAAGATATGAAAGACAGAATAGATGGTAGAGCCCTTGTCCTGGCTTGAGTGAGATAACCCCATGGATTCATTTGCTGAATATTTGGTGACCCACTGGTGGAACTATTTGGGAAGACTTAAGAGGTGTGGTTTTGTTAGAGAAGGTGTGTCACTGGGAGCAGGATTTCCAGTGCGTCATTTTCTCTACTTCCTCTTCGTGGATGAGGATGCTAGCTCTCAGTTACTGCTCCAGCACCATGCCTGCTTGCCCATCACTATGCTTCCCGCCATGATGGTGATGGATTCCGATCCCTCTGGAACTTTAATCCCCAAATAAGTGCTTGCCTTTATAAGTTGCTCTAGTTGTGGTGTTTTATCACAATAGAAAAGTAACCAAGGCACCCTTGAGTGAGCTTTGTCTTGTGTTTTTAAAACATTGGAGTGAAATGATTTTAACTATGGAAGCTTGAATTAATTACAGCAGTGGGAAAGACCCCTGTCATCAATGTTCTTAAGGGTCTGTGCCACAGACAGCAGAGACATCCTGGAATCGTGACTCCAAAGTGGCTGGCTGCTTCCCTCATCAGCTCAGAGACAGAACAGGTAACTCTGGAGTTACCAGGAGCTCATTGTATCTTAGTCAAAAATATGTGTCAAGCGGTCCTGCTATGTCTAGAAGATACTGTTTCAGCAGCCTCTGACTCTCGAATCTTTCCTCCTCCTCCTTCCATGACATCCCCTGAGCTTCAGGGGAAGGTGAGTGATAGAGATGTCCCATTTCTGTCTGGGTACTACACAGATTTATTCTCCATGCTCTGACTGGCTGGGAGTCATCATATTAACACGTTCCACTATATTAGCTTCTCTGAATAGGGCTGAGAGTTCTGTTAATCTGCACAATCATTTTTCTTTACAGCTGAGTAAGAATCCTTTGCATAAATGTGCCATCAGTTGAGGGACATCTAGGCTGTCTGCAAGTCTTAGCTATTATGAACAGAGCATCAGTAGATGTGGATAAACAAGTGTCTCCAGAGCAGGATCTGTCATCCTGTGGGTGAATCCCAGGAGGAGTACAGCCGGCTGTGATGGCTAATCTTACTTGCCAATTTCACTGCACCTGGAATGAACTAAATCCAAGTAGCTGGGAACACTTGGGAGGGATTTCTCTTGGATTACTTGAGGTGGAAGATCCATCCTAAATCTGAGCCACACCTTCTGGTGCAGCACACATAAGAAAAAAAGATGTGGAAGAAGGAAGAATTTGCTTCTCCTGTGTGCCCTCACTTTCCCTGACAAGCTCATCGATTCTGCCCCTGAGCCATCCCTTCAATGATGTTAAAGCCTACTTATTCAGGATTTCAAGATGGTCTGAAAACTCACCAGTCTGTAGGTTTTCCCTGGGACTCCAGCACCAGATGGGGCCAGCTGCGACGCCAGTCTCATGGACTGACAACTGCCAGATCTTTGGCCTTTCTGTCAGGGGACAGCCATTGTTTGTCTACTCAGACTAGGGGCATGCAGCACTCTAATATGTCATGTGTGTGTGTGTGTGTGCACATGCATGTTTGTGTGTGCGCGTGTGCACGCGTGCGTGCACATACCTATGTATATGTATGTATAGGTGTATATATGTGTACACAATACTTGGTACACTGGGTCCTACAGTGGTACTATTTCTAGTCTTTTAAGTCATCTTCTCCCTGGTTTGCCTAGCAGCTTTACCAGATCACACGCCCACCAGCAGCAAATGAAAGGCCCCTTTCCCCACATCCTTGCTAGCTTCGTTGTCATTTATTTTCATTTCAGTCATTCTAACTAGAGTAAGAGAAAATCACAAAGTGGTTTTAATTTTTGTTCCCCTAATGGCTAAAAATAGTTTTTGCCATTTACATGTCTTCTTTTTAGAGCCCTGTTCATTTTCGCGAAGTGACAGAAGCTGTAACTGCCCAAGCTGAAGAAGACCAAGCCAGTGAACAATAGGGCATGCATGGGGGAGGGACACTTGAGGACCCACAACTAATGAGGAACTGTTGGCAGCTGATGGCTCCGAGGACAGGGAGAGTAAGGTTTCTTTATGGGTGTGGTCCCTGATAGGCTGAGCATGTTCCCATGGATGGCCCCATACCCATGTGTGAATGGGCAGCATTAATTTGACTTAGTGAGTTATCAAAAAAAAAAGAGAAAAAGAGCACATGAGTTTGGGAGGAGGGACGGGGACCTGGGAGGAGTCAGAGAGTGAATGCGGTGGTGATAATATCAAAATAACATTGCATGTATGTATGAGTTTCTCAAAGAATAAACAAAAATATTATACTATAAACACTTGCCTGTGAAGACTCAGAGTAGAGCTCAGTGGTAGAGGACTCACTGAGTTCATGTGAGATCCCCAGTTCAAGCCTCAGTGCTACATCTGTCTCAAGTTAGGGCTTCCACTGCTATCAAGAGACACCATGACCACAGCAACTATTATAAAGGAAAACGTTTAATTGGGTGGTTTACAGTTTCAGAGGTTTAGTCCATTGTCATTGTGGCGGGACAAGGTGGCACACAGGCAGACATGGTCCTGGAGGAGCTGAGAGTGGAGAAGGAGCTACATCTTGATCCCTGCAGGCAACAGGAAGTGAACTGAGACACTAGGTATGGGTTGAGCATATATGAGATCTCAAAGCCCACCCCCACAGTGACACACTTTCTCCAACAAGGCCACACCTCTATTAGTGCCTCTCCCTATGAGTTTATGGGAGTTTAAACTTCCATAATACCCCAAATATATCCTACATGCATACATAAACACTCACATATATGTTAATACATGCATATATATACATATAAACATACACACATGTATACAATGCATGCATATATACATGTGCACATATTAGCATGCATACACACATATATACACATATACATACAGACATATATATATACATACATAATAAAAATATCAGTCTCACTTCTTTCATTTTTATGTTCCCCTCCTTGAGACACACCCACCCCAAGCTGAACTAGGTTGCTTTTTGGACCTTTGTAATGGTTTCTGAAATGATCAACTTCTTTCTATTTTGGTCACTTTCAGCAAAAATTTCATCCTGGGAGCTCAGTACTTGGGCCCAAAAGGGCTCCCCATGGCCCTTTGGAGAATGTTGGTTGGTCTTTTTGCTGCCTGTGAGGCCTTGTGACACTTGTCCCCATGGCCCCATCTCCTCCCTTCTTCCTAGTTGACTTCTTCACTTCTCCTAGGTTTGGTATCCATTTCTCCATGGAGACTCAGCTTCTTCCTGCCTCAGCGCCATCGAATGTGCTATTATTTTCTGCTCACAAACTCTTCCACAAGACTCAGCTCAAGCACTGTATTGTGGTGCACACCTCTAATTCTAGCACGTGAAAAGAGTGGCAGGAGGATTAAGAATTCAGTCGCCCTCAGCTACTAGGAAGTTCAAGGCCAGCCTGGACTACGCAAAAGCCCATCTCAACAAAACAAGAGAAAATAAAACAAAGACCCAGATGGATGAGGCAGCTTTCCTGTTGGAATAATCCTTTCCCAGCATTCCCAATTCCAAGCAATAAAGACTATGCATGTCCTTCTCTGTGTCATCTAGACCTTGAGCATACTTGAACTAACCTACCAGACCCATGGCCTCTTGAAGAAGAGATCTGGTTGGGTTCATGTTTGTATCAGAGTGCCACATCTAGACTTCATGAACTATTTATTCAGGGGCTGGTGGTGAGATTGCTCAGAAGGTAAAGAAACTTGCTGCTGACCTGATGCTCTGAATGCAATCCCTGGGACCCACAAGTTGTTCTCTGACCTTTAGAAGCACCAGCCTTTCCTGATGACCGGAATTTGATTCCTGGAGCCCAGAGTAAAAGGAGAAAACCAGTTCTAGAAGCTGTCCCATTGACCTCCATATGTGTAGCATGGCAAATGTGTGCACATGTGTGCACGTACGCACACACACAAATAAATAAATAAACAAAACTAAGTGAAATGTGATGATAAACTACTATTATGCTTGCCTCTTTTTTCTTCTTGCAAAATATTTGACAAAAGTCAAGAGACTAGTGAGTTGTAGCAAAGCAACTGCTCACCTGCAAGGTTAAGACTTTCCGTGCTTACACGGCATGGCAAACAAACAAAAGAGGAAAACCATGGATGCTGAACTCAGACTCATTGTGGAAATAAATAATAGTTTCCTATTGGCATCTACCAATTTCATTAGGAGCTGAACACTCTCTCCAGTTATGTTTAAGATAGAGCTTTTTCTTGTGAGATGACGATGGAATGGCACTCCATCAAAAGGAGCAACACAAGTGATCCCATGCCTCTCATCCCTGCCCCCAACATTGCCATCCTAAGGAACTCTAATGAGATATTGAAGGTTACTTAGCTTTAAATTTTTATTGGCTGGGTATGGTGGGTCACATCTTTAATCTCACCCCTAGGGAGGCAGAGGCAGACGGATCTCAGTGAGTTTGAGGCTAGCCTGGGCTACATAATGAGACCCATCTCAAAAAACAGGGGCAGGGAGAAAGCTCAGCAGTTAAGAGCACTTGTTGTTCTTCCAAAGGACCAAGTAGGTTCCCAGCACTTACATAGAGAGACTCATACTTGCCTCTAGCTCTGGGGTATTCATTGCCTTCTTCTGGACTACTTGGGCATGTCCACAGGTGACAAAGACTCACATAGACACATGTGTACAGAAAAATAAAATAGATGTTAATAAATAAGATGTTTTGATTTTTAAGTTAGCATGCAAAATAATGAATTTTATCATGGCATTTTCATTTTTGTATGTCATTATGCTTTGCTCTAGTCCTACCTCACCACATTCTCCCGTCTCCCCTGCCACTCTCTCACTGGTCCCTTCCTCTCCCCAAGCAGTACCCCTTTCTGCTTTCATATCACATGTGACATAAAAATAAACTTCTACAGACGTGAAATTCCTATGTTCAGAGCTGTACGTGGTGGTGCACACCTGTAATTCCAGCACTCGGGAGGCTGAGGCAGGAGGATCAATTCAAGGCCATCCTCAGTGATATTACATAGTAGAGTTCGAATCTAACATGGGGTACATGAGACTCTCTCTCAAAAAATTTAGAAAAATCTTATATTCAGGGAGATAAGAAAAAGTAATGAAAAATTCCCCTAAGTTACTAGATTCTTCTGTCTTTAAAATGGATGATGGCTGAGGTAGGAATGGCACGCTACTTGTAGGCCGCAAGATTGCTCTTGAGGTTTCATTTTAAATAATGTTTATGTTGGAAATAGGTATATATATATTATTTATTGAGCTCTACATTTTTCTCTGCTCCCCTCCCTGCCCCTCCCTTCTCCCCTTCAATCCTCCCCCAAGGTCCCCATGCTCCCAATTTACTTAGGAGATCTTGTCTTTTTCTACTTTCTACTTCCC
>LOEQ01001786.1:316774-327922 GCA_001685075.1 Bramus lutescens
TGGCTTTATGTTGAGGTCTTTGATCCATTTAGACTTGAGTTTTGTGCATGGTGACAGATATGGATCTATTTTCATTCTTCTACATGTTGATATCCAGTTATGCCAGCACCACTTGTTAAATATGCTTTTTTTCCCATGGAAATAGGTATTTGATGATGAAAAGCCACTGATGTCTAGTTAAAAACAAGTCTCATAGCAACATTGACGAGAGCTAACATGGAAGCAGTGTCCACACACAGGTAAACACACAAGCAGAAGGCAGCATATCATACGCTGTGAAATACAGTTCAGGGAGCTGGAGAAAAGGCGTGGCAGGTAAGAGCGAAGGGTTGGTTCTCTGTAACTCCAGGTTCTGGGGATCCGACACTCTCTTCTCGCCTCCAAGGGCACCAGGCAAGCATGTGGTATGTATACATATATTCAGGGAAAACACTCATACACATAAAATAAAAATAATGCTGTTTGGCTTTAGGAAGGGAGAGTTTCCAGAAGTGTGCTTCAGTGTGGATGAGGCTTGAAAACCTCTTGTTAAGTGATATGAATGGCTCACAAGAGACGAGCTCCTTAGGATGCCAGTGAGGTCAGCCTCAGAGGGAAATAAGATGATAGTTGCCAGGCAGGCTGTGGGGTGGGAAGTTACTGTGAAATAGGGCCGAGTTTCACTTTTGCAAGATGCGGCATGCTTCTAAGAAGACTGTGGCTATCTGTCTAACAGTGTGAATCTGTTTGCTACTTAACTATCCAAGTTCAAAATGCTGAAGACAATGGCCCTATGGGCATCTTGCCACAATCATTTTTAAATGAATAAATGGTTGTGTAACTTTCAAGTTTGAAGTAAAGGGAATACAAGAAGAAGAGGGTTCTGCAGCCATTGCACCGTTCATTCAGCCATTCCTGTTCTGACAGATCTTTAAGGCTGGTTCTTTTTTTTTGCTATTACAATCAGCACTGTAAGCAACATCCCTGTATGTGTTAGGTAGAGTTCAAATCTAAAGTTTTCTCATCCTGGGATAGGGTTGCTTGCTTGTGACACGCGAAGCCTTAGCATCACATGAACTGAGTATAGCAGCATATGATGTAATCCCAGGACCAGAGAGATGGAAGCAGGAAGATCAGAAGTTCGAGGCCATCTTTGACTACACTGAAAACTCAAGATCAGACTGGACAGCATGGAACTCCATCCTAACTGGAGAGAGAGACAGAGACAGAGAGACAGAGACAGAGTAGTGATATTTGTATTTTAATAAATAATGTTTGCCTGAGCATCAGAATTCGAAGTTAAGCTGCTAGAGGCCAGGAGGTTGTAGCCCACACCTTTCCCAGGATATGGAGATAGAGGCAGATGTAACTCTGTGAGTTCAAGGCTACCCTGGGCTACACAAGATCAATCCAGAAACAGATTCAAGTAGTGGTAGCTCATATCTTTAATCCCAGTGTTTGGGAGATGGATGTAGAAGTGATAGGGCTGGGTGGAGAGAGAAATATAAAGGGGAAGAGACAGGAACTCACTGGAGGGTGGAGTCTGAGGATTCGTGGAGACAGAATCTTGCCCTCTTGGTCTGAGGATTTGGTAGAGGTAAAAGGCCAGGCCTCTCTAGTGATTGGCTGCTTTGCTTTTCTGATTTTCACCTTGAACCTGTCTGTCTCTGGGTTTTTATTATTTTATTATTCATGGAGAGAGAGAGAGAGAGAGAGAGAGAGACTCGTACCTCCCCAGTTTGTTAAGGTACAAACTGAATATGTCCACTGGGTGTCTCAACAGGATGACAGGATCTGAGGAACCTTCCTATACTGGATGTATATTTGAATATGGATACACCTTCTGTATTCAAATCTCTTAAAATAGGAATTTGGGTTTGTTTTGCTTTAATTTTTAAATTTCCTTACTCTACAGCCCTGTTTGCTGCATGTTGGTGAGATGTCCCACCAAGCCCAGCTAAAAGAGGAGTTTCATTGGTGGTTAGTGAATATGATTTCTTTGCTACCAGGTGTTCTGTTAATTTCCATAACCAACAGAGTCTTCAACTTTCCTTTTAGTTTGATGACTGTCCTGAATTCTGCCAGCTAACAGCTCAGGCAGAAAGCTAGGAAAAGACCTCCTGCCCACAGCCCTTGTTTGCAGTCTTTCTTGTCGTGTGGGAGGTAGTCCATCATCTTGAAACAGTTTACTCTAAATAGAAACTTTTAAAAGTCAGTGGAAACTTTGTGTGTGTGTGTGTGTGTGTGTGTGTGTGTGTTCCTTCCCCAAGCTACTTCATTTGGGCCCAGGCCAAGAAGGCAGTTAGCAACCTCAGTTCAACCGAGAGGTGAGTTGTGTAACACAGAGGATGCAGTGATGGGAACATGGGGGAGGTGGACCCTGCTTTCGCTACCCAGCAGAGCCACGGGTCTAACTTCTGCAGTCGGGAACCCTGCGTGGAGGGTTTCTTCTCTGAATGATGGGGAAGGAGAAAGTCAGAAATGGGGAAACACAATGTGGAGAATGAAGAAGAAAAAGGAGCAGGGGCTTACCAGTCTTTGCCCTGTCCTTCCTCTTTTTTAAAATCTTAATTGTATGTGCATTGGTGTTTTGCCTACATGAACGTCTGTGAGATGGTGCTGGATCCCCTGGAATCAGAACTACAGACAGCTATGAGCTGTCACGTGGGTGTTGGGAATTGAACTCAGGTCTTCTGGAAGAACAGCTAGTGTTCTTAACCACTGAGCCATCATCTTTCCAGCCCATGTCCTTCCTCTTTTGGTTGGGGTTGAGGGAGGAGCTTTGTTTGTTTCCCAGTTTAACTTCTGCATTTTTCAGTCAGAGTCCTTTGGGATGTCCCTGCAAGTGTCCAGAGTCAGAGCCACCACCTAGAGTCTCCCCATTGCCCCAAACTCAAGTTCTCAATTGGGGCCTGCCGAGATGTGCGCGTTGGCAGCTTGTGGATTCTGGGCTGGTCACTGCAAATCATGGGATTTGCAGTCTTGTGCGCTTTGGGGCACTGGAGCGAAGGCAACAACTTCTAGAGAACACATGATGACACAGTGAGGTGCGCAGCGGATCTAAACCATTAAGGAGATGCTACAGAATCAAAATAAACTGTAGACTGACTGTGGGCGGAGTCAAGAACGGCAAGTGGTTAGCCAGCCAGGCGGAAGGTAGGGCTCTTGGCTTCCGACTAGCATGCTGGCTGGAGAGATGAGGTAGGATTATGACAGGCTTGCAGGGTCATCTGCAGACTCCGGGCTAGCTTCAAAGGGTCAAATGCCCAGCTGGATTGATGCGGGACCTGGATCTCCTCTCCCCTATGGCACCTGAATTCATTTTTCTGTTCAGGGAAAGCCCCAGAGCAGAGCCCCCGGCACTTTCCCTCACTGATGCCCAAGGAAACGGTGTTTTCTGTACAAATCAGGTGTTGGCAGTTTGCAACTGCGCTCTGAGGGTAGAGCTCGGCATGCAGCGCCAAGGCAGAAATTGGGACTTAAGAGTGGCGCATGGGAGTTGGGGGTGGGGGGTGCATCGCCTGAGGGTCCCAGTGGGTTAGGGGACTAGAATGTGGAGTTGGGAGTGAACTCAGAGAAGATGCAGGCCAACTCGTTTTCTTTTGAGGCGGTGTCTAAAGTAGCTTGCGCTGGCCTTGAACTAACTCTTTATTCTCTGGTTCGAGTGCTGAGATTATAGGCACGTGCCGCCACGCCCTGCTCCAATGTTATTCTTTCTAAGGATGCAGGAAAGGAGTGCGTGTGTGCTACAGCACACGAAGAATTCAGAAGTCTAGGAAAGATGGGTATTCTATCAACTAGTGCATATCGGGAATAGTAAACAGCCCAGTGTCTAACCATGCTGATCACTAGTCTCAAATTGAAGCGAGATCAACCCTACAGGGGGCGGTGTTGAATCAGTATTAGCCATTTGGAATGGGGACAGGGAAGAAATTGGGAAAGAGAATTTCTGTCTCCCAACTACAAGCCAAAAATGAGACCCGTGTTGGCACAAATTGGATTCTGAAAAAGAGGACATGAAATTGACAGAGTAGGGACATAGGGCCGACCTCAGAGGAGTTAAGAGCAGGAGTTGGGGCAAATATCCCAGTTTCTAGCCTGCTTTGGAAACATTCTTATATCTCATGTGTACCCAGAAGCTCACAGGGACAATTGAATACTGTTTCATTAATTTTGCTTAATTAGGTGGGCATTCAGGTCCTGTCTCCATTTTTGATATGACCCAAGTGATTTTGAGATAGTCTGCAACTTCAATTTCTGTTAGTTTTTCTAAGAGTTATTGAAATAAGTTTATAATTTCCAAGTGGATAGATGTCCAAAGCAGCCCCCAGAGGGGCAGTGCTGGAGACAGCACCCCACACAGAGGCCTCTGGCTGGTAAACAGAAGCCTAAAGGTGATTTTCTTGTTACCAGGAAGCAGATCTCATAAGCCAGGTTTCCACTAACCGGGAACCTTCCTCCATTGGACCACTAAGGTCCAGCTACCTTGAACAAGGGCATCTAGTTCCCGGTCAGGCGGAACATTTCACGTCAGCTCAAAACCCCACCCTGTTGACTGTTGTATAAAATTTTGCTTTTCTGCCATTTTGCTTTCTCTGCCCCCTCCCCCACAGTCTTGGCAGTTTGTCCCAGTTTGTCCCCAGTAAACTTTTCTTTCTACCCATGGTTTCACTTCACCCTCACTCACTCATTATATATAGTTTTACTTCTTTGTAGCCCGAGGTTGTAGCTCTATCTGTGCTTTTTGGAATCTGAGGTTTTTGACTGATGACTAATTTTGTAAATAACGTTAGGCATAGTTTTGCATAAGTGACTGGCTATGAGATTTTGTATATTAGAACAAATGTATATCGTCTATGCCTTTTAAATGCTTATTTATTTATGTGCATGTGCAAACCCCACGTGAAAATCAGAGAACAACTCGAGAGAGTCAATTCTTTCATTCTGCCAGGATTGGCAGCACGTCTTTACCTGTGGAGCGAGCATCTCAGGGTCCTGGCCCCATGTTCCTTATTGGAACTGCTCATTTGTGAGACTCAGACTCGCCCATTGTGATGTGCCCAGCACAGTGCAGGTGTGTGCAGGCTGGAAAAAGGTCTTTTTCCTATCTCCGCTGGGCTCTTAGTCACTTTTCTCACTGTTACTACAAAACACTGGAGAAAGGCACCTTAAGGACAGGTGTGTTTTTGCACACAGTTTGAGGGCATAGTCTACCGCTGTGGGGGAAGGCCAAGCCGTGGGAGCTGGAAGGAGTCTGCAGTAGGAGGCAGAGAGAGGGAACATGGTGCCCAGTTCACTTCTTTTATTTGGTTCTGGATCTTGGTGCACATTTAGAGTGGGTCTTCCTTCCTCAAACAAGTCGCTTTGGGAGCATCCTCAAAGACAGACCAGACCCAGAGGTCTGGTGACCCAGGGTCACACTCCATTCTCAAGGACACACCCAGAGGCCTGGTGATCCAGGGTTGTACTCTACCCTCAAAGACACCCAGAGGTCTGGTGACCCAGGGTCACACTCCAACCTCAAAGACACCCAGAGGTCTGGGGACTCAAGGTCACATTGTACCCTCAAAGACACCCAGAGGTCTGCTGACCCAGGGTCATACTCAATTTTAATACCATGCTTAATTAAGGTCAATTCCAGTATGAACTGCAAAAAGATGGCCGCTGCTATTTGTATTCAAGAATACTTCATCTGGGGCTAATGGTGCCATCCCACTGTAAGGGAGGCCAAGGCAGAAGGCTGGCAAGTTGAAGACCTGCCTGGATTATAGAGTGAGCTTAGGACCAGCTTGGACGACTCAGTGAAGGTTTGTCTCAAATAAAATTAGCACAAGAACTTAACGAGTCTGAGGGACTGAAGAGATAGCTCAGAGGTTAAGAGCACTGACTGCTCTTCCAGAAGACTCAGGTTCAATTCCCAGCATCCACATGGCAGCTCACAACTGTCTGTATTTCTAGTTCAGTGGTTTCAACACCCTCACAGAGACACACACAGGCAAAACATCAATGCACATAAAATTAAAATAAATTAATTTCAAAAAAAGATTCTTTAAAAAAAAAGAATGAGTCTGGGGTTAGCTCAGTTGTTAGAGAGCTTGTCTGACACAAATGTGTTTCACGCCCAGCGTCACGTAAAGCAGCCTTGAGATGGAATCCTGGGCTCCATGTGTGCTTCGACCTACTGAGCTATAGCCCCACCCACACTTAACCCCCCCTCAGTATTCTGACATTTAATTACATCTCCATGATTTATGCTTTCATGTCTTTCAGGGTGGGGGTTGAGACAGGGTTTTTCTGTGTGGCTTTCGCTCTCGAACCCAATACATAGACCAGGTTAGCTCTGAACTCAGAGATCCCACCTGTCTCTGCCTCCCTAGTGTTGGGATTAAAGGTGTGCACCACCAGTGCCCAACTCCTGTCTTCCGTTTTAATGACATTTTTCATTTTTTCCTCATAGGGGCTGTGTTTGTGTGCACGTATGTATGTATATATGTATGCATGTGTGTATGTGCATGTATGTGTGTGTGTGTATCTGAGGTTGAAGTCAGGAATCATCCTCTATGACTCTTCAAATCTTGCTGGGGATCTTGCCTCTGTTCTCACAGTCAGGCTACATGGCCCACCCAACATTTATGTGACTTTCTGAAGATCTGAACTCTGGTCCTCAGTCCTGAGGGGCAAGTGCTTTAACCCGAGTCATCTCCCCAGCCCGCTCTGTCCTCTCCCTCTCCCTCTTTTCTCTCTCCCCTTTCTCTCCCACTCTCGTTCTCTCGTTCTATCTCTCCCTCTCTTGTTTTCTTCCTCCCTCCCTCTCTCTGCTCTCTGTCCTGCTTTTGTTCTCTCTCTTTCTCTCTTATGTCTTATGTAACCCATTTGGCCTGTGATTCTCTCTGACTTTATTCTTAAAGGGGTGAACTATGTTTTTGTCTTATCACTTTCAAATCCAGTAACTCCGGGTTTTCCTGAGGCTGCGTTGGCCTTCTCCTCTGTTCCTTTCCCACAGTCAAAATGCTTGCTTATGGATTACTGAGCTGTCACAGGCCTCTCACAGGTTAAGGTGTCAGGTCAGACCCCTGGGTCTGAATCCTAGCTCTGCAGTTTATGCTGTGTGATTTCCAGGATGCCCTGAGCCCCTCTGATCCTGTTCCCCACCTTCTGGAAGGCTGGCTGATGTCTATCTTGTTTGGTTGGGAGGAAAGGGAATGACGCCCCAGACAATGCTGAGACCCTGGAGCCTGCAGGAAGCTTTGTTCTCAGCTGAGCTGTGCTGTGGGAGCAGGGGAGGGTCTCATTCTGCCTCTGCCTGGGCTGGAACATGCTGTGGCCTGCTGTAACCTCAGAAACATCTAGAAGTAGCAGAGGCAACCAAGGGGCCTCAGCCGAAAGCAAGCAGAGGCACTGTTTTGAAGCTGGTGTGGACCCCGGGGGTGGAACATCTCCTCTCCAGCAGCAAACGCCTCCAGAGCCCTCCAAAAATCACTTTCACTTTTAGCATGCCCCCAGCTCAGTTGCGGGTGTTGGGGTAGCCCCCACAAACGTAGCTCTCTCCAAATGGTGAGTCCTTGGCTAGCTGGGCTTCAAAGGCCTCTATCCCCTGTCCCCTGCTCTTCTGGTGGGCTTCTCTTGCTCTGTCCCCATGGGAAAGCTGGTGCTTTTGGGCACTGCTTCAGGCTCTGTCTGTGGCTTAGGTCAGTGCCCTTGGCTCTTCAAAGTCAGGCTCAGAGACTGCAAACTGGATTGTACCTAGAGTCATTGTGCTCTGATTTGTCCCTGAGTACAGCCCAAGACAGCCCAGCACTTTAGGATCCCGGGCTTTGAGTTCCTGCCATGTTTACAGCACATTGTTCTGCTTCAGCTCTATAAACATGAGGCTGAGTGTTTAAAGGAAAAGGCACTCACTTGGGAAAAGCACACGGCTAAGATTTTGGCTAGTCATCCAGAAATCCCATCAAAGCGGTATTAAGACTCCATCTTACTTATTACTATGAATTTCACTAAGAAAACAAGGGAGCAGGTATGGTGGTGCATGCCTTAATCCCAATACATGGGAGGCAGATGCAGGCAGGTGCGTTCCAGGCCAGTCTGGTCTACATAGTGAATTCCAGGACAGCTAATGTTACAAATAGAGACTCTTTCTCAAAAGAAAAAAAAAGGAAGGAAAGAAAAGAAGAGAAAGAAGAAAAGAAGGAAAAACAAGGGCAGGTAAGATGGCTCAGCCAATAAAGGTGCTTGATGTCAAGCCTGATGTTCCAACCCTGGAAGCCACATGGTAGAAGAGGAGAGCTGATTACCACAAGTCATCCTCTGACCTCCACATGTGGACTGTATGTATGTATGCACACATACACACATATACACTCACATGCACATATACACATACTGAATAAATAGATAAAATTTCAAAACTGACAAAAAACAAACAAGCAGATGTTGGCCACCATGTGGGGAAGATGCCCCTATTACACAAGATTAATAGAAACAAAAGCTGACAGCCACTATGGAAATCAGTATGGGGATTTCTCAAGACCCTAAGTCATCAGCTGAACCACCTAATGGCTTTGGTGTCACGACTCCTAGGTACATTCCTGAAAAAAAGTACCTCAGTGCAGCACAGAAATGTGCCTTGTGGCACTATTTTCAATAGCGAAGCTGTGGAGCCAACCTAGTGGTGCCTCGGCACATAGTGCAGCGCTCCTCGCTCGTAAAGAAGAGTAAATGACATCATTCATGGGAAAATGGATGGAACTGGGACCAGGGTGTTAAAAAGAATAAGCCTGACCCAGGAAGATGGCTCTGTATGTTTGCGCTCATACATAGAATCTATATTTTTTAAAGGAAGTGTGTAACATGAAAATGCCACAAGGAAAACCCATTCCTTTGTACAATGCATACGTGATCATTTGAAAAATTGGGGAAGAGATGTGGCAATCTTCTCTTCAGCTGCTGCTGAAGAGATGACTACCCCTTGTAACATGACATGGGAAGGATGACAATGGGAGGGAGTGGTGACCCAGAAAGCACTATGGCTTGGGACCAGCGATATGGCTTGTTATACAAGCCTGGTGACCTGGGTTCGATCCCCAGAACCCACATAAAGGTGAAAGGAGAGAACCGACTCTATAAAGTTGTTTTCTGGACTACACACATGGGCCATGGCACACTTGTACACACATGTGTAACACACACACAATAATAAAATAAAAATAAACAAAAATCTGTAATACAAAAATGGGGAAACGTGTTTTTGAATATCATCCCCCAAATACAGGCAACAAAACCAAAATTTGACAAATGAATTATTTCAAACAAATTAGCTTTTGACAGCAATGGGGACAGTGATGAGGCAGACTGCAGAATAGAAGAAAATATCTGCCAAGAATCCAGCAAGGGATTACTGTTCAAAGCAGTAAGGACTCAACCAACTCAGCAGCAAACTCTAAAGAAGCCAATGGAAAACAGGCCTGACAAGGGCAGTGCACACCTGTGCTCCCCACACTCAGGAGGCAAAGCCAGGAGGATTGGGGGTTCAAGGTCATCCTTGACTATGTGGCAAGTTAGAGGCCAGTCTGGGATACAGGAAGCTGTTTTTGTTTGTTTGTTATTGGTTTTTTGTGTATGGTGGGGATAAGACCCTGAATCCCATAAATTACAATTATATCAATTAAAATTCAAGAATATTTTATTAAAAAAAAAGGCCAGTCTATAAAAATGCTTGCACCCATGTGCCCAGTCATCCAACATGGAAAGCTGCTTGAGTGGATGTCATCTCAGACACAGCACCGAGGGTTACACAGACACACAGAGGATGTCATCTCAGACTCAGCACCGAGGGTTACACAGACACACAGTGGATGTCATCTCAGACTCAGCACTGAGAGTTACACGACATACAGTGGATGTCATCTCAGACTCAGCACCGAGGGTTACACAGACACACAGTGGATGTCATCTCAGACTCAGCACTGAGAGTTACATGACACACAGTGGATGTCATCTCAGACTCAGCACTGAGGGTTACACAGACACACAGTGGATGTCATCTCGGACTCAGCACCGAGGGTTACACAGACACACAGTGGATGTCATCTCAGACACAGCATCGAGGGTTACACAGACACACAGTGGATGTCATCTCAGATTCAGCACCAAGGGTTACACAGAGACGTGAACATACATTCAATGTGGTTATGATGATATGAAAATGTTTTTAAAACATAAATAAAAAACGCCAAGATGGCCTTTGCTCTTTTGTTCCTATTTCTAAACTTCTACAAGTAATATACAATGTATATTTTTACAATTACTTTTTCTTTTGAGACAGGGTCTCAGGTAAACCAGGCCTTAAATTGTTACATAACCAAAGATCGATCACCTTGAACTTCTGATCCTCCTGCCTCCACCTGCCCGTCCTGGAATTATGACTCTCAACACCATGCCTGATTTTTGCTGATTATTTTAAAAGAAACTTCGAAGTCCAAAGATAATTTACAAGAAGAAATAATGTATATAAAAGGAAGAAGAAAGCCATGGAAGCCTGTTACCTCACCAGGGAGCTGCGCGAGTGGCAGAGACACACTCCACCCTCAGGGCCTTCACAGCCAGATGCTGGGGCGGTGGTCCAGCCCAGCCCAGCGCTGTTTTCACCTCTTGCCTGGCTGTGTCTCAGCTTCATTCACAGGTTGTCACACAATTCAGGAGTTATCTCGTGTTTGTATTTGTCTTTAAACACACACATAGCCCAAGAGTCACCTCCACTGTGTTGAGCAGGTAGCACAGTGGCAGAAGCCCCGCTACCCCTATGTGCAGCCATCACCTCCCTCTCTCGCAGATGAGAACCTCTTCGCTGTCCTAAGCAGGATTCAGGACTCACCGAACACAGCATTGGGTACCCTACTCAGGCCTCGGAAACCACTATTCTGTTTTCTGTTTCCATGAAGCTAACTGCTATTCAGCCAGAGGAATTAGAGTGTCTTGGTTGTGTACATATGTGTGTGTGTGTGTGTGTGAGTAGTATGCACACTCTTATGTGTGGGCTTGCATGTGTATGCTCGCAGGCCAAAGGACCTTTTGTTTGTTTCAGGCAGGGTCTCGCATAACTTTTCTAATTCCCTAAACAGAAACTACAAACTCAAGCTCATTAAACACTAACTTGGGTTTCTCTTCTCTCTG
>LOEQ01001786.1:349152-363204 GCA_001685075.1 Bramus lutescens
CGTGCTGGGATACAGGTGTCTGTCGCCATGCCCAGCTTTTCATGTGGGCGCTCATGGTTTAAACTCAGGGCCTCATGCTTTCACTGCGAGCACTCTGCCCTGAGAAATCATCTCCCTGACTGCTGTCTTTGTGTTTTGATTTTAAAAGGCAAAGATTCCCATACCCCAGACTGGTCTCTACTTCACTGAGGTCAAGGATGGTCTTGAACTTCTGATTCTCCAGCTCTCAAGCACTGGAATTACACTTGTGGGCCGCTATGGCCACTTCTGCCAGGTTAGGGATTGAATCCAGGGCCTGTGCATGCTGGGCAAGCACTGAGCTACATCCCCGGCCCCTTAATTTCTCCTTTTTAGCACAGTGGGTTGTACTGTGTTTATTTTTTTCCCTGCAAGTGCATCCCTGCCGATTCTGCAATCACACTGGCATGTTCTTTTCCCCAGCGGAGACACAATTGGTCCCAGGGATGCGCCATTGCTTATTTAGCCGCCAGCGGGAACTTAGCTGTTTCCCGTACTTTACTTTTAGAAACAGCCCCGTAGAGAACGTTCTGGTACGTTTCTGTAGGCAGGTGCCTTCCTGAGGCAGAAGCTGAAAATGGGGACTACGAAACCACAGACTTTGTCCATTCTGGTTGTAATAGACTGCCAGGTGCCTCTGCTTCCACTCCTGCCCAATGGGGAATCTCACTGGCCCTTGTTAACGGTGTTTTAACTTTTGTCAGTCTAGAGATTTTAGTGCAGTCCTAATTCTGTGTGGACTCTGGCTTATTTGCTTGCATTAGCCACTTACATGATCATTCTTCTGTGATTTGGGTATCTGTTCACTTGTCTAGTTTTTGCATGTTATTGAAGCTGAGTGGCGGTGGCACACGCCTTCAATCCCAGCAGTCGGGAGGCAGAGGCAGGCGGCGGATCTCTGAAGAGCTAGTTCCAGGACAGGTCCCAAAGCTACAGAGAAACCCTGTCTTGAAAAACCAAAAAAATAAAAAAAAAAATAAAAAAGTTCTAGAGCCGTCTTCAATACTCTCTGGCCTCAGATCAGCCCCATAGTTGATCTCCCTAAAGGGCTGAGGTGCAGAGTCAAGTCAAGCCCCAGTTTTGGGCTCTTGGTTGACAAGTCTAGAAAACCCTCTGCATGTGACGGAGGAAGAGAATTTCGGTCAGGTGCTTACCATGCACCAGGGATTATGGTGCTAACAGAAAGCTTCAACTTTAGAGGGCAGAAGGCAAGGAGTGGCTTCACCGCCCCCTCTCTGTTGTTTTGAGAAACCTGTGCTGGGCTGGGCTGGGGACCTAGCTCAGCTGGCAGAGTGCTGATGGAGATTCTTGCACAGCTTGGCGAATGGACCAAGGCTCACCCAGTTGGTGAGGTCCAAGTGAGCATATTGTCACAGGTAGTGGTTAGAGCAGCAGAGGAGGAGGGTCGGGGATAAAGGAGGCTCCTGCGGAGAGGCCACCCTAAAGTGGAAGCCAGAGAAGCATCATGCTGTTTCGGTGGGAGGAGCATGGTTATTTATTCCAGCTAATTGCTGCCTCTCTCTATATATAAAAGGCCTCTATCTCCTTCCTTACTTCCTCCCTCTCACTCTTGTTTTTGGCCCTTCTCTCTTCCCATTTATGTGTGTATATATCTTTGCATGCATGTGTGAGGTTTTTAATCATTTATAGACAGGATCTCATTCTGTAGATCAGTCTGGCTTAGAACTTACTACGTAGTCCAGGCTAGCCTCAAACTTAAACTGATCCTCCTGCCTCATCCTCTGGAGTGCTGAGATCACATGCAAGAACCACCATGCCTGGTTTATTTATTTTTGAGACAGTATCTCATTATGTTGCTCAGACTACTCTCAAATAATCCCCTGCCTCAGCCTTCTGAAAAACGAGGCCAACAATGGCTGTATTTTGTGGGGTTTATATTTTTGTTGCCTCTTAGTCCTTTTAATCCTTTTCAGGGCATAATATGTTATAAAATGAAGTCACTCTGTCTTCCCCTTCACATTCATAACACACAGACTTTCTGGGTTTTTTGTTTGTTTGTTTGTTTGTTTTTTTAGTGTTTTGATTTTTTTGAGACAGGGTTTCAGATAGCCCAGACTGGTCTCCAACTCGCATTGTAGCCAATGATGACCTCAAACTCCTGATTGCTTGCTGGCTTCACCCACCCTCCTAGGGGCTGAGATTGTAGGCATAAGGCACCATACCTCTACGGAGACCTCAGGAGGCAGGAGGCAGCCCCCTCTCTGTCTCGCTGACCCTGCAGGGACGCTTCCTCTGGGGCTTTTCTGCCAGCTGCACCCAGTAGTCCTGGTGATGTGGTTTGTACTCTGGGTAGTGGCAGATGGAACTGTTGTCACCAGTAGCTTTTGGGGGGTGGAAGTCAGTATTTTTCCAGAGCACATTTGAGCTTATGACTTCAAAAGTACACGTGTGCCTACTCCAGATGAGATGCCTGGCATTCACCGGCTAGCTTGTCAGACCCCCCTCCCCGCCCCCTTTTGCTAGCTCCTCTGCTAGACATTGAGATGAAGAGAAGTGAACGGCTGGTGCTTGACCTGGAAGTTTTGTTTGCTGACAGCTTGATTGTGATATGATTTGCAAACCAGAAACTCCACCTGTTTATAGAATGTTGAGCAGGGTGTACATGTCTGTACTCCCAGAACCTGTGTGAGTCTAAGGCAGAAGGATTGGGAATTTGAGGTCAGCCTGGGTTAAAGTTAGTTCTAGGCAACCTGGGTCTACACGGAAAAGCCAAGTCTCAGCGAAAACTTAGAGCATACACAATGGTTTTTAGAATCTTCCTAGAGAGGTAAAGCCATCATGTCATCTAACTTTGGAACACTTTGAAAGTCCCAGAAAAAAAAAAATCCTCTGTACTGTGAAGATTTTCTCATTGTTTCCCAATGCACTACCTTCAGGTAGCATTTCATCTATTTCTGTCTCTGTGACCTTCATCCCCATGGATGGTTCACATCTATGGAGCCACACAAAATATGGTCTTCATTGCTGTCAAGACAGGGTTCTCTATGTAGCCCTGACTGCCCTGGAACTTGCTTGGTAGAGCAGGCTGGGCTGCCTCTGTGCCTGAGTGCTGGGATTAGAGGTGTGGGCCACCCCACCTGGTTAAAATGTGTGTGATTTGTTTTTGGTTTTTGTTTTTCATAACTGACCTTTCATTGTATTGTCAAGATTCAACCAAACTTAACCATGTATCAGTATATTATTCGGGGGGAAGGCATTGAGACAAGGTCTTACATAGCCCAGGTTAGCCTCAAATGTGGCATGCAGTTGAAGATAGCATTAAACTCCTGATCCTTTGGTTCTACCTTCTGAGTGCTGCGATTACAGATGTGTGCCACCACATCTGGACTGGCTCTTTCTTTCCTTCTTTCTTCCTTTCTTCATCAGGGCTTCTCTTAATAGCTCAGATTGACCTTGAACCTGTGATCTTGCCTCAGCCTCCTGAGTGTTAGGACTACAGGCATGAAGTGCCATACCTAGATAGTATTTAATTCTTTTTTAAAACTACATTTATTGATCTATTGAGTATAGGGTGTGTGCATTTGAGTGCCACGGAATACACGTGTGGAAGTTAAAGGACAACTTGCAGGAGTAAGTTTTCTCTTTCTACTATGTGGGTCTCCTGCATGAGCGTAGTCAGGCTTGGCATCAGGGGCTGCTGCTTTCGGAGCCATCTTGTGAGCCCAAGTATTTCATTCTCTGTGTGTCCGTGTATTGCCTGGATTTTGTTTTTTCTTTTTTTCTTTTTGGAGCTGAGGGCTGAACCCAGGGCCTTGCACTTGCTAGGCAAGCATTCTATCACTGAGCTAAATCCCCAACCCCCTGTATCCTGTTTTGTTAGCCTATGCATAGTTGAGGAACATCAGGGGTGTGTCTGCTTCTCTGGCTATGATAAATTGTGCTGCTGTGAGCACCTGTGTGCAGTGTTCGGGGGGGGGCTGTATTTTCCTTAACGTCTTATTCTGTGATGCTTTGTGAGTGTGGCCTCACTAGACTGTGACTTGCTGGCATATTCAGCATCCCTTTTGTTGGCACCAGCTTAGAGCTAGAGAAATAGGCAACAGAATGAAGACTCGGAAAGTAACAGAGAAAGGAAGGGGTGAAGGAAAAAGGGGGGTGAACGTGGGGAGCTGCCCTTTCTTCTGTGGGTGCAACGATGGAAAACTTACCCTTCTGGGCCTTTAATTTGGGGAATGGGCACTGTTTCTTCTTGGGGACAGTCTTCTTGGTGGGCTGGGCAGTTGTAGGAAGGACATCAACTACAGAAAGAAGCAAGACCTGTATGTCAGCCACGTAAGCAGCAATTCTCATGGACAGAGTGTGTGCCTTCCTTCCAGGGCTGCCACAGGGCATCAGGTCCCAGAGCACAAGAATTCAGATCTGATTTCTCAGTTCTCAGATGAATGTAGAGCCTATGCATGGGCATAGCCTGGTGTCCTGGAGAGAGGCTATGGAGCCACCAGACATGAGCAGAGCCCTATGCCATAATTAACAACTGTGCAGCCTGGGCTGTCGTCTGTTCCTCAACTTCCCATCTGCTGTAAAGAAGATGACTACTGCCAGGCAGTGGTGGTGCATGCCTTGAATCTTAAAATGTGGGAGGCAGAGGCAGGCAGATCTCAGTGAGTTCGAGACCAGTCTGGTCTACAGAGTGAGTTCCAGGACAGCCAGAGTTACACAAAGAAATCTTGAAAAACAAAAACAAACAAACAAAAAACCCAAAACAAAACAAACAAGACGATGATTTCTATTTTGTTATGAGATTCAAGAGAGCAGAGTACCTAGCAAAGCAGGTAGTAAGTATGACTATGCTTGACAGATCTTGGGCTGAGGTCCTTGGTCCAGCCAGGCGTAGCAGCACACACCTTTAATCCCAACACTTGAGAGACAGAGGCAAGTGGATCTCTCTGAGTTCTAGGAGGCTCATCTGGTCTACATGACAGCCGGGGCTATGCAGAAGGACCCTAGTGCAAACAAGACAAAGCAAAGAAGACCCCTTGGTCCTTTGCATGCCCAAGCTCTCAGCCTCCTTGCCAGTCCGTAAGCCGATGGAAAGAAGAAGGCTGTCCCGACATGAACAGCACAGCTAGGAGAGGTGGGTAAGTGAAAGGCTGGGACTCCAGGCCCTTCTCCTTGTCCTGAACGGCCCTTCCTCATCTCACACTGAGGGGTTGGGAGAGGGAGGGCGAGGGCAGTGGGGCTGACACACTGAGCAGGGAGACCGTGAGGTTCTGAGGTGTGGCGCACCTGACCACCCACCCTTAAATTTTGCTGACCAAGGAAACGAATCTCCTGCACCCTATATCCAGTGAAGTAGTAGGAGAGGGGCTAGGAAAAACCGAAAGATCATTTCCCATACCACCTCTGACAAAGCATTAACCGCATTAGGTCACCCCAAGGCTTTTGGCCATTGGCACCAAGGAGCTGTTTTAAAGTGATAGCCAATAGCAGTGACAAGGTCCAAGGGTCTGGACCTGCTGGGTGTTGAGTCCTTTTGTGCTCATGACTCCTAAACTAAATCCATTTGCCTCATCTCACATTCAAAGAAGCAAGAGTCTCTTGGCTGCTCTGTGGCGAGCCTAGCGGGGAGCTAGCTGGAGCTCCAGGGTCTTGACTGGCACAGCAACCTGGGTCTGCTGGGGGCAATCGGGACAAGAGGAGGTTGCTCTGTTTTAATTTCATCTTGTTCTAAGTCAGGTTCCCTTCATTCCCCCCGATCTGTGAGTTCAACTCTCTTTCTCTTCCTCTGTCTCCCCCTCTCTTTTTTTTGGGGGGGGGCAGGGAGGAATAGGTCCTTGGAACCCATAGTGTGCTTGAGGACCTGAACGAGGCCTGTTTTCCCCAACACTCTCTAAACTACCCAAGCTTCTCCTCTAAAACTCTTGGACCCTCCAGTCCGGCAGGTAAGTTCAGGCTCCGGGTGCCCTTGTCACTGGGAAGACACTGCTGATCCTGGGCAGCTGGGCAGCACACAGGACTCAGAAACATGGCAACCAGGATAGGTAAAGAAGTAAAATTATCCGCTCTTATTTCATGTCCACCTTTCTCAGACCCTGAAGCACTGGGAAGGCATGGGGATCATAGAAACAAAAGAAAAAAAAACAAAAACAAAACAAAAAAACAAATGCAACCCGACCTTACTCCTCCCATAACCACTACCATGTAAGACCAGAGAGTAGAGAGTCCGTGGAGACCTCACCTAATTTTTGTTTTCCTTGTTGCTTTTCATTATAACTTTGGCCTTATCCCAACCATCTCTGTACCTCCTAGCCCGAGTGACCCTACTTCTGGGGGTAGCTGGGGTGCTCTTGTGACTTCCAGCCCTCAGGCGAGTGGGAAGCAAGACAGTGAGAAGCCCAGTCCTGGGTTGAGCTGGAGAAAGAAGCACAGCCAACCGCTGGCCTGACAGAATCTACAATGATCACTTTCCACCCCAAGAGATGAATTCTTACTGTCCAGGGTGGCTCATCTGAATAGAGAAGTGCTACACATAAAATAGGCACCAAATGCCCTGTATGAAAAGTAGGTTGCCTGCCAAAATGCTAATACTGTTTTGGTAAGCTGGGCTCAATAAAATGTGAAATTCATTTCACTCATTTCTTATTACTTAAATCCCTCTCAGAAAACAAAATCATGTCTATAGTTTGCAAGGTATTTCTGCATATGATCATTTAATTAACAAAAGTGCAGCTTCCAAGAACTAGAGGTGGGCCAGCAGCTGCCTTGTACAGATTTGGAAACTGAGGCTGTGGATGGGGGAGGCATGCAATGGATTGGTAGCCTGGCTACGCCTGGGGTCTTTATCCCCCTGAAGCCCTAAGTGTGGAATTGAGCCATAGAGCCATAAGAACCCCACAAAGAATGCCGAGGACAACTGCTTCTCTCTCTCTCTCTCTCTCTCTCTCTCTCTCTCTCTCTGCCCAGGAAGTCTGTATGTACATTCAGGGTTCCTGAGATTGTGTAAGGGCAGAGGCACCACTGTGTCTCCATCAGAATCACAAGCACCCACTTTTAATTGACTGTCTGTTTTCACTTCATCTGCCTCCCATCCAAAGTGGAAATGGAATATATCATTTGCTGGGTGGATGGCATCATTAAGGGACACAGCTACATGCAATCAAAGGTCGCTTGGCCTGAGTAACTCTCTGTGTGTCTCTTATTAGTCTTAGAGGTGGCATGATTATTCATGACTTCAGAGTGAGGCTCACTGAGTGTGTGTGTGTGTGTGTGTGTGCGCGCGCGCGCGTGCACATGCTCGCGTGTTCCTTTATAGCCTTGAAAGCATTCTTACCCACTCTCAGCTCTGTCCCTTTCCCAAAGATCAGTTGGGGGCTCCCAATCATCATGCAGAAGTAGGTGCCACTGTCGTCCAGCTTCAGTCTCGTGAGGTTGAGGATGGACCGGCTTAGATGTGAAAACACAATTATGTGCTCCTTCTTCACCCCTTCACCGTACACAGCATTTCCTCTGGAAGGATTCCAGGAGACCAGGAACTCAAAGCGCTTGTCCTTGGATCCCCAGCGCTGTCTCAACCAGTAGATGAGTGAGGTCTTAGAGAGGGTATTAGCTTCGCAGGACATTTCTACCGTTTGACTGGTTAGAAGTGTTTTGGCGTCAGGGGTCTGAACGAGGGCAGAGCTGCTCCAGAGAGCTATAGGAAACCAGAAGAAGTAAACCACCCTGGTTATACACACGAATCTCAGCTCTCTGTAGGCTGCAGCAGGAGGATCAGAACTTCAAGTTTGGTTACGGTGTGAGTTCAAGGCTAACCTGGGCTGCATGAAAACTTGTTTAAAAAAAGAGTAGGGGGAGGGCTCGTGATCTCTTGAGTTCAACCGCTAGAAACCAGAAGGAACAGAAAACACTAGCACACATTTCTGTGCGCAGTGGTGGGGCCTCGGAATCCTAATGAGTTTGTACTGGAGGCCATGACAGAAGAGTGCCTGGAGAAAGAGCCAAGTGTTTTAACACCAGTCAGTGTCTTCAAATTCACAGACATTGCCTGCACGGGAGGTTCACTGTGCTCGCCTTTACCGAGGCCCTGGCTGATGAGCTATAGCTACCTGTGGCTCTGGGCATAAATCATTTTAAAATGATTTAAAATAAGTCTCAGACTGGCTCCAGGATGTTTATCCCCCTTCCCCAGATGAGCAAACACTGGCGTGAAGTTAACTTGTTTGGAGTCTCACTGAATTCAAATCCAAAGAGCCATTGTCGAAAGCCAAAGCCAGTTGCCCGCCTCACCTGGCAGTGGCTCTGCAGAGATAAGCCTTTGGTAGCTCTAGGCAGTCAGAAGCGACCCAGGGTAAGCTGGGAGAGGAGTTTGAAGTCATAGGCCCAGTTAAAGGCTGGTTTGGACAATGCGAGATTCTGGACCTAGTTAGAGGTGCTGCCGACCCTGGCAGGTCCCGCAGGGGACCTGTCACTGATTTCTTGCCCCTCAGGGCAGGGCAGTCATTACAGAGACCAGATTGACAGTCTATTTGTTTCGGATAAGAAGACTGGACAGGCAGAAGGAGTTGCAGGCATAGCTGTGCACACAGCTTTGCCCTTTAGCAGTCATGGGACCTCAGAGGTCATCAAGTCCGGGTCTCCTGTGAAAGAAGGTCAGCTAGGCCTGTCGCTGTTGTCCTGCTTACTGCTGAGGATTGGAAAGAAAAGAAAAAAAGGCAGGCATGATGGTGTACACTTGAGAAGTTGAGTCAGGAGGATTGTTTTGTGTGTTAGGTCAGCCTGAGGTCACTACCTAGTGAATTTCAGGGGGAAGAAAAGGAGAGAAATCATACGTGAAGGGCGAAGCACTCACACAGGTCGTCATACGTGGACCGTGGCGGTGCCTGTGTGAAGCAGACAGGTGAATTCTGCTGGCAGGTCTATGGTCTCGGGGGGATGTTCTAGGCATTCAGTGAAGTCTCAAGGAGGCTCCCACTGTTTCTTTCACATTCAAGATCATGGGGCTTCCAACAAACCCAGGTTGAAACAGAAAGCCTTTTTCTTTGGCTTGGAGCCGAGGGCCATGGCCAAGACATAATACAGAGTTCAGGATCGGGTGAGCAGAGACCAGAGGATGTGTGAGCCGGGGAGAATCAGCTGCTTGAGTTAATGGCACCATCATGGTCTCTAACTGTGCCTCAGGTCTTCGGGCCCCATCACAGCCTTCCCTAGGATTTATGTGATGAACTAAACCCAGAGTCCACCCCCAGACCACTCTGAGCTTCCCCTGTGGCTCAGGTACTACTACATCTCCCATTCCCTGATCGGGCTACCATTTCTGTGCCATTGCAGCCATTTGTATTGTTTTGGGTCACTGGTCAAAGTGAGGACGTCGGTCTGTATGACGGTGCATCAGGCATAGCGCATGTGCTGTCTGATTTAATCCTTTACACAGGGGCAAACAGAGCTCGAGGGAAAGAAAGGCACACTCAGGGTCACACAGCCTACGTGCAGTGGACTCATTGCCAAACCCAGGCCATAGGCCTTGGGCGAATGAACTCAGAGCCACCAAACTGAGGAAACCTGCATACAAAATGGGGCCACAAATATACAAACAGCAGGAACCCTTCCAAAGAGCCCAGAGGACACGCATGGCCAGGCTTCAAGTCACACATGGTCTCATTTTATCAGTTTGGTAGCCCAGGATTCCATTTTCTGAGGGACCTGGCATTTCTAGGATCGCCTCCTTTTCATTTGTGATGTAGTTGAGTTAACCAGGTCAGAGGCAGGGGCTGGCATGCCCCGTCTCTGTCAACTGTATAATCAGTTTTGGACTTTAAGTGGTGCCAGACCACTTAAAGATTTGAGGAGTCTCCCTCTAAAAAGTCTGCTGACTGAGTCTGATCACAATGACAGACTTTAGGTGGCACGTCTGTGCCAATCCCAATATCCCATCTGCAGTTCCCAGTGCTGCTTCTTGGGGGAGCCATGCTACACAGGACCCTGACTCCAGAGGACACTGGGGAGTAGGTGGTCATAGTGAGCACCCTGCCAGAGCCAGCTACAGCAATGTTTGTCCAGTTCACTAGAAGCACTTCCCCGGAAGTAATAAGAGTGTGTCTACAGACCTTGGCCTAGGAGCTGCATGGGGCACTTCCCTGTGAGCACCCTGAACAACTACGTTTCCTCGTCAGTTTTGGATTTCTCACTTCTCTTTATTTCTTCTTCCTTTCTTCTCCCCCCTTCTAGTTCAGGCTGTGGAATAGAGCTGGCGTCTGCCCTAGGTTTCTCAGATGTCTTGGGAAATGAGCTCCTGGGAGGATTCTCCCCATAGTCAGGGTCTGTGCCTCCCGCCTGCCCTGTTCCCTCAGCCGGGCTCCTGTCTGTTCCTCCTGTTGCTAAGACTGCCAGCCCTCATTGCTCTTCTCCAGTGCAGGCTTGTGCTACCCATCTCTGGGTCTTACCTGCCAGCTTCACACTGAAGACCAGCCAGAGCCATGGCTGCATCTTGGTGCTCCCTCAGGGCTCCGTCAGCCGGAGGGTGGGTTAGGTGCCAGGGTAGGGCGGTGAGGCACCCTGAGTGTAAGGAAGGTGGGGTGCTGATGCAGTAAGAGGGCGGGGCCACCAGGGAGGGGCAGAGTCATGGTGTGTGGGTGTGGGTGGGTGGGTGTGTGTGTGCGCGCGCACGCTTGACGGCCTTCGTCTTCATCCTTAACAGCATCAAAGGCTTTGACTTTTCAAAGAGGCTGCCAGGACTCTGCTTTCTGGTCAGGAAGTGACAGCTGTCAGTCAGGCCAAGCAGTTACACCTGTGTAATACTTCTTTCCCTGGGAAGGGCTCAAGACAGAACCCAGATACCCGGTGACAGCATTCTCCAGGACTCCCGGCTCTGTGAAGCTGGGCTAGGCTAATTCAGACACTCTTTCGTTTCCTTCGGAGCAGGCTGGAAGAGGGGTTCATCTTGGTTTGAGGACAGTTCATTGTGGTTGGGAAGATGTGGCCGGGGTCAGAGGCTTTACATCTGTGTGACTCAGGAAGGAGAGTGGCTGTGGAGAATCTTCTAGTGTCAGAGTTGAGCTGGCCCTGGAATGAAGGAGACACCCTGTGAGGGGCGAAGGGAAGCTAACTGACACAGGGAAATGAGAGCTGGGGTGCTGCCGAGGGTCCAGACCTTGCCTGAAAGTAAGACAGAGGCAGACCCCTACCTTCAGAGCCCTAAGGACCGGGGCACGCAGTGTCTGTGTGTCTCCCCAGTCCTGCCCTGCCTTACAGCATTGTACACCTCGGGGCTTCTTTGCCAGTTTTGAGATCAAAGCCCCATAAAGAATCTGGGAAGAACTCTTATCAGGGAGACCTGGTTTGGCCTGCGGAGGTTGGCAGAGATGAGTTGTGAAGGGCTGTATGGGGAAACTGGATCATCGATGATCTCTCTGCCGGGGAGAAGGAGAATGAAGCCATGAGAAGATCCTACAGAAGGCCGCAATTGGCAGCAAGCACCAGCCAGGCAGGCCATGCACACTGGGAGCTTAAGTGTCAAAAGAGGGAATGGGGCATCACTGGCGGCTAAAGCTGGCAGTGGGGTAAAACCACTGTCCCCGTAGCGTCCAAATCCGCTATTCTTTCCACCCCACTCCTTCGGGGCCCTGGTGACAGGTATTGAAGAACTGAGGAGAGGAAGAGGGAAGTGGTCACATCCTGAGTGCAGCTCTCTGACAGCCAGCTGATCTCCGCTATAATGTCCTATTGTCACTCATTGTTCCCCGGAGAATCTACTTAGGCCCGGATGTGCAAAGGGTGGATAGTCCCACACAGCAGCAGTTTTTAAAATCCAGGTAAAAGTCACTGATCCCAAAGTGAACCTTGTGAAGGTCGATCTGTGTGCCGGTTGACACGTGAGTGGTCTGTTCGCTCCCCGTTGCTCCTGGTTCCAGGGTCTGGCAGCTGTCTTCTTCTACTTTGAATTCTCCTGTTCCTCACAACGGAACTGGACAGCCTATGTCCCTAGGAAACTGCTTCTTTGGTTTTTGGAGAAGGGGTTCAGGCCCAGGGATGACTTTGAACTCTTGATCCTCCAGCTTTCTCCTCTCCTTTCTCCTTCTTAAACTCTTTCCGATTGTGACCCCTCTCTGACCCCCAAATTCTTCCATGTCCCCAGGTATGCAAAGCAACCACTTACTGATAACTAATCATAAGTGAAATTGTTTTATTCTGCTTTTTACAAAAGATTCTATTTTTGTGTGTTTGTGTGGGAGTGTGTGTGTGTTTGCCCTCAGAAGCTAGAAGAGGGCATGAACCACCTGACACAGGAGCTCTAACCTCACTCAGGTCCTTTGAAAGAGCATCAAGTACTCTTAACCACTGAACTGTCTCTCCAGGTCCCAATAAAATTGTTTGAAATAAGCAGGGCGGTGGTGGCACATGCCTTTAATCCCAGCACTCTGGAGGCAGAGACAGGTGAATGTCTGTGAGTTTGAGGCCAACCTGGTCTACAGAGTGAGTTCCAGGACAGGCTCCAAAGCTACACAGAGAAACCCTGTCTCACGAAAGCAAAAAAAAAAAAAGTGTTTTAAATAATTTCTTTGCTGTACATATGATGTTACCATTTATTAATGCTGAAAGTAAATTTTCATACTACAGAGATGGACATGTTTGTTTACTTTTACATGAAGAATTCAATCTGGCCTGAATGTTTGGACATAGACCATCAGAACTGAATGACATTTTAATTTTATAATTGTCAATTCAGAGAAAGCTGCTTTGTATAAACATAGCATAGAATGGCAGAAGTATGTTTAGGGACATTTCAGAAATTGTTTTCTTAATCCCAAGCACAAATCCACTTAATGATTTAAAACATTTTTTTAAAAGATGCATTTATTTTATTTTAGGTGTGTGTTTTGCCTGCATGTGTCATGTACATGCCTCGTACCTGTAGCAATTAAAAGAGTGTTGGATCTTCCTGGCACTGGAGTTACAGAAGGTTGTGACCTGCCATATAGGTACCGGGAACTGACTGGGTCCTCTGTAAGAGCAGCAAGTGCTCTCTTACATGGAGTCATCTCCAGCATCTTGTTTTTGTTTTTGTTTTGTTTTCTTTCTATTATTGTTGTTTTAAATAAAACCCAAGTCGGCAACTCAAACATCAATTCAAAAAAAAGTCAAACCTTCTAGCTGAATGGTGGTGGTACACACCTTTAATCCCAGCACCTGGGAGGCAGAAGCAGGTAGAGCTCTGAGTTCAAGGCCAGCTTGGTCACAGATAGAATTCCAGGACAACCAGGGCTGTTGCACAGAGAAACCCTACCTCAAAAAAAAAACAAAAACAAAAACAAAAAAACCCAACCAAACAAAAACAAACAAAACCCCCAAACACAAAACAAACACTCTAACCCAATACAATAAAAAATATACTAACTCAATATTTAAGTGATGATGATGGGAAAATATGAAAAGTTCTGTGATTAAACCACAGCATTTTCATAAGAGCAGAGAACTTACTCATTACATCACAAACACAGTGCCCAACATGGAACTGTCTCAATCAGACTTCAGATGCTGAAGTTCTGTGGCCTGATGGCATGTGCAAGGCTAAGCACTTGCATTGTGTGTTCAGAACCAAGGTGGCAGAGCCATGGGATGCAATGGGGTGAGGGCTGGATTCATCATACATTTGGTTTTGAATTAATTTTCGGTTAGTGCACATTCAGAAAACCTTTATCATAGTCAAATTTTGTACAACCCCTGTATTAAATTTTGTGATCACTTCTGGGGTTGTGACCCACAATTTAAAAAGCTGGGGAAGTGCCCAAGTGCTGGCTGTCATGCCAGGCATGTCATCTACACCCATTGCAAGCATGTGTTTGAATACCAGTTCTTCATCCTTTTATATACATACATACAAACATACATACATACATACATGCACACATACACACACACACACAGAGGAGTGAAACAGCTGGGTCCTTTGGTCAATCTGTGAACTGTCTATCTGTTATCTATAGTGGTGACATCAGTCTACAAGAGTACCAGTGATGGGGCCGGGCCGTGGTGGTGCACACATTTAATCCCAGCACTCAGGAGGCAGAGGCAGGCAGATCT
>LOEQ01001786.1:365764-376161 GCA_001685075.1 Bramus lutescens
TGTGAACTGAGTTAACCTTTAGGAGACAGAGATACTGACCTCTGGGTTAGGCACTGTCTCTGTTATGGAAAACTGGCGCCACCAAAGGGGAGGGACTCCAGTATACACCTGGAGGTACCAGGAGACAGTGGACAAATACAGTGGTTTAATTGATGAGCTCTGATAATGGAGGTTGTAAAGTATGGCAGTCAGTATCTGAGTTTTACTTTGAGATAGTGTGAAAAGTTTTCCATTATCTTCTAAGTTCTTAGCCTAAGAACCAGTTAATCCTAATTTATTAACCTTCTAGTATTACTAGCAGTCCCTTTTCTGACTAATTGCTAAAGACATCTGTTTTCTTGCAATTAGTGACTTTCGCTGTAATCTCTAAAACATATTTCATGATGGCTGCCTAGTTACCCATTGACATTAAAACTCACTCCCCTCTCTAGGGTTTCTGCTGACTAGCCCAAGGGTTAGGGCAAGGTTGCAAAAATTCCTTTGCCCAGACCTAATGCTTGGTGCCCCTACTATAAAAAGTGGATTCAGAAACTGGCCTTTGGCCACAGCCTAACAAACACCATCTCTGGCTGTGGCCTCAGCTAACTGATAAGCTTCTGTGCCCTGTGGTGTTTTTTTCCTTTTTTATTTTTAAGTTTGCTTCTGGTTTTCCTAGGATCTGGTTTCTGGAGTAAAGTTTGCTTCTGGTTTATTAGACTTGGTGATGTTCTCATCTTTGCGCAACCCCCCCGCACCCAACACAGAGCAGGCTGGCCTTAAATTCACAGAGTTCTGCTTCCCTCTGCCTCTATCTTCTGTGCTGGGATCAAAGGTGTGTGACACCTTGCCCAACAAAACATTTTAATCCGTGGTGGATCAAACCTGTAAGTTTGGCACTTGGAAGAGATGGAAGCAAGAGGTCAGGAATTCAAGGCCATCTCTGTAACACCCCCGGTACACACTGAGTCAGAGGCCAAAACCAAACAAACGTAGTTCGGTAAATGGAGCTGTCTGATGAGGCTGGGTCTGCTCCAGATAGCGTGACTGACTTCAGCTGCAGAAGGAATGACAGCTGGGTGAACGAGGAGCGAAGATGTTATCAGCGCTGAGGATGCTGTTCAGGGGTGCAGCATGAACTTGTGCAAGGTGCTGGGTTCAAGCCCCACAGCAAGTCAAACTGGTGTTAAATTACCACGTGGTGAAAATATCCAGCCGATCTTAACTCAGCCTGTCAGAGAACACTTTGGACTATGTGTGTGCTGGGGTGGGGGATTATTGAGTTGGTGATTATATTCCACCTGGAAATCTCACACTTAGGTCTAAACCAAATGAAAGAAAAACAATCTAGATAGCTTTTTCTAGTCCCTAGGAAAATGTTGTAAGCGCCACATCAAGAGGAAATAAAAGAAGCCAGTAAATGTCTCCAGGAAAAGGGTTAATGATGCCGCTGTTAGCATAGGGGAAACGAAACTCAGTGTGGGGCGAAGGTTTGAGGCAGGAGGAGGAAAGTTCCAGTTGAGCCAGGACTACTCAGAGAATTAGCACAGCGAGAGCCTGTGGCTGGAGAGTTAGGCAGTCCTTGGAGAGAATTTACCACCCTGTTTGGTTCCCAGCACCCACAACGGGAGGCTCAGGGCTGCCTGTAGCTCCAACTCCATGGGATGTGAAGCCCTTTGGCCTCCGCGGGCATCTGCGTGTGGTGCTTGCTGGAAGGTGGAGGGCCAGATCTCTGAGCTCCTGCCAAGCTGCATACAAAAATCAGCCCCCAATTTAACCTTCTTAGTGTATTTATTTCAAAAAATGTCAGAAACATCTAAAATATTTTTAACTGAAAAAAAAAAAAGAATGTCCAAGAGATCAGACTTCTCAAGGGGAGAGTATAGAGGAGAAAGAACTGAAGAGAAAGCAGAGATGCAGGGACAAGAGGGAGGGTAGGGGGTCAGGAACTAGAAGGAGGGCAGGGGTGCAGAGACAGGAGGGAAGGGTAGGGGTTCAGGGGGACGTAGGGGTACAGGAATAGAAGGGGCAAGGCGGCAAGAATGGAAGGGAGGGCAGGGGTGCAGGAAGGGGAGCTCCTAAATACAACCGAAAAGTCATTTTCTGAACTTCCGCTGGTTTGACTGGCTTCTGTGCCTCCAGCAATTTCAAGGCTGTCTTCTGGGAACCAGTGGCCTTGCTATAGCCTTGGACTCAGGACTTCAAAGCTATTCTTCAGTTCTCTTCCTCACTCACTTGACCTTTCCTGGGTTAGGTCACTGTCTGAGGTAGACTGGAACCACTATTATTAACTTTTTTTTTTTAAATTTGGGGTGAGCTTTTCATTTGTTTTGATTTTTGAGACAAGATGCCCCATAACCCAGGTTGGCCTGGAACTCCTTACCATCCTGCCCCCACCTCTTGAATTCTGCAGTTGCCACCACATCAAGTTTATTCACTGTGGGATACTGAAGCCAAAGTTTCCTGAATACTGGCGAGCTCTAGGCCAACTGAGCTACTGGACAGCCATGGCTTTATTTCATTTCCCCATTCTTTCTCCAGCATCTAGATTATTGCAGCAACTACTAGTGAATGCAGCCCCTGGGTCTTCTTTGCTCCTGTTCATGCGCATGCAAAACCAGGTTTATCTTTCGAACAGGGAGCCTTCATCATGACCTGCAACCTTTACAACCTTTACTGTCTCACATTCTGTCAATTGGACTCAACTCAGAATCAAAGGCAGGTTTTGCTCAGGTCGTGACCTCAAGTTGAATTTGACTGCCTTTGTGTGTGGTGGTGGTGGTGATGGCAAAGGGTGGGGTAGCGTGAGATTCTCAAGACCAGGTTTCATGTAGACCAGGCTAGCCTGAAACTCCATAGACAGGAGAGGATGACCCTAAATTTCTGATCTTCCCGCCTCTACCTACCAGCCCTGGAATCATAGGTGTGCACTATTCTGGCTAGGTTGTGCCATCTTCTTGTTAGTATTTAGTTCAGAACTGTTCTGTAAGATTCAAAAGAAGCAAGTGGTAGAATGCTCTCCTTCTCTGTATAGCGCCCACAACCAGAGTAACACCAACCCTTTCCCTCAAATTTTATAAATCCCTGCTAAACTTTGATACATTGTTTTGGGTTACTTGGTTACAAAGTGTACAAACCATTGTCCAAGGTATATGGTTCAGATTGTTCCAATAGCCGGAGACTGACAGAAATCCCTCTCGATTCCTACGAGGCTGCTCTCGTTCCTACCCATACGCCCACCATACCCTTCACCCCTCGGTGTGTCTCAGCTGACAACTTCATCAAATGTGCACAAGGTTCCTTTACATCGCGTTAGCTTCTTAAGGTTTTGGTTGCTTTACTTGTGGGTGCGTGTGTTCGGGTCAAAGCACAGCTTGCGAGAGTCAGTTCTCTCTTTTCATCACGTGGGTCTTAGGAATCAAATTCATCTTACTGGACTCAGCATCATGTTAACTTCTGAAATGAACATGGCTACTGTCCCAGAAAAACAACCCTAAATGGATAAACACCCCAAAGCAAATATAGAGGGTTTTTAAAAATTACTTGAGTTTGGATATGGTGGCAAAAGTCTGTGATTCAAGCACTAAGAAGGCTGAGGCAAGAGGATCTTCTGTTTAAGGCCAGCCAGGACTACATATTGAGATCCTGCTTCAATAATATTCCGCTTTATACAAAGAAATCTAAGCCCTTTTATTATTTCCCGTCACAGCCCTACCTAAAGGAAGCCTCTTCCTAAAAAGAAATTATTCACCCAGACAGGATAACTTTTGTCTGCAATCCCAACACTCAGGAGGCTGAGGCAGGGATCTCTACAAGTTTGAAGCTAGCCTGAGCTACATAGTGGGACCCTGTTGAAGAAGGAGGAGAACAAGAAGAGAGAGAAATCCAGCAAAAAAGCTCAGTGGGTAAATGCGCTTGCTGTTGAGCCGGATGGTCTGAGTTTGATCCCTGGAACCCACAAACTGGAAGTTGCCTTCTGACCTCCACATGTACCACACAGGAGCTCACACAAATAAATAGATAAATGAAATAAAAATAAATAGAAAGAAGACATTCAAATAAAATCCTTTCAGTGTGCGCTCACGTGTGTGTGTGTGTGTGTGTGTGTGTGTGGTGTGTCTCCAGGCTTGCACAGGTCACCAGCCTTACAGCAGTGGTAAGGGTCTTCACCTGTTGAACTATCTCACCCACTCACCTTCAATCATGTTGGAGTATTCTAACAGTCCTGGCCACGGGTTGGGGGCATAGCTGAATGCTAGAGGGTATACAAGAGCACATGCACCAAAACAAACAAACAAACAAACAAACAAACAAAAAACAGCCGGGCAGTGGTGGCGCACTCATTTGATTCCAGCACTCCGGAGGCAGAGACAGGTGGAGTTCTCTGTGAGTTCGAGCCCACCTTGGTCTACAGAGCAAGTTCCAGGACAGGCTCCAAAGTTACAGTGAAACCCTGTCTAGAAAAAGACAAAAACCAAAGGAACAAACAACCCCACCCACATACACACTCTGTCAATTGTGGTGGCTTTCTGGCAGGATGATTACTTATAGACCAGAGGTTTCTATTACACTTGATCTTAACCAGAAGGGTTGTAACCAGAGTTTGAGATCAGCTTGTGCCACATAGTAATATCCTTGTCTCAAAAGAAAACATGAAAAAAAAAACCCCACATGCAGTGAATGAATGCATGAACATCAGGGCTCACTCCTTCTTCCTCATTCAGTCCAGGGCCCAGTCCATGAAATGACACTACCCACGTCCAGGGTGGGTCTTCCCATCTCACCCCAATTAAGATAATCCCTCATGCCCAAGGCCAGCCTAATCCAGACAATCCCTTGTAGAGATTCACTTTCCTGATTATTCTATGTTGTGTAAATTGAGCACAGGTTTGCTGACCCCCTGTATCCAGGGAAACGATATTATTTGATTTGCTGTTTACTATTTAGGTCTAGATTCTCTGTCTTTGATTTTTCAGGTTAAATAGCTGCAAAGGTGGCTGGGCAATAGAACTCATACCTGTGACTCCAGAATTTGAGAGATGGAGGCAAGAGGACCAAAGGTTCAAGGCTAACCATCTCTCTGATCTCATTCAGCAACCGTCTTTGCCTCTAAATCAGCATACACATTCAGCACAAATCTGTCCCCCAGATACTTTGCTCAGTAGCTCTCCAAACCAGCCTGATCTCTTCTGCATGCCCACAGGAACAGAAGGAAGAAGGTGTGACAGTGTGTGCAGGTGGTGGTGTCTTGAATGCTACCCAAAGGATCAGGTCGTGCTCAGATCCTCAGCTGGTGGAGGATGTATCTATCTCTAGTACATCATCTTTGTTTATCTCCCTCTCTGCACCATTGTCATCTGCATCACTAGCTACATCATCTCTGTCTATTGTAATACTCCACACGTATGTGCATATGAGTTCTGTTATTTTATGTAGCTCAAAATGCTCTCTGACAGGTTGGTCTAAAATCAACTCCGGTTCTGAAAGACTTTGTGTAGCTGTATGTCTTCAGCTCTATCTTGCAGTCCATCTTAGTCGCTGCTCTAACCTAGCAAGCAGAGAGGAGGCCAGCCACCAACCACCATCCACCTCCTTGTGTGAGCAGCTGTACCCTGCTCTGGGCTTGTTAGCAAGACAGAAATCTGCACCTGCTCTGGACACTGACTCATTGTGTAACGCTGTTTTCGACTCCATGGCAGCATATGTGGTTACAGGGCACATGTTCTGCTGTTCCAGACCCCATACGTTCCAGGATTCATGAGCTAGGCAGACAGAATTTCTATTTATAGGGAGTATACAGTCTTTGTGAGATAGACAAATATTAAAGAGACACGGAAAAATTGGGCAATTTGTACAAAATTACGATAATTTAAATAATGTCTGGTGGGGGCCTGAGAGATGGCTGCCTTTAAAGCACTTGCCTCACGAGTGTGAGGGCCAGAGTTCAGATCCTCAGGACATGTGTAATGCCCAGTGGATGTGGCTGTCCACCTCCGGTGCCAGATTAGACATGGGACATGAGATCCCCAAAACAAGCTGGCTGACAAGACTAGCCACATCAGTAAGCCCTGGGTTTGATTGGGAGACCCTGACTCAGTGACTCAATGTGGACAAGTGATTCAAGATGATTCATGACTCAGTCTCAGGCTTCCAAACACACGTATGTGCCAGCAGATATGAATATACACACATACAAATACAGATACACACATACATGTACATATACCACACACATGAAAGTTGAAAAATAAAAATAGTAAATTAAGATTCTTTTTTCCTTTGAGACAATCTCATTCATCCTAGGCAGGCCTTGAATTCACCATACAACTGAGGATGACTTTGAACTCCTGATCCTCCTGTCTGCTCCTCCCAAGTGCCAGGATTACAGATGTGCACAACTATGCCAGGCATTCACTTAAAGATTAGCTAGTTTATTTTCTATTCTAGAATGGAGCAACACTTCAGCTCATAAAAGAGAATTAGTGTTCCTAGGGTCTGAGCTGATGAGGATGATTTTCTAGACAGAGAAGGACCGCGGCAATCAAGAAACAAAACTAGGCCAGGCAATGGTGGTGCACACCTTTAATCCCAGCACTCGGGAGGCAGAGACAGGCGAATCTCTGTGAGTTTGAGGCCAGCATGGTATACAGAGCGAGTTCCAGGACAGGTGCCAAAGCTACACAGAGAAGCCCTGTCTCTAAAAACAAAACAAACCAACCAAACAACCAACCAAACAACAACAACAAAACCCCACCAAAACCAAAACAAAACTGAGTCTGGACCAGGCCATTTCAAAGGGATCTTGCCTTCTAAGGTGGGGACAGAAAATGGAAAACTGACTGGCTAATATTTGGTCATTTTGGGGTGTTTTGTTTGCTCCTTTGGTTGGCTGGTTTTTGTTTGTTTTGTTTTGTAATGTTTAAAGGCTGCAAGAGTGAAGAAACAAGGCAGAGGAAACATTACCATGAGTTGAAGTTAGCCCACTGGGGGAATCTGGAAGTTACCTCTCATTTCTTTGACTCTTGAAACGTCAGATAAATGGCTTAGGATGTTTGATGACATGGAACTTTAGCATGGTGACTTCTCTTTGATGTTTTGTTTGTGCACATGCATGTGTGTATGTGTATGTATGTGTTCCTCTATGTTTATGCATGTGTGCAGGTACACAGAGGGGCCAAAAGTCAACACTGGGTGTTCTCAATTTCCACCTCACCTTTTGAGACAGGTCTCTCACTGAGCCTGCAGTTTTCAGATTTGTGTAGACTGGCTGGTCAGTAAACCCCACAGATTCTCCTGCCCCCTCTTCCTCAGTGCTGGCCTTACAGGCAGGAGTCGACACTCAGTTATTATGTAGTGGCTGGAACTGAACTGGGGTCCTCAGGCTGCTATAGTAAGTACTTTACTGGCTGAACATGCTCTCTTTTTGACTTTCAATTTGTTGTATAGCACACAGTACAAAAGCCTAGTCTAGATCAATGACCTTCTATGATTTTTTATCTAATAAATTAATGAGCTGATCAGGGGATAGACTCATTTTATTCAAGGCCACAGTATGTGCACACGTGTGCTCACGTACAGGCATTTATGATTGTGTTCATCACTGTGATTACATATGAAGCTATGTGAGCTTGCATGCATATGTTTGCCTGGCTCACTGTTTAATGTTCTGCTTATTGATACCCTGATCATGATCAATACCCGTGACTCAGCATTCTGTTACATAAGTTGATTAATACCCTGACCAATACCTGTGACTCAGCATTCTGTTACATAAATTGAAAGCGACTCTTGGTCTATACTCAGCTGAGTCTTAGAGTGAATCATGCTGAAGCTCCAAGCCAAGTTGACCCAGGAGAGAAAAGAGCCCAATTCCCAAACCAGGAAGCTGTAGTTGTCATGATAAAGAAGCCACCTGCATGGTAGCCTTTCTGTCTCAGCTTTTCTCAGTCCTTTTCTGCTGTTTAACTGTGTTTCAGCCTTTCATCTGAACCTTCTTTTTTTTTTTTTTAAAAAAAAGATTTATTTATTTATTACATATATAGTATTTTTAGTATTCTGCATGTATGCCTGCAGGCCAGAAGAGGGCACCATATCTCATTATAGATGGTTGTGAGCCACCATGCGGATGCTGGGAATTGAACTCAGGACCTTTGGAAGAGCAAGCAGCACTCTTAATCGCTGAGCCATCTCTCCAGCCCCCCATCTGAACCTTCTTACTCTTGTCTGGAGGACACTCCAGAGAGGGGTACCTGGTGTGGCCTCTCTGTTTGGCAACTTTATACCTGTTATATACAGATATTTAGGCATGTCTGTAAATCTGGGAACCCAACCTGAATTAGAACCAGGAAAAAACCAAACTCTATCTAGTGGAATCTGATAGAAATCCTGCAGCCTGAGCCACCTGTGATGTAGAAAAGCCAGAGTGGGACCTAGGGCATGTGTCTCCCCAAAGCAACACAAGCATGTGTCTACCCAAAGAATGCATCCATGTGTCTACCCAAAGAATGCAGGCGTGTCTACCTAAGATATGCATCCATGTGTCTACCCAAAGAATACAGGCTTGTCTACCCAAGGTATGCAGCCATGTGTCTGCCCAAGGCATGCAGACATGTGTCAGCCCCCACTTCATCTTGAATTACTTTTCTCCACCCCTCTTACTTTCTGCCTTTTCACTTTGGCCACAGTTGTGGATAAAGACAAAATTTTTAGTCCTGGCTCTTTTGATCCCTAGGAGGATAAGGATGAGCTCATTTCTAAAAGTTTCCTTGTCAGCTACCTTGAGGCTCATAGGGTCTCAGCTCTCAGTCTGGTGAACCCTGCCAACTCTACCCTCTGTACTCAGTTCCTGCTGTGGAGCCTGCTCGGCATGTCCCCCCAGATACAGGCTTGGTGCTTGTGGTTGGCATGTTCCCCAGATGCAGGTGTGGTGCTGTGGATGGCATGTTCCTCCAGATGCAGTCATGGTGCTTGTGGATGGCATGTTCCCTCAGATGCAGGCGTGGTGCTTGTGGATGGCATGTTCCTCCAGATGCAGGCATGGTACTTATGGATGTCATGTTTCCCCAGATGCAGGCGTGGTGCTTGTGGATGGCATGTTCCCCCAGATGCAGGCGTGGTGCTTATGGATGGCATGCTCCCCAGATACAGGCATGGTGCTTGTGGATGGCATGTTCCCCCAGATGCAGGCGTGGTACTTGTGGATGGCATGTTTCCCAGATGCAGGCATGGTGCTTGTAGATGGCATGTTCCTCCAGATGTAGGCGTGGTGCTTGTGGGTGGCATGTTCCCCCAGATGCAGGCGTGGTGCTTATGGATGTCCTGCGGGACATCCTGATATTGACTGATGCAGAAACCCTCTGGTTAAGTTTGGCAGCTCAGCTCATTCTAGGCACAGCTAAACATGGTTACACTCACATCAAGTGCTTCCTGATTAGTCAAGGCTAGCCTGGACTTTCTGGAAACCTAAACACCTCAGCCTTCATATCCAGTTGCAGATAAAATCACTCCAACAAGTTTCCAGATTTCCCCTCAATTACTTTCTGCTCTGTACCCCAAGCTCTAGCATTTTAGCTTGGGTTTGAGAGGCAGAGGGCAGGCCTGGTGTGGTAGGTGCTGTTTATGGGCCTCT
Organism: Bramus lutescens; assembly: GCA_001685075.1. Classification (NCBI taxonomy): domain Eukaryota; kingdom Metazoa; phylum Chordata; class Mammalia; order Rodentia; family Cricetidae; genus Bramus; species Bramus lutescens. The sequence goes on from LOEQ01001786.1 coordinate 375,369, forward strand.
GGCCACCCACCATCATTTTGGCTTTCACAGAACTGCATTCTAAAAGGACATTTGACTCCTGTCATATTTTTATTGTTGTGACCAACACCTGGGAAGGGGGCTGTTAATTTTTTTTTTGTTACTACATTTATTTGGTTTGGTTAGGCTTGCATGCCACATTTGGAGGTCAAAGGACAACACACAGGAGTTAGTTCTTGTCTTCCACTTTGTGGCCTCAGGGATTGATCTCAAATAGTCAGATTTGGTGGCAAGCGCCTTACCTGCTAAGCCATCTCACTGACCCAGGAGGAATTCTCTGGGGTTTGAGAAGTCTCTGTTCATTGTGGTAGAGTGGAACAGCTCACATCATGGGAGGCCAGAAGCAGTGTGAAGCAGTTGATAGGAAGGGACCAGAGTAGGATGGAGCCTCAAGCGTGCATCCTCCGTGGCCTAAATCCACCAATGTATAGACAGATCGGTTAGGCTAGAGGCCTGGTGAGACAAGTCTCTCCAGGAGCTACCCACAGGCACTCAGAGCCTGCTCTACTGATGAAGTACCACTCAATGCAGCCAAGCCGACAACAAAGATTGGCCATAACTCTTTGAAAAGAAAAACTTAGGTCTGTGAGGTCCCCGGCCAACAAGGGGCCCTGATCCTGTACCAGAAGATCCATCGGAGGGGTGAGTGTGTTCCTGACCAGCAGCAGATGCCCCAGAAAGGGAGCACAGACAATCCTCAACCCCCTAAACCTTCTGGTTGTTCTGCAGGGGCTTCTCTCCCCGGCTACTGCCTCTCTCTTCCTATCCCATCCCA
>LOEQ01001787.1:0-21288 GCA_001685075.1 Bramus lutescens
TGTTATTCTTCTCATCCATTTCTTTAAGGGAGTTTTTCATATCCTCTTTAGGGGATTCTATCACTTTCATAATGTCAATTTTTTCTACTTCTTCTGGATTAGGGTGTTCAAGTCTTCCTGTTACATGTTTGCTGTGTTCTGGTGTTATCATGTTGCTTTTCAGATTGTTGGAGGAATTATTGTATTGGCGTCTGCCCATCTCTTCCTTCAAATGCCCTCCAGAAGGACGGATCTTCTGGAACAGAATCTAGGTCACTTGCTGGCCAGAGACCTTGCAGACAGAAGGGCCTGCTTGCTGGGTGTAGGCTCAGAGGCATGAAGAAACTCCCTCTAGAAAGATGGATCTTCTGGTACAGGATCCTGGCCACTTGCTGGCCAGGGATATCGCAGACTACAGGGTGCCCATGCTGGTTGCAGGCTCCGTTGGACAAAGAAACTCCTGCAGCAATTGCCTTCACCACTTTGACCCCAGATCCCAGTCTAGAAACAGGCTGAGTTGGAGAATCCTTTGACCCCGCAGATGGAGAGGGGTGCTGGGGAAGGGAAGCTGGGATGGGATGAGAAGAGAAAGGCAGCATGCGGGGAGAGCAGCCCCTGCTGGATGGCCAGAAGTTTAGGGGGATGGGAGGTGCCTGAGCTCCCCTTTCTGGGTCATCAGGCTAGCAGCTGGTCGAGCACTCACTCACCCCTCTGGAAGGACGGATCTTCTGGTACAGGATCCGGGCCACTTGCTAGCCAGGGACCTTACAGACTAAAGCTGGCATTTTCTTTCTTATGACAGATAATCCACCATTCAGTGAGTTCCCATTGCTTTAATGACCAAGCATTTTTTGGTCCACATATCAGCCCCTACTGACCTTTCCATTCTTACCTCACATATCTATCCCTTCTTTCTGCACATGAGTCACAGTGGTCCTCAGTTTCCAGCCTGTCCTCCACATACCCTAGGCATCTTTCCTTGTTGGCTGATTTTTTCACATGTTTCTCTCTCCTTCAGTCCTTATCTTTCATTCATGGCAAAAACCCCAGATGTAATTAATAGATGTGTAACTTAATTTCTGTTTGAGTTTATGTTATGGGTGGAGTTTTATTAATAAAAAAAGCTAGTGGTGGTACACACCTTTAATCCCAGCACTCAGGAGGCAGAGGCATGTGGATCTCTGTGAGTATGAAGCAAAGACTGATCTACAGAGTGAATCCCAGAAAATCCAGGGCTGTTACACAGAGAATATACATATATATATACATATATATGTATATATATATGTATATATGTATATATATATGTATATATATATATATGATGTGGGAGTCCCCTCTGTGTGCTGTGATTACCATTTATGAGTAAAGAAACTGCTCTGATTCTGAGTTAGTCAGGCAGAACTTAGGTAGGCAGGAAAAGCTAGGCTGAATGTTGGGAGAAAGAAGGGCGGAGTCAGAGAGAAGCCATGGACCTGCTGGAGACAGATGCAGGAAACTTTAGCCAGTAATCCACAGTCACACAGCAATACACAGATTAATGGAGATGGATTAAATTAATTTGTAAGAGTTAGTCAATGAGAAACTAGAGCTAATGGGCCAAGCAGTGATTTAATTAATATGGTTTCTGTATGATTATTTTGTGGCTTGGTGGCTGGGACCAATGAGCAGCCCCCTCCTCCAACATATATATGCAGGGTCCTGTATCCAGGGAAACAGGAAGATAAGTGCAGATATTCACCTATCCCTGCATTCCTCCAAATCTAAGTATATGTGTATATATATATATGTGTGTGTGTGTGTGTGTGTGTGTGTGTGTGTGTCTGTGTGTGTGTGTTGAAATCTTAATCCATGGCATCTCAGAAGTTAACTTTCAAGGAAATATAGCAAACTAAAGACTCCATTCTGACAAAGGAAGCAGGCAAAATAACAGTAGATTATCACCTCTCCTTCAGTTCCTCCAAAACAAGGCATTCCCAGGGAACCCGCAGGCCATTCTAGTCAGAAAATTAGCTAGGCAAAATGGAGATCTCCACCTCTCCCCCTGATCCTTCAAAACCAATCCCTCAGTTTTATCCCCAGCTTTGTAGCAAACTGCCTGCTGCCAGGACCCTCACCAATTGCTCCCATCTCTAATAGAGCACACAGATCTGTCCTCCAAGCTTCTTTCCTCTGAAATATTGCTTTATCCCTGGAAACCCACAGGCTACTCAAGAGGGAGAAGTGAGTAGGCTAACTACAGATCTATTCCCTTTCCTCTATTCATCCAAAGCCAACCCCCCATCTCATCCTCAGCTCTCCAGAATACTGCCTGCTGCAGGCTCTCTTTGCTCTCTAAGCACATTTCCACAAGACCAAGCAGATCCTGGTGGAATGTCTTGCTTTCCTCTCTCATGTGGACCCTCTCAGCACACCCATCCTAGCCTATTCCCATATCTGTCAGCTCCCAATATATAGTGTCTGAGTTAGGGTTTCTACTGCTGTATAGAGACACCATGACTACAGAAACTAACAAAGGAAAAACATTTAACTGGGTGTCATAGAGTTTCAGAAATTTAGTCCATTATCATCATGATGTAACAAGACGGAATGCAGGCAGACATGGAGCTGGAGAAATAACCAAGTATCCTACAACTTGACTTGCAGACAACATGTTGTCTATCTTACTGAGCATGGTTTCAGCATATATGAGACCTCAAAGTCCACCTCCTCAGTGACACATCCTCCAATGAAGCCATATCTTCTAATTGTGCCACAATAGTTGTAATTAACAATATACACAATAGCACAGAATAAAAAAAATAAGTATTTATTTGGGGAAGGACTCACAATAAGGGTAGAAAGCTGTAGTCCTCTGTGGGCACTGGAACCTACAAATAAAACTCCTATCACCACCCAAGAAAGAGAGCATGCTTTTTGTCATTGTTTATCAGGTCACATGTAGTGCCTCAGATCACACCCTAATGGTATGGTACCCAAAAGGCTATTGGATAAATGAATTCCAACAACAGGGGCCATTTTTTCAAACCACCATATTCCAATCCCCCGGCCCAAAAAGGCTTGGAACCATTCCATAATCCAAAACTGTAGAAATAGATTAAGGAGAATAGACACAGGTTAATGACACAGAAAATATTTTGACAAAATCATAGAAGAAAAATTTCCTAACATAAAGATTGAGATGCCTATATAGATAAAGGAAGCATAAAGAACACCAAATAGACTGTACTGCAAAAGAAATTCCCTTTGATTTATAATAATCAAAACACTAAACGTTCAGAACAAAGAAAGAATATTAAAAACCTCAATGGAGTTGCTAACTCCAACAGGCATTCCCTGGGAACCAGCAGGTCACTCTGGCAAGAGAATCAGGTATCCTAACTACAGGTCTTCACTTTTCCTTCTGTTTGTCCAAAACCAATCCTCTAGTCTTATACCCAGTTCTGTGGAAGACCACCGGTGCAGCTTCCCGTCCAGCTTCTTGATCCCAACTCCAGTGGATCACACAGATACATGTTTCTATTTCCTTCCTTCAACTCATTGCTTTGTCCCAGCCTCCAATTTCAACAAGCATTCCCTGGGAACCTGCAGGGTCCTGTATCCAGGAAAACAGGAAGGTAAGTTCAGATATCCACCTATCCCTGCATTCCTCCAAATCCACGTGCCAGCTCTGTTTCAGAATACCTGCTACAGCCTCTCCTCACTTTCTGCTACCATTACCAAAGAACTAAATAGATCCTGGTGGAACATCCTGCTTTCCACCCTCCTATAGACCCCCACAGGTCCCCCTTCTAGCTCATCTATATTCCCAAGTGTCAACATCCAATACCTAGAAACATATTTCACCCGGAACCCCCAGTGAGCACACTTATCAGAATCCCAGGAGAATTTTCTATCGGATAACACATAGCCACTACATTCTCCTACAAACTAGAGAGGGCAATAGAAAGAAGGAACAGAACACTGACCCAACAAAAACAACACCAGCTATCAACACCCAGAGTTACAGTCTCTCCAAACCAAGATCCCTAGACACAAGCACGAAAATACATTCAATAACAGCAGAGACAGTATGTATCCACTAGATCCCAGAGCCCCCAAAACAAAGATAACACCAGCTATCAACACCTAGAATTACAGTCTTTCAAAACCCATCTCCCTAGACACCAGCACAAAAACATAATCAATAACAGCCAAGACAGTATTTATCCACTAGATCCCAGAGCTCCAACCACAGCAGGCACTGAGTATTCCAACACCTCTGAAGAACAATGGAAAGACCTTAAAATAAACTTTAGTGATATGAGAGATGCTCTCAAAGAGATAAAGAATAAATCTCTTAAAGAAACAATAGGAAAAAAAACAAATGGCAGAAAATGAATAAACACAGCTCAAAACCTGAAAGTGTAAATAGATTCAATTAAGAAAATTCAAGCTGAGGGAAATCTGGAAATGAAATCAGGAACCTTAGAGGCACACTTCACTAACAAAACCCAAGAGATAGAAGAGGCATTCTAAGGCATTGAAGACATAATAGAAGAAATAAACTCTCTGACAAAAAAATGGTAAATCTATATATATTGGCACAAAATGTTCTGGAAATCAGTATACTATGAAAAGACTAAATCAAAAAGTGATAGGTAGAGGAATAATTCCAGGTCATAGGCACAGAAAATGTTTTCAACAAGATCTTACAATGAATTTCCTTTAACTTATCAATTTACAAAAATCATACAGCACACCAAATAAATTAACCACAAAAATATTGCCTCTGCACATAATAAACAAACACTAAACTCATAAAACAATGAAAGAATATTAAAAAGCTGCAACTGAAAAATATCAAGGAACATATAAAACCAGATATAATAACACTTGACATCTCAATGGTTACTCTTAAAGCTAGAAGGACTGGACAAGTATTCTACTAATGCTAAGAGACCAGATGTCAGCCCAGACTTATATACTTAGAAAACATTTCAATAACAATAGAGGGGGAAAAGATATTCCATGATAAAACCAAACTGAAACAATGTCTACCTATAAATATAATCCTACAAAAGCACTAGAATAAAAACTCCAACCTAAAGAGTTAATTCCATCCATGATAACAGAAATAAATCATTTCAGATCAGCAAATTAAAAGAGAAGACAAGCACACACTACTGTAAACAACAACAAAATAAGATGAATCATCAAACACTGGTCACTGATATCCCCTAACATCAATGGTCTCAATTCCTCAATAAAAAGACACAGACAAAGAGAATGAGAATGAAAGTGAATGAATACAAAAACAGGATCCACCCTTCTGCTGCAACTGAGAAAGACACTATAACATCAAGGATAGACGTTACCTCATGGTAAAACAATGGGAAAAGTTATTCTAACCAAATAAATCTAAGAAGCAGGCTGGTGTAGACATTTTAATACTGACAAAACAGACTTCAAAACAAAGTTAACCAGAATAGATGTGGAAGGACACTGCATTCTCATCAAAGGAAAAATCCAGCAAGATTACAATTCAGTTTTTAACATCTATGCACTGAACATATGAGTACCCATAAACGAAAAGATTATAAAAGAAATACTACTGAAAAATAAATCACATATTGAACCTCATACATTATGATAAGAGAATTCAACTTCCTATACACCAAAAGATGGTTCATTCAGAAAAAAAATAAAAAAAAATGGAGACATACTCTTTCAAACATTATAAACCAAATGTGCCTAACAGATAGTTATGGAACATTTCACTCAAACACACAAACAAAAAAAGTCCTCTTTTTAATCACTTCATGGAACTTTCTCCAAAAATTGATCACATACTTGAACATAAAGCGGGTCTCAACAAAGATTGGGCAATTGAAATTACACCCTGCATTGTATATGTTCATGACAGATTAGAGCTATATATCAACATTAGAAACAATAAAAAAGGTGACAAACCCATGAACACTGAACAATTCACTAATGAATTAAAAATGAGTCAAGACAGGAATTTAAAAAAAATAAAAACATTCTAGAATTCAATTAAAATTAATACATAACATACCTTTGGTAATTTGAATAAGAATGACCCCCATACATTCATCTAGTTGAATGCTTGGTCATTAGGGAGAGGCAATATTTGACAGAGATTAGAAGTTATGATCTTGTTGGAGTAGGTATGGCCTTGGAGGAAGTCTGTCACTGGGAGTGGACTTTGAGGTTTCAAATGCTCAAACCAAGTCTAGTGTCCCTAGGTTTTCCTGATGCCTGCAAATCCTATGTAGACCTCTGAGCTACCTCTCCAGCACCATGTCTGTCTGTGTGCTGCCATTCTTCCAGCCATGATGACAATGGACTAAACCACTGAACCTGCAAGCACTCCACAGTTAAATGTATTCATTGGTAAAAATTGCCATGGTCATGGTGTCTCTTCAAAGCAATAGAAAATTGAGTAAGACAATACCCAAACTTATGGACCAAAATGACAGGCTGTTCTGAGAAGAAAGTTTATAGCATTAAATGATTGCATTAAAAAATGAAGAGATCTTATACAATTAACTTAACAGTAAACCTAAAATCTCCAGAACAAAAGGGAGAAACATGCCAAGAAAAGGAGTAGATGACTAAAATAATCAAATTCAGCACTAAAGTCAATAAAATGGAAAAAAAGAATCAATGAAACAAGAGTTAGTTCTTTGAGAAAATCAATATGATTGAAATTAACTAAATGGTAGAAGATCTAAATTAACAAAATTATAAATGAAAATGGGAATATAAAAACAAAAAAGGAAAACCAGAGACTCAAATGGCCTGCATCACTCCAAATTGAAAAGTGTAAAAGAAATGGATAATTTCCTCAGTACTTAGCACTTACAAAGTTATGTCATGATCCCATAAGCAATTTAAACATAACTATAACCTGTAGTGAAATGGAAGCGTTGTTAAAGGATTCCCCTGTTCACAAAAAGGAAAACAAAACAAACAAAAACAGTGCCAGACGGTTTCAATGAAAATTCTAGCAGACTTTCAAAAAAGTTAACACCAATACTCCTAAAATTATTCCAAAAAACAGAAGCAAACGGAACAGTGCACAATTTGTTTTACAAGGCTGTAGTTACCATGACTCCTAAACCACATAAAGACCAAACTTGAAAGAACTATAGAACAATTTCCCTTATGAACATAGATGCAAATATACTCAATGAAATACTTGCAACCTGGATTTAAGAACAGGTCAAAAAGAACATCAACGATGATCATCCAGAGATGCAGCAATTGTTCAGTATATAAAAATCAAAAAATGCAATCCACTATATAAACAAACTGAAAGAGAAAAAAAACACAAGACTATGTCATTACATGCAGAAAAGCCCTGTGGCAAAATCCAACACCCCTTCATAATAAAAGAACTGGAAAGAGTATATATACAAGGGATATACCTCAACATAATAAAGACACTTACAGCAAGTCCATAGCCAACATCAAATTAAATGGAGGGAAACTCAAAGCAATTCCACTAAAATCAGGAATAAGACAAGATTATCGACCCTCACTTTTCTCTCTGTCTCTCTGTGTCTCTCTCTCTCTCTCTCTCTCTCTCTCTCTCTCTCTCTTAAATACAGTACTTGAAGTCATAGCTACCGCAATAAGACACGTGAAGCAGATCAAAGGGATGCAAATGAAAAATGAAGCGAAAGGACCTTTATTTTCAGATATGATAATATACCTATGTGATGCTAAAAATTCCACCAGAAAATTTCTAAAGCTGATGAACATGTGCAGCAAAATACCTGACTATAAAATTAACCAAAAAAATCAATACCCCTACTATATATAAACAGAATAAGAAAGAATTAAAAGAAAGATAAAATTAAGGGTCATTTGAGGGATAGTATGAAAATCTGATACAGAAGAAGCTCCCTAAAGTATAAACGTATTTGAATGTGATCTAAATGAAATCACAAATAATAAGGGAGACAAAGTTCAAATTGGACATCTTTTTTCACTATATGAAGCTTCTAGTACTAGAATTTGGTTACATATAATTTTGTTGATTGCTAAAGAGTTTTCATGGGAATCCCAAACAATTCAGGCTGTTGACAGGACTATTAAGTTGCTCTCAACAAACGGACAGCAAGGGCCCATAGCTAAAGACAGCACCCACACAACTCACTGAATATGGAGATGTCAAGCTGGTGCCTACATAGAGCCTTCACCCCTGTGTTCCAGTGTCTTGGTACAGGATGGTATTATGCACAGTATCAAAAGAGAAACATAACCATTAATTCATCCATAAACTATTTGTCTATGATGCTATACTACCTGCAAGGCATACTACGGCATAAAGTTTGTGGGAGTAATCAGTCAATAACTGATTTGACTTAACGCTCACTCCACCAGATGGAGAACCATACTTGACACTGCTTGGGTGATTATAGACCAAAGACAACCAAGAGAAGTAGTATAAAACCAAATACTACTGCTCTAAAAACAAACAAAATATAGCAGCAGCACCAACAAAAATATTCCTTAATGGCATCTTGCTATATGCGTAGATCAGGTCCTTAGTTAGCCATCATCACAGAAGTTTCTTCCTATGGCACATGGAAACAGACGCGGAGACTCACAGTCAGATATTGCACTGGGAGCATCCTTGGAATACTCAGTCATCATTGGGGTGTCTCCACCAAATCCCTCCCTCAGATAGAGGACACCAAGAAAACAAGACCCTCTCAGTCAATGTGAGCAAAGCTCATATGAACTCACAGAGACTGAAGCAGAACGTACAGGGACTGCATGGGCCCGCACTAGGTCTTCAGCATATATAGCATGGCTTTCTGACAGTGTTTTATGGGATTCTTGCATGTGTGAATGAGTAGGTCTCTGACTTTGTGCCTTGTCTTGGACTCTTTTCCTTCTGTTTGTTTCTTTCTTTTATCCAGTTCAATGTGTTAGTTCTTATGTTGTTATTTTATTTATTTTCTCATTATCTCTTAGAAGCCTATTCTTTTCTAATAAGAGAGAAAATAGCAGTGGATCCAGATGGGAGAGGAGGTGAGAAAGAACTTGAAGAATTAGGAGGAGAAACCATAATCAGAATGTATTATTTGAGAAAAATAATTTTCAATAAAAGGGGGAAGGGGAGAAAAAGAAGTGAAGATATGATTCTTCTGGGAAATGATGTGGTTGCTGTTCTTATATCAGGATGACATCAATGTGAAGACATGAAGACAGAAATGAAACAGGTGTGGGAACAAAGTGCTGGAGAAATATATGAACCATGGAAAAACCAAGGATTTGTAGAAACAGTCAAGGAAGGAGAGATCAGAGTTATCAATGCGTTAGTATTCTCCAGGAATGCGGTGATGCTTACTCAAAACAGCAAGGAAGGATGGGTACTTGCACTGTTGGCAGAATAAACTGATGTGGTCTTCCTCAAGATACAGTATTTATTGTAAGCCTTTGCAAAGTATTACATATTGACCCTGAAATTGTGCCATTAGGAGTTTATCAAAAAGGAAAGCTCAAGTGCACCAAGTGTACATGGGATGCTCACAAGGGCTGTGCACAGAGAGTACAAAGATTTTTCAACTTAAAACAACACAACTACTCACCAGGGATGGATAGCTTATGCCAAATATCATCTATCTACATTAGACAATACTATAAAGCCATCCAAATAAATCAAGATCTGTAATTGTTGATAAACAGAACATTTAAGAGCTTACCTAATAGTCCAAATAGTGATGCTGAATTTCTGTCAAATGAACACACATGCATCAACCAAGTCAAATTCTGAGAAAAAAATCTATAAACAATAATGTGGGGTTCTTTAATGTGATAAAAATATAAATTATTTCTAAGTCATCTTTCATTTCTGTACTTTAGAGGATGTAAATTTTTACAGTGTGACCTTAGAGTTTTCAATTTTTTGTTATTCTTTTTATAAACAGAAAAGAGGCCTCTCCAAGCAAGCAAGTAACAGTACTAAGATTATCTACTGCCAAGATAATTAAATCATTCATGAAGTGCAGGGATTGTCCTCTAGGCTCTTTGAATTCCAGTGTTAACTTTGCAAAAACATTTGAGTTCTTCCAATTATATCCATAAGCTATATGGGCTCAAGAACAAGGATCTGGTCCTGGTGTCTTCCCAATTTACAGCAATTTCTCAGGAATATACACAGAGAGGGTGCTTAAATATCACTGAGAAAGAAAGGCTCTACACAAAGGTTAGGCATGAGACATATCTTAAAGCAAGTCCTCCCAAATCACTATTTCTCAAAACGTTTGTTGTTGATAATATTAATAGTTTTTCATCACAGGCCCGTTAGGCCCCCAGGTATTCTTGTTCCTCCCTAAATGCCAGAAACGGTCAACAAATAGACCCTGGTGAACCTTCAAAAGCCCATAAACCCTAGAGGCTACTGTTTCCATGTGTGTCTCTGCTACCCTGGGCATGCTGTTCCAGAATCCCCATGAACTCTAGCATCACCACATCTAACAACAGTCAGAACTCCTGATTGTGGAGCTCAGAGCTTCACAGAACATAACCTGGGGCATTCTCCGAAGAATCTGTAACTTTTCAAAACACTCTGATGCTTTTCCAGCCATCCCACTTCTCAGCACCGCTTACAGCAATGAAGGGAAATCATTGCTTCCTAATATTCTGAGATTGAAAATGACAGAACAGTGCACTAGATGCTGTTGGAGGGAGGGCTCTTCAGCTCTGCCTAAACCAGCATCAACGCCAGTCAGAGAAACAGCTTCATTTGTGAAGTGAAGCTCATTTGTTATTCTCAAATGCCACAAATAGCAAAGATACCTCAGAAATGGAACTGGCAAGTTTTCTGAAACATGGATTTATTTTTCCTTTCCAAAAGAAAAGAATGGCTTGCTCCTGACATTTTCATCTGTCGTCCACTGAGGGCCCAGATACATCTTTCATCTCCCCAGTGGATACGTACTCAGTAGTTGCAACAATGAATTGAAACTAAGTCCTAGATTTTTTTTCCTTTGATATGAATTACAACTTGTGCTTCATGGGAAATTAGAAGAACAGAAGCATTTGCCCTTTGACAAATGTGGTCCAAGAAGCAGTAATAATTGTCTTATTACCACTTGTGGATGAGCACAGTTGCCGTTATTGATATATGTCCCTGGTTTCCTCATCCCTACCCTCCATTTCATCCTCATGGACAGTTAGGATATTACTGGCCACTAGAAATACGTGTGGCTTGATCTTCTGGTCCTTTCTAAGAATCAAATTATCCTCAACTGTCTCCCATTTCCAATTTCGTCAAAACCCATCCAGCCATAGTGAGCTGCTCTGCGCAGAGGATCATCAGGCTTGGGAAAGCTGGCGTGGACTGGTGTGGAACTGTCAGAGACACCTGACATGCTCTGATGACTTTTCTTATTTTAAATATCAGATTTTCAGAGTAAGCTATTTAAGATCCAGCTCCCTAGTTATGCCCTAAACAGCTTCGTTGCTGACAGCTTTCCAGGGTAGTCTGTTCAGCACTGTTTGAGCAGAAGGCCCTGCAGTGGAAGAGGTTTGGCCACAACACCAAACTGCAGTGATTAAATTAAAAAGGACACCTGTGAGATTTTGTTTCTTTAAAATGCTATTATAAATAGGTTAAATTATCTGTGTCTGAGAGAGAAGGCAATCCTCTCCTGTTGGCTTCCTTCTCTTTTAGAATACTTTAATAGATACTAACTTATATTTCATACAACATCCTTCACCCAATTAACGAACTCACAGCAGCAAAATTCTTCTCATCATTAACCAATAGCTATTACTTCCTCCAAATTTAGACCATTTCACTGATTCACCTGCGTATTTCCAGACTCTTCTTAGCTCTCATTTAAATTAGTACCAGAGTGGATAAATGGCTGTACTCTGAAGCTCTCTATTATTTACCAGTGTTTCTTTCCAGCACCTTCCAGCAGCCCTTCAAAGTGCAGGCTTGAACTCCACCGATTACTGCTGGTGACACAGACAAGCGCTCCCAAGGACATTTGGTGAGCTTGGTTTCTCCTTTTTATTACCTTTTGGTTAGAATTTCACAGGACTTAAATCAAGCAGCCTCTCTAGGGGGGTCAGAGCTGTTCCTTTCTTATGAGCACAGGGAAAAGGGCAGGGAAATGGCACTCTAATCAAATTCAGACTTTCAGGCAATTGGCGATCAGTGGGATTTTGCATTTGGTCTAGACTGTTTGTTCAACTTCAGTGTCATGCTGTGGATAACAGTGGCCAATAAAGCATAAAAGCCTATGTCCTGTAACATTGCTTCTACCTGCTCTCCAGAGTACCCTGGAGAGTCCCTGGGAATGATGTAATTAGCAGAAATGTGCCATCGCACAGGAAGAAGAAGGAAGAAGACAAGTTTATTTCTGCATATAAGTAGCTTAAATACAGCTTAATCCCACAGCCCAATGGACCATTGACAACCTTTCTGTAGGGAGAGTGGTGGAGTTAAGAATGAAAACTAATTGAAAGACAGAAAAATGGCAACATTTTTTGTGGCTTAACAAATATTATTCCCTAATATGCCTCTCTGTCCAAATATTCTCACCTGTGACCTGCCAGAATCTTTTCACTAGCATCAGAGTGTTGTGCAAAGAAATGCATTTGATTTGAAAGTCATAGAACATATCTTTGGTAAAGGAAAAACTGAGAACATAATGGAAGTGAGAAAAGTGCACTGGTTTGTCATTATATCAGTAGGACAGTTGCCAAGGGTGTGCAGTGAGCTGGGACTTTACCATTTATCCCACCAGCACTGCCTACAGCCACGTGATGCTTTTCCCATTGCCATGCCCATTTACAAAGAAACTGTAGCTGGATGAGGATGAAGAGCTTGCTAAGATCACAGCTATGTAAACTGGCAAAGCTTGGAACTCACTCCAAAGTCACACAGCGAATCACAAACCCCTATTTTCTTAGTTACACCTAAGCCAAAGGGAATCTGCAGAGATGAACGTTCTACCAAAAAGAAATTCTTCTTCCCGTAGAAATACTTACTGCAATTCTATCAGCAAAAATATTGACCCGGAAAACTGCAAAGGCGAGCACCCTCCATAAGAGTTTTATTTTCAAACTACCATAACACTGATCATGCTGTCATCCATAATCCCTCCTTAGGGCATCCTATTTTTTCCATATCTCTCTCAAAAATTAAAATCTACTATTTTAAAGTATTGTTAAAAGGGTTCAGCAGGGCTAGCATTATGATTCAGAGGGTAAAAGCACTTGCTGCCAAGGCTAATGACCTGAGTTGGATCACCAGGAGTCACATGGTAGTGGGAGAGAAACAATCCCTGCAAATAAACCTCTGGCCTCCGTGTGTGTGCTGTGGCACATACACGCATGCACACACGTGCACACACGTACACACACAGACACACTAAATAAAAAATAAATAGCTATAATAAAAATAACAAGGAATTCATCCTTAGCCATCAGCAGAATGTAAATGAAAACAATTTTGATATGCCATTCCTCCCGACTCAGATTGGCTATTGGGGGAAAAAGAAAACAACGAATGGTGATAAGAATGGGAAGGAGATAAACTTTTTCAGTGCTGGCTAAAATGTAACCAGTGGAGTCTTAATGGAAGTCAGTGTGGAGGTCTCTGAAAGCATTAAAACAAGAATGACTATTTCATCCAGCTAACCTCTTCTGGGTGTACTAAAGGATACTATGTCCTACCATGGGGTTATGTATAGGACCATATCCAGTGCTGCATTCTTCATAACAGTAAGGAAGCATACATGACAGATCAATGTTTGTGTGGTACATAAACAAGCAAGAGAAAATGAAATCATGAAATGTGCAGGGAATTGGATGGGCCTAGAAAGTGTTATATTAAGTAAGGTAACTCAGAAAGACACAAACCGAGTATTCTATATCATATATGGTCCATAGTTTATGAAATTTACATATATACATATATAGAGATGCATCTATATGTATAAATATTCTCTGTGTATCTATATGTATGTATGTATGTATGTATGTATGTATGTATGTATGTATGTATAGAGAGAGTATACATATAGGCTAAGAAACTAGCAAGGAAGCTACATGGAAAATAAAGATGTTGAGAAAAGGGAGCGGGCAATAAGACATGTGTATGACAAGAACAGAAAAGAGGGTAAAAGGGTAGAGAAGCAAGAGAATGGAGGAGAAAAAAATGAAGAGAACCAACAAAAAGAATTTTTGCTTGAAAAAAACGATACTGAAATCTAATGTCATGTAAGCTAATCATTGTTCTTTAAAATGGGGGGAAACTCCCATTATGAACTTTTCCTGTGACTTTCCCCTCCACATAAAAGGCAGAAAAGGCAGCAATTTTCTTCCCAGGGAAAGTCTTGTCTCAATTCCTTTTACCGTCTCCCAGATCTCGCTACCCTCCTTTCCTTTAAGTATCTTGTCTGCCACACTCCGTTTCTTACCCCTCCCCTGTCTTTCTCTATGACCCCGCAAGACCGTGAGTGTGATGCATTTGTTAACTGGATCTTCAATCCATTTACTGTTCTGTGACCATCATTGGTTGGTTGTTTCCTTGATTTTAAAATTGCATTATGGGATGAAATATCATATGGATTAAGGTGACCAGAAATGTTCAGTGTGCACAGTGTTTGTTTTTTCTTGGCTTTCTTGCCATTCTTTAAGGGGTTTATTGATTTATTGCAATTTTTGCTCGCATTTTTCCTAATTTTTCTAAGGGATTTTTTTCATTTATTCTTGAAGAACCTCTATCATCTTCACAACTTTATGTTTAAGATTGTTTTCTTGTGCATAAACTGTGTTTGAGTGTTCAGGTCTTGCCGTTGTAAGATAGCGGGGTTCTGATAGTGCCATATTGTCCATTCTGTTTTGAGTGTATTCTTTTACTGGTGTTTAAGCATCTGGATTTAGAATGGTTATATGTCTAGGTGCTGATTCCTGAGTTTGTCTTTGTTGGGGGGCAGGGTGTTTTGTTCCATAGTTTCTGTTTCTTCTCTTGTTTTCTGCCCTAAGTTGCAAAAATACTGGTGACTACTGAGTCTTCAGGTTCATGTCCAGTATGGTGTCTCCTCGGTGATTTTGGAGGCCTTGGTTTCAAATGGTTTATTTGAATGATCTCTTTCTCAGCATGCTTGTTGCTAGTATACAGCAAAGCTACTGGTGGTTATCAGTTGATGATGCACTTTCCAGAAGGACTGATCATTTTTAGAGGATTTATGACAGAATTTTGGGAACATTATGTATTGTATAATATCATCTGCATGTGTGGATACATTGACATCTTTTCCTATTTATATTGTCTTATATATTTCCTTGTTTTACTATTGTTTCAATCTCCTTTCTTGCTGTGGGTCTGTGTAGGTTGTTAATCTCTTTTTGGCCTACTTTTGGTGGTCTGGATGAATCTACAAATGCATCCATTACTTTTGGGCATTTTAATTTAATGGAGTGAAGGTTTTAAATAATTCCCTCACAATATTCTGGATTGCTTGGGTGTCTATTTTAATGTTCCCTGCTGACTTCTGATTCAGTTAACTTATGTATACTCTTTTCTTCTTTTGGTGGATTGGGTCTGTCAATTTTATATTTCTTTTCTAAGAACCAATTATTAGATCAATCGATTCTCTACATTTTTCTTTGTTTCTATTTCATTAATTCTGATTTTTACTACTTCTTCCCAAGTTGGAATTGGACTGTTCTTGTTTTGCCAAACTCTTGAACTGTGTTATTGGTTTTTATTTGCGCTATATCTGATTTTAATGTAGATGCTTAAAGCTATAAATTTTCCTATTATGTCTGTTTTTAATGTTTCCGGGATGGGTGTTGTGCTATATTTTAATTTCTACTTAAAATAATTTAATTAATCCCAGAAATTGTATTTCTTTCTTGATTTCTTCTTTGATGTACTCATCATTAGGTAGTGATTTTTTAAATCTTCATAAATTTGTATAATTAATAGGGATTTGTTTGCTCTTAATTTTAGATTTTATTTCATTGTGGCCATATGGGACACATTGAGCTATTTTATTTCTTCTTATACTAGATAAGATTTATTTTAAGTTCCAGGGTGTGGTCTATTTTGGAGAGTATTCCATAGACTGCTGAATAGAAAGCATATTCTTTGATGTCTGGGTAGAATATTCTGTACCTATCTGTTAGATCAATTTTATGCATATTGTCATTTAATTCTTTGTTTTTTGTCTATTAGAGAAAAAATTATTACTTCTGAATTGGAGCTAGTCTGTGCCTTTAATACTAGTAAAATTCTATTTGCAAAATCAGTATGCCAGAGTTTTGTCTATATGTTGTAATGTCTTCCTAGTTTGTTGTCCTCCTGATTAAAATAAACTGCCATTATCTACTTCTTCTGAATAACTTTTAGTTTAATGTCTGTTTTGTTAGATATTAAGATTGTGATGTCTGCTTGTTTCCCAGTTCTATTTGCTTGGAATACTTTTTCCCCATTCTTTTACTCTAAAGTAGTGTAATCAGTTTCCTGTAAGTAACAAACATATGGATTTGCTTTTTAATCTAATGAACTAACCTGTCTTTTGTTTGAAAATTGATATCATTAATACCTAAAGTTATTGTTGAAAGGTATTTATTGATCGCTTCCATTTTGCTGATTTATTGCTGTTTGTGTTCTAAATTGTGTTTTGGTAATTAGAACTTATTTGTTTTCTTTATGAAGGTTTTGGTTATGCTTACTCCTCTCTTCAGTCCAAAGTATTATTTTTGGTCATATCTGTAGTACTGGCTTGATGGATAGACATGAGTGCTTTTAGCTTGTTTATGCCATGGGAAAATTTTCTTTCTCCTTCAGCAATAACAGACAGTACTCATAGATCAAGAAGTATGGGTTTGTATCTGTGGTGTTTTTGATGTTGGAATATACTGCTCCAGGATCTTCTTGCTTTTAAACTTTCCATGAAGAATTCTACTGCTACACCAATAGGTGTTCCTATGAAACTTGAATTTTGTTTTTTTATTTTGTTTTGTTTTTATTCTTCTTTCATATGTTACATCCTGACCACAGTTTCACCCCCTTCCACTCCATTAATCTTTCCTCCCCATCCTCCTCTCACCCCCAGGTCCAACACCATCCATTCTCCTTCAGAAAAAAAAAGCAGGCTTCCCAGGGACATCAACCCAATGTGGCATAACATGCCATAATAAGATCAGGCACAGATCATCGCATCCAGGGGGCTCACAGAGATCAGGAAACCTATAGGAGACTGACCTAGATAACTTGAGGTATTTTTTAATCTTAAAGCTTTCAATATTCTCTCTTCATTCTATTTCTTTATTATTTTAGCTATAATATTTTACGAAGAGTTTCTATTGTTGCTCTGTAAAGAGCACATTGTTCTTTTGTGGAGGTGTTGTTTTTGTTGCAGTTTGTTTCTTGGTGTTGTTTTGACTTATATGGGTAGGTCTTTCCTTGAAGTAAGGAAAGTTTGCACCTATTGAAGATCTGATCTAGGCCATTGACCTGAAATTCTTCTATGTATGTATATTTCAAAGATTTTTATTTTTTCTTGGTGTTCCTAAGTTTCTGCATATTCATGTAGGTTTTGTTGTACTTTTTGATTCTTCTACTTTCTCAAGTTCTGATAGCCTAGAGTCTACTTGTTCTATTTTAATGGTGAGACTATCCTGAGTTTTCTTATTAGATTCTTGAGCTTTTCAATCATATCTTCATCTCTTTTTTCACTTTTTATTATTATTATTATTATTATTATTATTATTANCTCTCCTTGTAAGCCACATTCAGAGAGTCCGGATTGATCACAGACTCCATCAGTTCCAGTCTAGCTGGCCTTGGTGAGCTCCCATTAGATCAGCCCCATCATCTCAGTGGGTGGGCGTTTCTACTCAAGTTTTCTCCAGCGTTTCTATGAATTTAATGAACTCAGTTTTTGAATCCTGAATAGTCCTGTCATTTCATTCAGCCATATATTTGTGTTCTTTTTTGATTTCACTTAGAAATTTACTACTACCTCTTTAAAATCAACCAAATGTTTGCTTAAACTCTTTGATCACATATATTATTTGTTCCTGTAAATTCTGTATCCTGAGCTTCATCTCAATAAATGTCATCAGGGAATATTTTATAGGACTAGTGGACTTAGGTGAGGAATATTGTCTTGGATTTTTATGCTATTTGTGTTTTTATGGTTTCCTCTGGACATGTGCATTTCTTTTGTTTTATATATATATATATATATATATATACACATATATACATATATATATGTTGTTGGACCTCGCAAGGCCTGGTGTGAGGCCCAGTGTAACTTCTTGAGCCTAGCTCAAGTTTGGAGACCTGTCATTGGTCATGACTTCTGCATATGAGTGACTCAGCACAGCCCAACCTAAACCCACCTTTGCCCAGCCACTGCTAACATGGCAGAATATTATTGCCCTTTATTCCTAACTCCACCTCACCCCATACAAAGACCCCTACCCCCATCACAACCCTACATAAGTTCCTACCTAATACAATTAAACGAGATCCTGTGTTGACAGGACCCCTGACTCAGTGTGTTTTTCTCCAGTTGCCAGTAGGTTGTCTACTCTCATCATCCTACTCAGCCCTAGGGAGAGACCAGTGGGACGGGTTCTGCCTCAGTCCTATATGCTGGAGAGCCCAGCAATATGTCTGCAATGAGATTCTGTCTTAACTTTTTTGAAAGGCAGTTTAGTTTTATTTTGGGGGCTAGTATGTTGGTCATGCAGATACTAAGTGTTGATTTTTGACCGGAGGCATGGAGGTAGTTCCAACAAAGTGATAAGCAAGAACGTGTGAAAATAATAGTCTCACTTGGTGGTCATAGACTGATATGCAAGCTACACTACCAGAGATAGTCCTTGGAAAATAAAGACAATGATGGTGTGTGGGCAGGGATCTGGGTCACTCATCAGGCTGTGTGATCTTATCTACATCTGAGAGTGTAGCATTATACTCTTGGTTATGCATTCTGACATCTCCTTTAGCATCTGTCAACTCTCTGTCCAAAGATGGTTGACTAGCCTAATTCCAAAATAATGAATTATAGCAAAGGCACAAACTTCCCTCACAAAGAAAGTTGAAGTTGTTTGTGTCTTTTGCAGATACTTAAGGGATCTTTCATGTGTGTGTTTGTGTGTGTGTGTGTGTGTGTGGTTTGAAGATAGGCTCACAATACCTGTTTGCAATCTATATTCTTAGACATTTTTGTAGTTATATTCCAAAGATCAAGAAACCAGTTTTACCTGAAACAAAAAAGGGGATGGAGGATTTTCCAAACTTAGCTCTTCTATGCAAAAGTGATTCTATATTTATATATAACCTTATACAAACGCCCGGCCCTAAATCTTACATGGTTCATAAGACTCTACACTCTCAATGTAGCATGACAGAAGTAGTGTTGCAGGAGTCCTGAGGACAAGTCATGAAAATATTCTTGCTCTTTGTGGGAATGTTTACTCTAAAAAAAAAACAATTACTGTGTAATATCATACTACTTTGAGATCATGTGCTTTGAACAAACTCAAATAGCTGGAGAGGACTACAGACTTATCTTTTCCTAGATCTCTCAGCATTTCAGAGGAAGTACCAGGGATAAAAGAGAAGATGCTATGTTGGGCATCACCGCCTCCATGTGACTGTCACAGTCTCTTCTGACAATAAATTCAGATGTCCTGAGCCCAGGCCTTCCAATTAATCACAATAAATGTTTGTCTTATAAAAATCATTGTTTACTTGATATACTCTGGCTGACTGATAGATATTGTCTGCCTTTTCCTCAAGAGAAAGGAGGAGGAGGAATGGATAGGGTAGAAAGATAGTTGGTGGGAGAGACTGGGAGGAAAGGAGATGGGGAAACTGATCAGGCTTGAAAAATTAATTAATTAATTAATAAAAATCATGGTTTCAGACAAGTAATTTGGCAGTTCCTTTTTGCATATTAGTAGTTAATTAAAGCACCTTTCATCAAAACCAAGTATCAGACCAAACTGTGCTCAGAAGTTACTGCTTTTCTCACAATCTCCTTTCTATCCACTATGATGCCAATAGCATCTCTAGTTCCATCCTAGAAGAAAGCTCAGTCCTCAGTGTCAAGGGACATAAAAGGATAAAATGTGAGAAATGAGAGTGATCCTAACTGATTTATTCTTTTTTTCTTAAGTCATTATCTAAAGTGATAACCTAATAAATAAAAATATTAAACTATCAAAACATAAATGAAATATTTTGAGGAAAAACAAGGTAAGAGAGTTGATAGCATCCAAGGTTTAGTCAATGCAGACTTTATAATTCTAATGTAGAATTGTGGTCTAGAACCCTCAGTGGAAAAATGGATAGAGGAAGTGTGAAACATATACACAGTAAAGTACTACTCAGCGGTAAAAAAACAATGACATCTTGAATTTTGCATGTAAATGGATAGAAATAGAAAACACTATNGGTAAAAAAACAATGACATCTTGAATTTTGCATGTAAATGGATAGAAATAGAAAACACTATCCTGAGTGAGATAACCCAGGCCCCAAAAGATGTATGTGGTATTTACTCACTCATTAGTGGACACTAGCCATAAATAAAGGACATTGAGCCTATAGTTCACAAGCCTAGAGAACCCAAATAATAAGGTGAACCCAAAGAAAAACATATATAGATCCTCCTGGAAATTGGAACGAGAAAAGACCGCCAGGCAAAAGTTGAGAGCATGGGGGTGGGGTGGGGTGGGGTGGGGAAAGGGGAGAGGAGGAGAGGGAAGGGAGAGGGAAGGATTGGGGAGAGCTTGGGGGAGTGGGAGGGTGGAGATGGAGAAAGGGTGGATATAGGAACAGGGAAGAAGATACCTTAAGGGAGCCATTTTAGGGTGGGCAAGAGATTTGGCTCTAGAGGGGTTCCCAGGTGGCTACGGGGATGTCCCCAGCTAGGTCCTTGGGCAGCAGAGGAGCAGAGGAGAGGGTGCCTGAACTGGCCTTGTCCCATAGGCACACTGATGAATATCTCGAATATCACCATAGAACCTTCACCTGGCGATGAATGGAGATAGAGACAGAGACCCACATCAGAGCACTGGACTGAGCTCCCAAGGTCCAATTGAAGAGCAGAAGGAGGGAGAAGATGAGCAAGGAAGTCAGGACCATGAGGGGTTGGTCCACCCACTGTAACTGTGTGCCTGATCTAATGGGAGCTCACCAAAGTCAGCTGGACTGGGACTGAACGAGCATGTGATCAAACTGGACTGTCTGAATGTGGCTGACAATGGGGGCTGACTGAGAAGCCATTGATAATGGCACTG
>LOEQ01001787.1:21351-38995 GCA_001685075.1 Bramus lutescens
ATGGGAGGAGGGGAGGAAGTGGAAATTTTTGAATGGAAAAATAAATTTAAAAAATTTTAAAAATTGTGGTCTAGAACATATGATTACTTATTGAAGGCAGAAGAATGGAATACTAGCCATTCTATTCAGAGAGCAATAGAGACATCTGATGCTTTAAAGCTTTTCACCATGCATCTTCTAGATTCATATCATGTCAGGGTAGCTTCGATTAGCTCTTACACAGCAACATAAATGGATGTCTCTTCTAATCCCATTTTTAATAGTGAGTAATAGGAGATCTACATGGAAGCAAGCTATCCAGAACTGTCTGATTATTGGTAATAATTCCTGGGACTGAGGAGATGGCTCAGCAATAAAACATACCTGCTGCTTTTCCAGTGGGTCAGAGTTCAGTTCCCAGTTCCAATTTCTCATGACTTACAAATGTAAGTCCACCTACAGGGAGAAAGGGAGAACCAGGGATCTATTCTGGCCTCTTTACACACTGACACAAATGTGACATCACACACATATATAAACATAATTAAAATAAATAATAAATGTTAATGTAAAAATAATATTTATGCATAATATTGATATTTTTATTTTATGCACAAGGACTAAAGTCATAGTTAAACTTAGTTGTGGAAATTAGATTACAGCTTTATTATCTCTACAGTAAATGTACATATTATAAGTTTTCAGAAGATGAAACCTCTATAAACAGGTTTTTTGCTTCACTTTGTTTATAGAAAACAAATCCAGTGTGATGTCTAAAACCCTTGAATTCTCTAGGCAATAGACTTTACCCTGAAGTTCTTTTTCCCTCACGTCAGATTTAGCCTGCATGCAGCCTCCCTTTACCTGTGCTTTTGTTTTCTTTGCTTTCAAATTATAGATAGCCAATCATATTTCAAAAATACTAAGTATAAAGTTTTGCAAGCCAATTATAATGTCACTTATGTGACTATTAGTAATATGATACAGTCTCCCCACCCCACTCTATTTGTCATGTCCACAAATGGTTCCCTTGTCCAGCATGTCCATACCAGTGGTTCTCAACTTTCCTAACGATATGACCCCTTAATGTAGTTCCTCATACTGTGGTGACCCCAAACATAAACTTCTTTTCCTTGCTACTTTATAACTAATTTTGCTACTATTATGAATCATAATGTAAATATATGATATGCAGATGGTCTCAGACCACCCCTGTTAAAGGGTCACTCAATACCCAGAGAGGTCATGACTCGCAGGTTGAGAACCATTGCTCTCTACACTATCCACTCATTATCGTTTTATTACAGTGCTTGTGCATATGTCATCTTTATTTGAGTGAAGAATTTCCCAAATGTGCAAAAACACTGATGTGGAAATTTAGATGCAGCAAAGGCAGGCCATGAAGTTCCTTCTTAAACTATTAGCTCACATCACTAGAAGAGTGAGTACAGTAAGGTAAGAGAGAGAAAGAAAGTTTCATGACACTCCCTACTTCCACATTTTATTACAGCTCACTGTTATGTGTTATTATTGTTATTAATCTCATATTATGCACACTTAGTCATATATATGTATATGTATATGTATATGAAAGTCATAGTTGAATAAAGTGTGCTACTGTCTGTGGCACTGTTCTAGTGGATCATGTAATGTACACCGCATGACTAAATGTGAATGTTGTAATCTCAAGTATATTTGTAAGGCATCCAGGAACAGTATGGATATGATAATTGGGTACACTACATCCACAAAACCAAAACATCTAAAAATGTTAACACTTGTTGTTGGGACCCCACAAGACTCATAGCCTACAGCAAGACGATCTGCACGAGGTAAAGAATTAAACTAGAGTCAGTACTCCCTTTGCAGGCACTAAGTCAAAATTTCCAGAGCCTGGCATTGCGATGCATTCTTCATACACAATGAAGCAAAGTAAAACTTTTGAGAAAAGGTTCTGCATAACAATTATCACAACAAAGATTTAGGCATAGCTACAGAGAAACCTTCTAGAAAAGGAGCAAAGCCCTATGACCTTTAAGTTAAGAATGAAATCTACTTTTGACTGTGAGCCTAGCCTTTCATGGCTGAGTCACCTCTCCAACCCACTTGCTCTATGTTCATAGCTGCTTTATTTGTAATAACCAGAACTTGAGAACAACTTAGATGTCCCTCAACCAAGTAATGGATGAAGAAAATGTGGTACATTTACACAAAGGAGTGTTACTCAACAGAAAAAAAGGGTGATATCTTGAAATTTGCAGGCAAATTGATAGAACTAGAAAAAAAGCCATCCTAATTGAGGTAACCCAAGCACAGAAAGACAAACATGGCATTAACTCATTCATAAGTGGTCATTAACTGTATAGTAAAAGATAACCACACTACAGTCCTCAGACTCAGATCAGCTGAGGGGGATGCATGGAGTTCCCTGGGAAGGGGAAACAGAGAAGACTTTCTGGGTAGGCTGGGGTGGGTGAGAATGGATCTGTTGTGAGGGTGATGGAGACAGCGAATATTGAACGAGATTACTGGAAAGGGGGAAGGGACCAATCTGGGGTAAGGTAAAATCCTGCTGCATGGTAATCTCCCAGAAATATACAAGGATGACAGCATCTAGGACTTCTGGCAATAGAGGATACGTAGCCTGACCTGGTCATCTCCTAGTACTCATCAGAGGGACTTCATCCAGCAACTGATGGAAACAGAGGCAGACCTACAGCCAAATATTAGATGGTGTTCAGGGGATCCCGCAGAAGATGAGAAAGGATTGTAGGAGCCAGAGAGGCCAAGGGCATCACAAGAAAATTCACATAATCAATTAACCTGGGCTCACAGGGACTCACAAAGACTGAACTGACAACTTGGGAGCCTTATGGGACTGACCTAGGCACTCTGCATTTATGTTAAACTTATGTAACTTGGTCCTCTTGTGGAACACCTAGTAACGAAAACACTAGTAGGAGCTATCATGGACTTTTTTACTGGGACCCTACTCCCCATATTGGGTTTTCTTACCCAGCACCAATACATAGGTGGGTACTTAATCTTACTTCAACTTGATATGTCATGCTTTGTTGATACACAAACAGAAAGGGAGGAGTGGACTGGGAGGTGCGAACAGAGGAGAGGTGGAGGGAGTCACGGGGAGGAGATGAGGGAGGGGAACCTGCAGCCGAGATGTAAAATAAATACATGTATAAATTTATACAGAAAGAAAGAGAGATAGAGAGAGAGAGGGAGAGAGAGAAGGAAGGGAGGGAGGGAGGGAGGGATAGAGAGAGAAAGAAAGAAAGAAAGAAAGAAAGAAAGAAAGAAAGAAAGAAAGGAGGAAGGAAAAAAGAAAGAAAGAATTCTACTCTATACAATGCTGCTCTGGGCAAAGATAGCTTATATTAGTCAGAGCTGCAAAGTACATTGATTGGACTTTCCTTCCTAAAGATGAGTTCTATTCACTAAGAGACAAAGCTCAGGATTAAGGCCTAAAAAATGCCCAGAATTTGGGGACTTTAGGAAAGTTGGCAAAAGATCACCAAGTTGTCAGACAGCATCAACTCCAGCCTTCTGGGTTACCAGGCATCAGTCATATCATTCCTTTAAAGAAAATAGGTCATGTGTTTAACAAGTCTAGTTCTCAATACTTTCTTTTAGCTGTGACTCCTGCAGAAACTGTGTACATTCATACCAGGGTCCTAAAGGTATTTCTGGTTTGCCCACTGTATGGGATGTCTTTTGTGTGTTTACATGGGTCTGTGCCCAGTGCTGTCATTATACAGCATCCATCACCAGGGTATTTAATCTCACCCTACTGCGACCCTACTGATATTTCTACATAACACTATGTAATTTAAAGTTCATACATTCATAGTTCCAAGGGTCCATCTTTTAAAATATGAATACCTCTGCAGGTAATTCAGTTGCTGGGACTTTCATAGTTTAGAAAGTGTTTTTAATCACTTACTCCTAGACCACTTTACTGCCTAAAAATTTCCTGCAGTTCTCTAAATATCAGTAGAATGTTTGTTGGCATAAAGGAAGAAAGAATATGAACTGCAACACTAAAACAGCTTATGAAGGATACATGGTTCAAGAGAAGACCTAGGCTTCGGTGGAAGACAACTCAGGTATAAATCCTCACTGCGAACCTGTGCACAGGCACTGGTTTCTGTAGGTCTGCTTCTCAAGAATGATAAAGGTGATTATACTAATGCCTCAAGCATAAAGTATGTGCAAGGGATTGTTATGGTAAAGAATAAATTTGCAACTAGTGACTAAAATTCAGAAAAAGAGTAGCCTGTATCAGAAATAAAGTATACATTGGCACTTGATATTTTCTTTATTTACAGACATCTACTGAATGGGTAAAAAAGCATGGCACATATCAAGTGTTCAGTGAATATCTGCTCTTTATCCTTTCTTCCATATGGACATTTATCTATGTTGCAGGCTTTATAAAAGTTCAAATAACCCTAACCACAAGGACATGGAGAAAAATCTACAAATAAGGTCTGAGGGAGGAATTTGTCTAATAAACAAAAATATTAAAACCAACATTAAAATTTCCTAGTTAGAAAAGTTGACCCACAATTTTTCTTGTCTTATTTGTGCATGAAGTGCAATCCATTGTGACTGACAGCTGAATGCCAGGATACATCTTTGTGATTTTGCTATTTTTATTTAGCTGGAAAGAAAGCAGGACACATTCCAGGATACAGCAACTATAGCAGCATCTAATGCATGCTACTAATTTTTATGAATCAAGCAGTTTGTTTAGAATTATTTGCTCTTAATTTGAGCCCTGAAATATTTTCTTTTAAAGTTATCTAGTTAGTTGCAAGATATTGACTAGAAACCAAAATGCATTATATGAATATTATTGTGTATGTTTGGTGTAGTTAATATTTGGAAAATGTATAATGTCTATATCAAGAAAGGGGCAATAATTTAATAAAAATTTTTATATCCTCTTAAATTAATAGGAAATGGTAACTTAGCTAAGTTACCTCTGAGAGGGGGATTGGATGTGGGCAAGGCCCACCTATTAAAAGGAAACAGAAAATGTGGATTCAAAGGGCCTTGTTTACTTGGTGTTCCCCATCAACTCTGAATCGAATACATCCTTCTGAGTAAACGGATTTGATGGAGACATCCTATTTAGAGCTGAGTGTTCCAAAGACTCCCATCTTCGGTTGATGTCTGACTGTGGGTCTTTATATTTGCTCCTATCTGCAGCTGTAGCGATATACTCTGATGATAACTGAGCAAGGCGTTCATCTAAGAGTATAACAGAATGTGCTTAGGAGACATTTTATTGCTACTGTTTTTAAAATTTAGAACAGTATCATTTCTTCTAAATTTAGCTTAGCTCCCTAGGGTATAAACTCTCAGGTTCTTGGTCATCCAAACAGTGTGAAGAATGGGTTCCATCTTGTGGTGTGCGTGGATCTTCAGTCAATTCAGATCCTGGTTGGTTACTTCCACAGTTTTTGTGCCACCATTGCCCCAGCAAGTAGTACACCATTGTGAGTAAAGGGTTTGTGGATGCCTTAATGTTTACTGTTCTCTTTTGATAGCATGCAGTGTATCTTCCTACACAAAAGACAATATAAAATGGGGTTAAAGGCTCTATGTGGGCACAGTTCACTTTCTCCATGCTCAAGGAGTGGTATAGGTGTAGTCTTCAGAGATGGTGCTTTGCCTTCAGTTTGGGGAGAATAACCTTTAGTTTTTGCAACAGCCTTGGTTGTATGGGGATTCCCAAAGGGCTCCTTTGGCTACCATCTAAATTAGATATAGCCAATTCTAAGTACTAATTCATTTGGTGACAATAGATAGACAGTTGGGGCTCTGTCTCCCCCATTACTTGGTAATTTTACTTGTATTAGATTCATATATGTCTACTCTATTAGTATTTATTATTATGTCTGTTCATATAGCTTCTACTCTATTAGGTTTCGAGACCACCTCTCAAATGTCCCATACTTTTAGCTGTCTCTGTTCATATTCCTTCCCTCATGTCCATCTTCCCTCCCTGTCTTCCCTTGATCCTACAATTCTATCCACACCATCCATGTATAACTACAGTTTCTATTTCCTTTCCTTGGGGAGCTCTCTGCCTGCTCCCCTACTCTCTTGCACTGTACCTAACATCTGTGATTCTACCAGTTGTAGCTTGGTTATCATTGACTTAATAGCTAAGATAGACCTATAAACTAATACAAACAATGTTTGTATTTGGGCTCTGGGTTTCCTCTTTCCAGTTCCATCCATTTACTTGTGGGTGTTACAGTCTCACTTTTTTGGTTTTGTTTTTTTTTTCAATAGAGGATTTCTCTGTAGCTTTAGAGCTTGTCCTGGAACTAGCTCTTGTAGACCGGGTTGGCCTTGAACTCACAGAGATTCACCTGCCTCTGTGTCCCAAGTGCTGAAATTAAAGGCTTATAACACTTCTGCCTGGCTGATTTCACTTTTTTAATGGCTGAGTAATACTCCATTTTGTAAATGTATCACATTTTCTTTATCTATGTCTGTTGAGGGACATTTATGTTTTCCCATTTTCTGGGTATTATGACAAGAGCAGCAATAGTCATGGTTGAGCAAGCATCCTTGTGATAGAATTAAGTATCCTTTGGGTATATCCGCAAGCATGATACAGCTAGACCTTGAGTTATATCAATTCCCATTTTCTTCATGAACAGCAACATTGATTTCTATAGTGGCTGTACAAATTTACACTCCAACCAGTGATGGAGTATTCTCCTTACTACAAATTCTCATCAGCATGGGATGTCCATTATTTTATTGATGTTAGGTATTTTGACAAGTGTAAGATGCATTCACAAAGTAGTTTTGTTCACTTCTAAGGTGTTGGCTAAAGATGTTGAACATTTCTTTCAATGTTTCTCAGCCATTTCAGCTTTCTCTTTTGAGAATTCTGTTTGGAAACATAACCCCTTTTAAATTGTGTAATTTGCTTTGTGATAACCAGTTTTGTGAATTATTTAGATATTAGCCCTCTATCAAATGTGTAGTTGGTAAAAAATCATTTCCCATTCTGTTGGCTTCCGCTTTCCCAAATTATAGTGTCCTTTGCTATGAAAACGTTTTTCTGTTTCATGAGATCCCATTTCATAATTGTTGATCTTACTGCCTATTACTAGTGTTGTTCTGTTCAAAACTCATTTTTCCTGTGCCAATCAGTTCAAGTTTATTCCCAAATGTTTTTTCTATCAGGTTCAGTGTACCTGGTTTTATGTTGAAGACTTTGATCCAGGTGGAGCTGAGCTTTGTGCACAGTGATAAGTACAGATCTATTTGGATTCTTTATATGCAGTTGTCAAGTTTGACCACCACCATTTCCTGACTATGCTGCCTATTTTCCAGTGTAAATTACTGGTTTTTATCAAAAAATCAGGTGTTCATTGGTGAGTGTGTGAGTTTATGTCTGGGACTTTAATTCTATTTTATTGGCCAACATGGCATTTTTCTGCCACTAGTGTACTATTTTATGACTGTATCTCTCTAGCACAACTTGAGATAGGTGATGGTGTTAGCTCCAACACTTCTATGATTCTATAGCATGGTTTTAGCTACCCAGTTTGTTGTTCTCTCTCTCTCTCTCTCTCTCTCTCTCTCTCTCTCTCTCTCTGTGAAGTTGATAATTGTTCTTCCTGGATCTGTGAAGAATTGTATTAGAATTTTGATGGAGATTTCATTGAATCTGAGCATTGTTTTGGTAGAATGACCTTTTTATTGTATTGATGGTACTGATCCAAGGCCATGAGATCTTGCTTCCATCTTCTAATACCTTCTTTTATTTCTTTCTTTAATGTTTTGAAGATTTTATCACACAAACCTTTCACTCACTTGGTTAGAGTTACCACAAGATATTTTATATTATTTGAGGCTATTACGAATAGTCATTTCCCTGATAACTTTCTCAGTACATTTGTTGATCGTATGTGAGAGAGCTACTGATTTAGTGAGTTATTTTTGTATCCACACACTTTCCTGAAAGAGTTTATCAACTGTAGAAGATTTCTGGTGCAATTTTTAGGATCTCTTGTGTATACTATCATCATATCATCTTCAAATAAAGATACTTTGATTTCTTCCTTTCCAGTCTGTATCACCTTGATCTTTTTCCATTGTCATATTGCTCTAGCAAAGACATCAAGTACTATATTGAATAAGAATAGCCAGAGTGGACAACCTTAGCTGGTGCATGATTTTAGTTAAATTGTTTTGAGTTTCTCTCCAGTTACACTGACGTTGGATATGGGCTTGCTGTCTTTATTATGTTGATGTATGTTTATTGCATCTCAAAGTTTTACAGTACTTTTATTGTGAAGGTGTGTTGAACTATATCAAAGGTACTTTCTTCAAATAATGAGATGAACTTGGGCGATTTTGTCTTTCAGTTTGTATATATGGTAGATCACATTTATTGATTTATATATGTTGAAGTATCTCTGCATCTCTGGGATGATCATCTTAGATGATCCTTTTATATGTCCTTGAATTTCATTTGCAAGTGTTTTGTTGAGTATTTTGCATCTGAGCTTATTAGAAAACTTAGACTGCAATTCTTTTTCTTCACTGGGTACTTATATGGTTTAGGTATCAGAGTAACTGTGGCCTTGGACAAAGAATTAGACAATGTTCCTTCTGTTTACATTTTTCTTAATTTCTCTCTGATTTTACTTTATTGCAAGGAAGCCACTTGTTGGTTCCCGGCTGCCCGGATAGCTTAGACTCGAAATACTCACATAGAAACTGTATTAATTAAATCACTGCTTGTCCCATTAGCTCTAGCTTCTTATTGGCTAACTCACATTAATTTAACCCACTTCTATTAATCTATATATCACCACTTGGCTGTGGCTTACCAGCTAAAGTTTCGGCATGTCTGACTCTGGTAGCAGCTCCATGGTATCTCTCTCCTCCACCTTTCTTCTCCCAGCACTCAGTCCAGTTTTCCCCGCCTACCCAAGTTCCACCCTATCAACAGGCCAATGCAGTTTCTTTATTCATTAACCAACAGAAGGACCTCCCATACCAGTATTTTTCACTCGGGAGTGAGTTTTTCAGTTTCTGTGATGTTTTAAGCTTTTGATTGTTTCTGCTGCTGTTTTAAACCAGTTTTTATCAGTGGTGATTAGATAGGGTGAAGGATGTTATTACAATTTACTTATATCTGTTGAGATTTGCTTTGTGCCTGAGTATGTGGTCATCTTTGGAGAAAGATTCATGAGGTACAGAGAAAAAGGTATATACTTTTGTGTTTGGGTGAAATGTTCTCTAAAAATACCTGTTAGGTCCACTTTGGTTAAAGAATGTTAGTTCCAGCATTTCTCTGTTTAGTTTTTGTCTGGATGACTGTTTTATGTGAGAGTCGGGTATTGAAGTCCTCTACTATAAATGGGTGATGTTTGTGTGATTTATGTTGTAGTAGTGTTTCTTCTCCAATCTTGGGTATCCTTTTGTTTGTTGCATGGATGTTAACAATTGCAATGTCCTCTTAATTAATTTTTTCT
This sequence comes from Bramus lutescens, assembly GCA_001685075.1. NCBI lineage: Eukaryota > Metazoa > Chordata > Mammalia > Rodentia > Cricetidae > Bramus > Bramus lutescens. The sequence goes on from LOEQ01001787.1 coordinate 30,864, forward strand.
TCCCTATCTTTTCTGACTAGATTTGTGTCAAAGTCTAATTTTATCAGATATTAAAATGGCTGCACTAGCTGGTTTCTTATATCTATTTCCATTGACTATTTTTTCCTTCCTTTTACCTTGAGGTGATGCTTATTCTTGATGTTAATATGTGTTTCTCACATGCAGCAGAAGGATAGATCCTGTTTTGTGCATCCATCGTATTAGTCTGTGTCTTTTATTGAAGTATTGAGGCAGTTGATATTTCAGAAGGTGAGTATCAATGACTTGTGTTTGTTGATTCCTATTTGTTGCTGGTGGTGGTGGTGGTGGTTCTGGTGATGGTGGTGATGATGATACTGGTGCTGTGGTCTTGTTCTTGATTTCAGTGGGATCACTTTCATTTCTCTCCATTTAGTTTGATGTTGGCTGTTTACTTGCTGTATATTGCCTTTATTATGTTTAAGTATGTTCCTTGTATCCCTGCTCTCTCAAAGACCTTTATCATGAAGGTATGTTGTATTTTATTGAAGGCTTTTTCAGCATCTAATGAGATGATCATGTGGGGGGGGTTTTAGTTTATTTATGTGGTAGATTACATTTACAGATTTTAATATGTTGAATCATCCCTGCATCTCTGGGATGAAGCCAACTTGTCCATATTTTCAGACTGGCATCTAGGCCTGGTGGTTTGGGAAGATTGTAATTCGAGGTGCTGATATCTGATGTTTTATTTGTTGGGTGAGTTTTTTGTTCCTTGATTTCTATTGCCCTCTTTGGTGTTTAGGAGAGTGTGGTGACTGTGTTTTCCCTGATAGAAAATTTTTCTGGGATTCTGAGAGGTGTGTGGGCACTAGCTATTCAAGGCAAAATGTGTTTCTAGGTGTTGGGCACTGACACATAAGAATGAGGATGGCCTAGGAGAGGGATGCTGAGGGGTCCACATGAGGGAAGAAAGCAGGATTTGTTCTACCGGGATCTGTTTAGTCCATTGGGAATTGGGGTAGAGAGTGAAGAGAGGCCACAACAGTTCATTTGCTACAGGGTTGGGGATGGTACTGGGAATTTTGATGGTGAGAGAATGAGCTAGAGTGAGGATATGAATCTTTCATACCTCCTTTGCTGCACTACTTGCTTCGCTGACAGTCTTGGCTGGTGGGTTCCCAGAGAATTCCTTCTGGAGTTGGGGGCTGGGATAAAGTGATGACTTCAGGGAAGAAAGTTTGAAGGGAAAGATCCATGTAATCCATGGGAGAGATGAGGGCAGGATGGAAAGGGATGTACCAGGCAGCCTTCTACACAACTGAGGTAATACTGGAGGACTGGATTTGGAGGAACTGGGGAAGAAGTGAAGATCTGCACTTAGCCTACCTGCTTTCCTGGCAGGACTGGCCTGCAGGTTCCCAGGGAAGGCCTGCTGAATTTGGGGACAGACATAAAGCCATGAGTGAGAGGAGAAGGTCTATGTGATCCATTGGAGAAGGCCTTAGACAGGAGTATGTGGACAGAGCTTAATGGTCCACTACAGGGCTAGGAATAAGCCTAGGGGACTTCCTTGGAGGAAAGGCAGGAAAGACAAAGATCTGTAGTGTGCCTACCTGATTCCCTGGCCAGATTCAATATTATCCTTTTCAATCTCTGTTCTCAACCCAGTACTTGAGTCAAATAATGTGCTTTGGTCAGAAATTTCTTACTGAATAATAATAATAATGAATAACGATTTGTTCTTTTTCATCTTATGTATTTTTGCTTATGCATTATAATTTGTTTTCTTAATATGCTTTTTATTTATTTTTATTTTATGTGTGTGAGTATTTTGTCTTCATATAGGCACATGTAGTACTTGCCTGCCCAGAGCCTGTGAGGGTAATGGATTATCTGGAAATAAAGTTACAGATGTCTGTGAGACCCCATGTGGGTGCTGGGAACCAAATCCAGGTCCTGTGCAAAAGCAGAAAGACAGCCACATCTCCAGCCCCAAAGTATATTCATTTTGAGATTATTCTTGAAGATAAAATTAAATCATATGGTGAAATATTAAATTGAAATTGTTTCTTAAATGTATTTTAACACCAATATTGTCAACTGGATTACATTAATGCAAATATCAAAGTATGAGAGGTAATGAAAGAAAAAAATAAAAGGTTATGAGCCAAGAAGTTAACTTTAGGGTTGGTCAACTTAAGGGTTGCAGAAGAGGCTCTTCTGAGTGTTTGGGATGGCATCATCTGCGAGTCAGCCAGCCCTTCCCACCTGTGATGTTAGGGCACAGCCATGACTTCCCAGTGTGCTTCTCAACTGGCTTTCACCGGCCTCTAATTCTGTCATCTGTTTGTTGCTTTCCAAAGAAGTAGCATGCTTCACGATAATTCAGGAAATTAACATGATGAAATTCACAGAAGTATTTTCTCAATTTAAGAAATTCCACATCCTTAGATGCTAAACTGCATTATCAGAAGTAACAAGAATGATTGTCTACCATAGTTCAGAAAAGAAAGCTCGTGGTGCAAGATCTGTGTTAAGCTATCTTTAGTTCTTTGAGAAGTTTTAACGTTTTTATAATTTTCTATGAATTATTTTGTACATATGCTTAATATTGTAGAAGGTGCCTCTCAGAAACAACATCGTGTTCATATTCTAGCATATTATTGATTGTTGGTCTTATTTCCTAACTTATCTACTTTGTTCAACCATAAAAACACAAAATTATCAAATACATAGGAAAACACATAAATTAAAATGTTAAATTAAGCAAATTGGGCTGAGTACAAAATGACAAATATTTCATCTTCTTTTCCATGTACGGATCCTAGTTTCTTTGTTTTTATACATGCATATTTATGAGGAAGGGAGTGTGGGCAGAGGCCAGAAAGTTAGAAAGGGTTTTATGAGAGAGTTAAAATGAGGCTTTAAGAAGGGAATGGGAAGGAGCTAGTGCACATGTGACATGAATTTGGAAAGGGGAATACTATGGAGGAAGGTTACGGAGCAAGGAGGAAAAAGTCAAGGAGACAATGGGCGAGAGGTGAACCATGAGAGGGAGTATAAACCCAAACTCGGCACATATGAAAATGGTCTGAAAAATCCTGATACTTTATATACTAGCTAGAAAATAAATGAAAAAGTAACACCTATTGAAAGTGAGTTTATAAGAGATTCTGCCTTAAGTTGAATAGCTAAACACATAAGGCTCAACGTTGTATAATTGGTTTCTTTCTCCACACCTAGTCCACTCAGTGTTGTTCACTTTGTGTCCTCATAATTCTACTGAACCATCTGGGCCAAAAGGGTGTAATCTATTGGGGTTATTTTTCTAAGAGTCCTCTTAACCATACTTTCTCTAGTGAGACTAAATTTCATCCTGTTTTCCTTCTATTCCTTCCTCTGTCAATTCATTTCTTCTTCCTATCTATTTAAGTTTTGGTATTAATATTGTCTCATGATTTTGCTTCTAGATCTGTCTTCATAGCTTCTTCCTCAGAGAATCCATCAAATCATATAAAATCCATAACTGGGGGGATCTGAGTTGTCAACATGAATAGAAAATATCACATGTGTGAGAACCATTTTTCCTTCAAATCACTCAAATACCACTTGCATAGTGAAAAAAATTCCAACTTCATGTTTCCTATGTCTAATCTGTCACAGAAATTTGCCTATTAAAATTCCTTGATCCTTTAGGGAATGTCTTTTTCTTCATTCCTGCTAACCCTGCTTTCATTCCAGTTTTCTTTATTAGGCCTACAAAGATAAAGTAACACTACAGGTAATTTCCATGAGTTCAGCTTTTGGACCTCAAATGAAGGGTTACACCATGTATTTCTCAGTTGCCAATGACACTGCATTGAATTCATTACCATGACTCATTTCCTTAGGGAATTTCCATTCAGATATCAAAAAGTCATTGATCATTTTTAGTTTTAGGTTTGAGTCTTTCTCCAGTTTTGTCTTTCCTCTGCTTGCATGTCTCTACCCCAAGTAGACCTTGAGTATGTCATGTGCTCTTGCCTTGCACTTTGGCACATACTTTTAATTCTGCCTCTAATACTCTTTACCTGTTTCTCTTCTTGATTGACATATGCTGTCTCAGGACACTATTCAGGTCATATTCCCCCAGGAACCTTTCCTAGAAACCCCCACTCTACCACAGATATAACTACTATATGTTCTATGGGACTGTAAAATAGTGCCTGGCTTGTTTACTCACTTCTTGAGATAGGAACCATGCATCTGTGCCTTCAATCCCATTTCCAAGGTCAGGTTCTGACAAACTATTGATACTAATCACTTTGTAAATTAGTTGAACCTAATTTTATTGGGTGACCTCACTGCCAACCCCTTCACACAAACTTTGTGTCCTTAGCTATAAACTCGCTTTACACTTCCATATTTTCATTCAACAGATGTACATATCTACTTTAACATGCCATTGTCACTTCAAGACTCAAACATCTAAAAATACATTTGTCATCTTTGCTCTGAAATAAGCTCTCTGTCATTTCTACTTCTATTCCTGGAATCAACATTCTATCAATCAAGCCTCCTCCATGCCTTCATGTCACCCACAACTGATTCCAGGATTCACCTTGTTATCAAGTCTATCTCCGTTTCCTTCATGGTGTTTATTCCTCCCCTGTCCATCTTTACAACCTCTATTCTAGCCTTCTACACCAGGTTCTTAAATGTTCTTGCTAATCTCTTCCCAATCTTTAGTGCATCTGAAAATCTCTGAAGATTCTCCTAAAAGGTGACTTTTATCTCTTCGGGACTTTTGTAAAGACAGTCAATCTCTATTCTCAAAAATATTAAGTGAAACCTATATCTGTGTTTCGTTCCCTGTATATATTACCTGAACTAACAATGAGCCCTTGAAGTCTTTCACAAGAAACCAGTTTATGCACTGAGTCTGTCACTATCACTTGGAGAGTTTCCTATCAGATAGTTCTGCAGGTCTGGATAGTATGTGCTGAGAAATCTCCTGCCCAAATACCCTTCTGACTCCTCTGTTTCTGCTCTATTTTCAGAGAGCACACTTATCTTTTCAATCTTGCTTTTGCATATCATAACCTGTGAATCAAAACAGAGGTTGTAAGATAGGCAGGGGGAATCCTCAAGGTATCTAGTGAGTATGATCTATGGATGTGTATAAGAAAACTGCCTACTGTCTAGAAAAACCCATGTGAAGGTTTAGAGTCAAGAGTGCTGAGAACTTCTGCAAGGTTTGGAATAGTGCCTGTTTCAACAGACAGCCAGAAAAATCATATAACTCACAGTTTTCTTAGTAGAATTCACAGTAAGCCTATGCCTTAGCAGTAGAGGGTAGGATAATACCCTCACCTGAGCTCTGCTCCAGAACCATTTGAGTAATTTTTTTTTAAAAAAAATGAAAACTCAAAAGGATCAAAGAATTTCATGTAATATAATTAAATCACAAGATATGTGGGACTAGATTCTCAACCATAAAAGCATCTAGTAATTAACAGTTAAAATTCATAAGTACTGGCATCCAGTCAAAAATTTCTAAGTATGTGAGAAGGCAGGAAAAATTACCTATAATAATAGGCTATATCAATAAATCAAAAGCAAGTATTTCAGTTACCATAGAAAGACAAGATATTAAACATTAGAGAAACTGTTCATAGTTTTAGATTACACACTGTGGTGAAAAGATGGTTGAAGTTGAAGAAATAATAAGAACTATCCAAAACAAGGTGTAGAGAGAAAAGAAATCAAACACAAGCAGAGGTGACAGCTAACTGTAAGAAAACTGTAAATGGGAAGAAAATGGCAAAATTAAAGAAAACCTGAGTTTCGTTGATCTGTGCCTTCTTGTTTTCAGCAAAATGAAACTCAAGTCCCCTCAAACATAAAGAAACTATAAGACAATCTCCACTTTCTCTTCCATCCAGATCCATTCCTTTTTTCTATCTCTCATCAGACTTGTAAGAGAAAATGAAGCCCAAAGTAAAGTATAGTAAGACAAAGCAAAGCATAAAATAAAGTATAGTAAAAAAAAGTCATAAAATATAAGTGTGGGACCAGGTGAAGACCTATTGCAGGCTCTATGCATCCTTCTTCAGTATCTGTGAATTAATATGAACTTTGGTCAATTGATTTCTAAGATCTTGTTCTCCTGGTATCCTCCATCCCCTCTGGCTATCACAATCTTTTTGCTTCCTCTTCTGCAAGATTACCTGAGTTCTGAAGGGAGGAATTTAATGGAGACATCCTATTTAGGGCTTAGGTTCCCAATCTCTCTCTCAAATGACTTTCAATTCCAACTCTCTCTGTTTTACCTCCCATTCCACACCTGGACCTCCCATTCTTGGAACCCTCACATCCAGTCCACCCATAAAGTCTCTTATCCCCCCCCAGTGAGAGATTCATGGGTTCTCCCAAATTCCTTCCTCTTACCTAACATCTCTAGGTCCTCCAACATTAAGTTGGCTATCATTTATTTAATGGCTAATATACACATATAAGTGAATACATACCACTTTTATATTTCTGGGTCTGGGTTACCTCACCCAAGATGATTTTTTTTAGTTCTACCCATTTGCCTGAAAACTTCATGGTGTCATTTTTTAGCAGTTGAGTGATACTCCATTGTTTAATTGTACCACATATTCTTTATCTAGTTTTTTGTTGAGGGAAATCTAGGTTTTTCAAATTTCTGGCCATTAGGAATAAAACTTCAGTAAATATTGTTGAGCAAGTGTCCTTTGGGGTAACATGGAGCATACTTCGGGTATATACACGAGTGGTATAGCTGAGTTTTGAGGTAATTGATACCCATCTTCCTGAGAAACCATCACACTAATTTTCATAGTGACTGAACAAGTTTTCACTCCCAACAGCAATGGAGGAGTGTTCCTCTTGCTCCACATCTTCTTCAGCATAAGGTGTCACTTGAATTATTGATATTAGCTGTTCTGACAGGTGTAAGATGGAATCTCAAAGTAGTTTTCATTTGCATTTCCCTGATGGCTAAGGATGTTAAATATTTTTTTGATTCTCAGCAACTTGAGTTTCCTCTACTAAGAATTCTCTATTTAGATCTGTTTCTCATTTTTTAATTGCATTACTTGTTTTCTTGACATCAAGTTCTTGAGTTCTTTATATATATATATATTGGTTATTAGTCCTGTATCAGATGTGGAATTGGTGAAAACCTTTTCCCATTCTATGGGCTGCTGCTTTGTCCAAATGACAGTGTCCTTTGCCTTACAAAAGTTTTTCAGTTTACCAAGTCTCATTTATCAACTGTTGATCTTAGTGCCTGCCTAATTGGGATTTTGTTCAAAAAGTCTTCTCCTCTTCCAATGAGTTCAAAGATATTCTGCACCATCTCTTCTCTTGGGTAGGGTAATTTGATTTTATGTTGATGTCTTTGATCCATTTCAACTTGAGTTTTGTGGAGGGTTATAAGTATAGATCTCTTTATGTTCTTCTACATGCACACATCCAGGTTGAAAGTACCATTTCTGAAGATACTGTATTTATTCCAGTGGGTATGTCTAGCTTTCCCATAAGAAGAAAATCAGGTGTTCATAGGTGTGTGGATTTATGTCTGGGTCTTCAATTTGATTCCATTGATCAGTGTGTTCGTTTGTCTGTTAGTACCACACATTTTTGTAATTGTAACTATTTTTTCTTGTATAAATTTTATTTACTAAGTTTGGGGTCATTTGTTATGGCAGGAGTCAAAAGTTCCTCTCAAATTCTGTAAATAATGTGAATAAACCCCAGAGGTGTTAGAAACATACAAAAGGAGAATGTTGATCTGACAGTGGGCAAGATAACTCTCAACTGCAGGGAGGGGCCCTGTGCTTCATTACCCTTCTGTAACAGATGGAATGAATCTGGACTTTAAATATTTTGTTTGATTTCTTTTTTATTTTATTTTTTTTTATTAAAAATTTCCACCTCCTCGCCTAATCCCATTTCTCTCCCCCTCCACCACTCCGCCTCCCCTCCTTCTTCTGTCCAAAAAACAGTCAGGGTTCCTGCCCTGTGGGAAGTCCAAGGTCCTACTTCCTCCATCCAGGTCTAGGAAGGTGAGCATCCAAACAGACTAAGCTCCCACAAAGCTAGTACATGTGGTAGAATCAAAACTCAGTGCCATTGTCCTTGGTTTCTCAGTCAGCCCTTATTGT
>LOEQ01001787.1:43771-58629 GCA_001685075.1 Bramus lutescens
GTTGGAGGAATTCTTGCATTGGTGCCTGCCCATCTCTTCCTTCAAATGCTCTCCTATGGATCTTCTGGTGCAAGATCAGGACCTCTTTCTGGCCAGGGACCTTGCAGACAAAAGGCATAGCTTACTGCCTGCAGGCTTGGTGAAACAAAGGAACTCCTGCCTGGTTGCACTCACCACCCTGTCCCAGCCCCAAATTAGGTTGAGCTGGGGGATCTTCTGGCCCCAAAGAAGGGAAGGGATGCCTGGGCACAATCTGGTATGGGATAGGAAGAGAGAGGCAGTAGCAGGGTAGAGAAGCCCCTGCTTCCCCCCATCAGGAACACACTCACCCCTCTGATGTGTGACTGTAACTCTTTAGAACAGCACAAAATCAGTTATGGTGAGAACTCCAGCAGTTTTTTATAGTTCAGGATTCTTTTTAACTATCCTGAATTTTTTTATTCATATGATGTTGATAATTGTCATTTCAAGGTCTGTGAGGACTTGTGTTGAAATATTGATGGATATTGCATTAAATCTCTAGATTACTTTTGTAAGACGGATTTTTATTGTGTTCATCCTACTGCTTGACTTGGTTTATTATACATCTGTTTTAATTCTTTATTTGATCTTGCTTTAATCTTGGTAAGTGATATTTATTGAGAAAATTGACTATTTCTATTAGATTTTCTAATTCAGTAGAGTACTTGTTTTTAAAAGATGTGCTTTTGGTTGTTTTGCTTTTCTTGTTGTCTGTTGTTACATTCCCATTTTCATCTCTGATTTTCTTTATTTGTATCCTACCTCTCTGCCTTTAGTTAGTTTGGATAAAACTTAGTCTGTCTTGTTTATTTTCTCAAAAAACCAACGCTTTGTTTCATTGATTCTTTGTATTTTTCTCTTTATTTCTACTTTTTTCTTTCAGTTCTCAGTTTGACTAATTCTTCCTAGTCCTCTGAGAGTGATCACTTATTTTTCTAGAGTTTCAGGTGTGCTGTTAAGTTGCTGGTATGAAATCTCTCCAAAATCTTTATATAGGCCCTAAGTACTATCAGTTTGTTTCTTAGAATCACTTCCATTGTGTCACATAAATGAGTGTTTCTCCATCTCATGGAACTTACTCCAATATTGGCCACATACTTGGACACAAAGCAAGTCTCCACAGGTCCAAGAAAATTGAAACAAAACCCTGCATCCCATCTTACCAACACAGATTAAGTTTAAATGCCAATAACATTGAAAACAGGAAGCTTACAAACTCATGGAAATTGAACAGTTTTCTACCAAATGAAAAGTGAAATAAGACAAAAACTAAGAAAGAAATTAAAGAGTTCCAAAAACTGAGTGAAAATGAGACATGGTTTTTCATTTTTTACAAGAATCAAGAGGAACTATTTGAGAAAGAAAGCAATTAGAACAAATGAAATAAGGACCTATGAGAAGGCACAGAAAGCAGGGGAAACTGTGGTTACATGGCCTTCTTCTGTTTCTTTGTTTCCAAATAACTGATTTCTTAGCCCAAAGAAATAGTAACTGAGAACAAAATGTACAATGCACGTTAAAGTAAAATATGTGATGAATAGATCTAGAGAGAAGGAATGGAATTTCATTGACATGAATTTTATTGGACCACTTATGAAGTGATAAGAGTATGGCTTAGCTGCAGACAAAATACATGCTAAAAGTATATACAGTGATCCCTATGTCATTTCTAAAATAAAGAGCTAATTTAGTAGGTCAAAAATTAGATGAAACAAAATGATAAAATATGTTCCATTAATAAAAATAAAGTACATAAAGAAAAGAGGACAAAACAGAACTAATATAAATGATAAGATTAAATCTAATAAAGAAAATTTTTTTCATTAAATATAACCTTTAAAAAATCTCTACTATAAAAGCATATGTTCTCAGGTTAAGTAAAGGACCCCAACTCCAGAGTACCTATACTATACATATTTTATGTTTGAAGCCACAATAAGCTAAAAGGAAAATGTCATAATAAAAGCCATTGCTTCATGTGCCTGAAAAATCAATAACAATATTTGAGATAAATTGAGAAAACAGAAGTTTTGAAAGACAGGAAACACTATACAAACAAAGTGTATGAGATGATACATTCTGTAAAACTGGAAAACAATTATCAGAAGGGGTAGATGATATAAAAACATATCCATTAATAGCAAAGTAAAATAGGAAACATTACAAAACAGAACAAATAAAGCAAACAAACTCTGCCTCAGGGTGACTGACTGGTTTTGGAGGCTCCCCTCTTCTTAATGAGAGAGCCACTGGAAGTATGGCTTAATACAGGAGCCTCAGACAACTGGCACCAAAATCTCAGAGGCTGACATTATGCTTTTGTTTATTTACTTTGAGACAAGGTCTATGTAACACAGATTGGCCTTACACTAACTGTGTAGCTGAGTATTGCCTTCAACTTATTGTCCAGATCCACTTCCTGAATGTTGGGATTATAGGCATGTGCAAACATTCCTAATGCATGTGTTGAGGACTGAACCCAGAGGTTCATGACAACACTCCATAAACTGATCTAAATTTCCAGATAGTAATAGACATGTTAAAGTAGAAAAAAATGGAAGGGACAATGCTTGTGCAGAACAGGAGTTGAGAAAGAAGAGCTGCCAGAAAGAAACATTTCACAGGACTTGTCTTGAAAGTCTGATGAGCTGAATTCAATTCCTAAACTCAAATAGTGAATGAACAGAACCAACTTCTAAAAGATATCCTCCGACTTACATACTAGCACTATAGCATTCAGTCATCTGTGTTCACGTGCATGCAACTATAATAGCAATAATAATTATTTGTTCATAATATTTTAAAACAACTTCTTTCCTTGGCACTCAACAGAAGCAACTGTGTGGTGTCAATTTAAAAGGCCCCAGTATAACCAGCACCTTGACAGTCTCGGGCCCTCCTTTTACCATAGCCTCATACATTTCTGAACTGTAATTCCACAAAGGAAATGTCTAGGTTAGATTATGAGTCTGCCCAGCTCTCAGTCAAAAGCCAACTTCTGGGCCCTGGAACCATCTGAAGACCAACCCAGTATCCTAGTTATAGATGTTAAAGTCCCTCCCTGTAGTTATCTGTGTGCTAGTTACCCTACCCACAATGCTGTGTCTGAACACAGAAACCTGGAGAGGTCCTAAGACTGAAACCAAATTATTCCACAGCCAGACAATTTAGGTGACAGCAAATAAAGATCCACACACTCACTCAACAAGCACAAGTCCAGAAACACCATTAACATCCTAACTTTACATGTTTAGATTCCCACTCAAAATCACAAGCAACATGACCAACCAAGACAAAATGCTTTCCCCCAAAACAAGAAACCCCATTTTAATATTTTCTGATAAAACCATTTTAGCTAATGCAAAAGACAAGTAACTAAAAACAACAGTTGCATATATACACAAGGATCTCAAAGAGGTTATGAAAAAGTACCTCAGGGAGGATCACAAAAACACAAAAAGTTGAATGAGATAATAAAAACAGCTCAAGATTTTAAATCAGAATTCAGTAAAGGGGTAGAATATCTGAAGAAGAGCTAAGCTGAAATAAAACTCAAAATTAAAAACTTAAGAAGGCAAAAAGCTAATAGGAAAGCCTCACCAACATCATGGATCAAATGGAAGTGAGAACACAAGGTTTTAAATAAAAAGTAAAAGAAATAGATCATCAGTCAAAGAAACTCTAGAATGCTATGAAAATATTAAAACTACAAATAGCAAACAAAGAAGAATAAAAAAAACAGGTCAAAGAGACAGAAAATATTTCCAACAAAATTTCACAAAGCTAAAGAAAGCAATGCCGGACACTGTGTGGAAGGCATACAGAGTACCACATAGACAGGTCCGGAAATGAAGCTCCCTGTAGCACAAAATAATAAAAACACTAACTGTGCATTACAAAGGGAAGATATTGAAAACTAAAAGGGGAAATGATCATATCACATATAAGGGCAGATCCATTAGAATTGCATGTCACATTTTAATAGAGCCTCAGAATGCCTAAGGAGCCTGGACCAATGTTCAACAAGCTTTGAAAGAACAAAGATACCAGGCAGGTTACCCAGGAAAACTATTCATCATAGTTAAAGTACAAAGTAAAACATTGCATGAAAAAACAAATTTAAGGAATGTATGTTCACAAAGCCATTTCTAAAGAAAATACCAGGAGGAATACTTCTGTCTGAATGAAAAAGATGCAAGAAATAAATAATCCCAGAACAGTTAAGGAAAAAGAACATCACACTGCAAAATAGCAAGAATTAACAGATATGTTTCAAGAGTAACTTTTAATAACAGTCTCATTCCCACCATAAAATGACAGACTTTTTAATAAAAAAGAATGGTTGATAAAACATAATCTATCTTTCTGTTTTCTCAAAGAAAAATACTTCACCTTAAAGGATACCATGCCTTAGTGTAACATGAGGGCCAGGCTGCTTGAGGTTTCTATCCTGCCTAGTTCTCGCAGCCATTTAGCCCCAAAGAAAACCACACAGAGGACTCCATAAGATTATAAACTGATTGGCCCATTGGCTCAGACTTATTAGCTCTTGTAATTTATATTAAACCATTATTCTTAACTATGTTAGCCACATAGCTCAGTACCTTTCTCAGCAGGGCAGGTCACATATTGCTTCTTCGGTGGTCTGGGCAGGAGTTGAAAGGAAAGGGCTTCCTCCTTCATAGAATTCTCCTGTTCTCATCACCGCGACTTTACTTCCTGTCTGGTTGATCCGCCTATATTTCCTGCCTGGCCAATCAGCATTTATTTAAAGAATGATTGACAAAATACAGACAATTCTCTCGCACCACCTTAATAATTGTTTCATTGCAGTGAAAAGACACCATGACCAATGTGATGCTTATAAAAACATTGCATTTAACTGGGGGCTTTATTACATTTTCATGAGTTGGTCCATTACCATCATGATGAGAGCATGGTGCATATTTGGTAATGGAGCAGTAGCTGACAGCCTATATCCAAAGATAAAGAGAGAGACTTGGACCTGGCATGGACATTGGATACCTCAAAGTTCACTCACCCCAGTGACTCACTTCCTCAAACAAGGTCACACTTCCAAATCCTTCTAATCTTTTAAGATTATTATATGTTGGGCACCATTTTGTCAACTGACTGTCCCAAGTTGAGTGCCACACCTTTGTCTTGTCCCTGATTTTAATAAAAGTATTTTTGCATTTTTCTCCATTTAGAATAATGTTGTCTGTGAACTTATAAGTTGCCTGTATTAGGTGGAGATGTATCCTTCGTATACCTTGTTTCTCCAGCACTTCTTTTATGTTGGATTTTGTTGAAGGTTTTTTCCATATCTCATGAAATGTTCATGTATTTTTGAACTTAAGTATATTTATGTGGTAGATTACATTTATTTGTCCATCAGTATGTTGAACCATCCCTGCATCTCTGAGATGAAGCCAAATTGATCATGGTGCAAAAATCTTTTGTGTGTATGTGTTCTTGCATTCAGTTTGCAAGTATTTTGTTGAGATTTTGCATCTAAGTTCATAATAGGTACTGGTATATAAGCTTCTTTTTTGGTTGAGTTTTTTTCTGTCTGGTTTTGATGTCACTATATGTAATGAATGGGGAGTGCAGGCCTGCTTTTTGTCCCACCTGGCTCCCGCACAGCTAGCTTATACCCCGAAATAGCAACACACAAATTGTATTCANTAGCACCACGGGGTCATGGCTTACCGGGAAGATTCTAACCCACGTCCATCTTGGACCGGAGCTTCATGCATCTGCCTGACTCGGCTTTCTTTCTCCCAGCATTCTTTCTGTTCTGTCTACTCCACCCACCTAAGGGCTGGCCTATCAAAAGGCCAAGGCAGTTTCTTTATTAACCAATGAAAGTAACACATAGAGAGATGACCCTCCTACATCAACTATATTCTGAATTTAAGTTGTGCTACAGAGCTCAAATAATTTAAAAAGCCAACATGGTATTAGCATGAAAAGACACATTGATCAATGATATAGAAGTAAGACCTGGCATAATTTCACACACCTAAAAACACCTGATTTTTTACAAAGAAGCTAAAAATACACAGTGTAGAAAAGACAGCATTTTCAACAAATGATGATGATCAAACTAGATAACTGCATGTTGAAAATGCGATTATATCCATATCTATCACTCTGTACAAAACTCAACTCCATAAAGATTAAAGACCTCAAAATAACAGCCTGAATTCAACATACCTTGAATATTCTACAATAGAAAGTATGAAGTATGCCTCTATTTGCTGTCATAGGAAAGAATTTTCTAAATAATATTTTGGTTTGTTTGTTCATTTTCTTTTGTTTTTACAATTAAAATATTGTTGATTTATTTTATTTTTATTGTATTCTGATTGAGAGCCCTTTTGTACTTAATTAATAATGACCAATTCTTTTTTTCCTTTGTTGAAAACATTCTTTTCTCATATACTATATCTTGACTATAGTTTCTCCTCCCTCTACGCCCCTTTATTCTTTCCCATCTTCCTTCACCTCCAGATCCACTTCCTTTCTATCTCATTAGAAAATAACAGGATTCTAACAGATTACAACCAAACATTGAAAAAGAAAATATAATAAGATGAAGCAAACTCTATCAGATTAAAAGTTGGGCATGGCATCTGTAAAGGAGGAAATGAGTTCCAAGTGCAGGCTCAAGAGTCAGAGATCCAATTTTTCCTTTAGTCAGAAGTCCCATGAATATACTAAGCTAATAGGTTATAATATATGCAATAATAACCTGGTGCAGACCCATGTAGTCCCTGTGCTTGCTGCTTCAATCTCTTTGAGCTCATATGTGTCTTGATAAACTGATTGATTGACTGATTGATTCAGAGGACCTGGGTCTTTTGGTGTCCTTCATACCCTATGGCTCTTGAATTCTTCCCACCTCCTCTTCCATGGGATTTTCTGAATTCTGAGTGTAGGGATTTGATGGAGACCTCCCATTTAGACTCTCATCATTTAATATCTAACTATGAATCTCTGTATCTGTTCTGATCAGCTTCTCTAATGATGACTAGATAAAGCACTGATCTACAAGTATAGCAGAATATCATTAGGAGTCATTTTATTAGTATACTTTTCTTCAGACCAGTGGTGCTTGGTTTTACCCTAGTTCTCTAGGCTAATCTAGTCTCTGGTTTCTGTTTACCCAAACAGTGTCACATATAGATTCCTTCTCATGAAATGAGCCTTCAGTTGAATTTGACATTTGTTGCCTACTTCCACCACTGAACAAGATTTTGATAGCACAAGCATTAACACCAACAATTAATAAAAAAGGACCTGAAATAACTGAAAAGCTTCTTACAGGAAAGGGCACCATCATTCAAGCAAATAATCCATATAATGGGGAAATTTCTATCAATTATACATTTGACTGAGAGTTAGTATCTAGAATATACAAAGAACTCAAAAATTTAAACTTCAACATAGCAAATAATTTAGTCAAAACTGGGGCAAGCAACAGAAAGTTCTTAAGCAATGGAACACAATGAATGAGAAACACTTAATAAAATATTCAATTCCTTTAGTCCTCAACAAAATGCAAATTAAAACTACATTGAGATTTTATCTAGCCCCAGTCAGAAAGACCAACACCAATAAGGCAAATTAGAGCAGAAACTTCAGAGTATGCAAGGAAAGTGTGCAATTATTCATCACTGATGTGAGTTCAAATTGATATAACCAATATAAGAATCAGTGTGAAGGTACCTCAAAAAGCTAAAAACAAATTGATGCAGAGATCCACAGCCAGACACTATTCATAAAAAGAGTCTAAATTTGAGATCTTTATTGGGTCACTTCCCTTAGATTTTAGCTTTTATGCTTTAGATATGTGTGTTTCGATTACTTTATCCACAGATGTTAGATATCTAGTAAGGGAACACTGTTGAGGAGTAAATTGTCCAAGAAAGCACAAATTGAATACAGTATTATAAAGGAAAATTGAAACAGGAAGAATTAAATGGATGGGGATATGAGAAAAGGATAAAGGAAAGAATTTAGGGAAGGATGACTAACACTAAAAGCTTTTTGAAAAAAAAAACTTTCTAAAAACTACTAGTTTAGAAGAGTCCCAAAGCATATACTTATAAAACTGAGTTCAAATGAAGTTACCCTACTCTGAAAACAAAACCCCAAGTAGATATCTTATCCTACCAAGCCAAATTCCCAAATACAAGGAATTGATTTCCTCTTTTTGAATTGTTAGTCAATAGGACTTCCATAAATGCTGTTTACTGCTCTCTAAAACTTAAAACTTATTAAGTCCCTATTGAAGATACTTCATCAATCTTGAACTATGGAACATTGCAAAATCAATTTGGTACAGAACTGGATGTTTCCTCCAAGAGATGGAAGTCATATCCCTGACACTGTCAATGAGACCAATAGTCTCAGCTAGCTAAGTCATGGATACTAGGGGGAAAGTTACCATTATTTCACTAAAAGAACATAAAAATTAAAAGACTCCTAAATGGCATATTTTTGTATCCATATTATTAGTGTATTCTTCAACTCCCATGAGAGAAGTTTTCCTTTTTTTTGCAATAGATGACCTTTAATACAGAAACCCACAACTAGTCAGACTTTGAAATACTTAGCCCTAATGGGATATCTAAATCACACCTGTCCCCTCAAGGCTGAGGAATCTATAGAGAAGAGGGAGCAGAAAAAACATAAGAGCCAGAGGTGATGGATGTCTTCAAAGAAATAGTGATTTCTGACTTCTCAGTGCAGAAGCACATATGAACTCATAGATATTATGAAAACATGCACAAGACCTTCATAAGCTCAAGCCAGATGGAAATCTCAGCATGGAAAAAGAAAGGTGGGCACAAAGTCCCATTCTTAGCCACTGGGTGAGGAAAAAATAGCTTTTTCCAAAGGAGTAACATGTGATATATCAACTCTACTCCAGGACACTCCCCACAAATTGAAAGTCATGGATTTGGGCACTTGAGGATGTTTGCTTGTGTGTTTTTGTTTTAAGAGAGAAAGAGAACATGAAGTTTGGTGTGTAGGAAGGAGAGGGGAAAGGATCTCGGAAGAGTTGCATATAGGGAACAAATATAGTCAAAATGTTTAAAATTATCAAATAAATAATATTATTCTAAGGATTCAGTAGCCTTCCCATATACCAACACGTTCATAAAGAGGTTAGAGAAATAACTCCTTTTACAATTAAACAAAACAAGACTTTAGAATAAACATAATTAAGTAAAAAAAGTATAATGAAAACTGTGAAGCAATGAAGAAAGAAGTTGAAAATAATCATAGATGGAAAGTCCTCCATGATCATGGAGTAAAAAAAATTAATGCTGTGAAATGTCTGTAGCTACAAATTCAATGTGCACAGGCTCTGCAGTTCTCATCAGTCTCAATACCATTATTCACATAAATAGAAAAAAGTCTCAGACTTCATAAAGAAGCACAAAGGATTCCCAGATAGCCAAAAGCAATCTCACACTAAAACGACCATGCAGCCTATGCACCTGAAAAAGAATTTATATATAGAATATACAAAGAATTTTTAAAAATTAAACACCGTAACAACCTAGTCAATGAATAGGCTAATAAAATGAATAGACAGTTCTCAAAAGATGAACCAATTAAGGCCAATAAGTATATGAAAAAATAAAGTTCAACCATGCTATTCATCAGTGATTTGTAAATTAAAACTGCATTGAGGTTTCTTCTCACCCAGTCAGAATGGCAATCCTTTATAAAGGAAATAAGAACAACTGAGGATGATGAGGACAAAAGGGAAGGCTTACATTTTAGCGGGAATGTAAATTCATCCAGCAACCATAGAATCAGTATAGAGCTGCCTTAAACAGCTTAAAGTAGCCCTACTATGTGACCCAGCTATCCCACGCCTGTATATTTACCCAAAAAAAACAAATTAGCAAATCATAAAGACTTGTATACCAGTGTTTATTATAGCACCTAGTCACAAGTACAGAGGTACAGAAGCAACCTAGATAACACAACAGTAGAGGAATAAATAAAGAAAACATGATATAGAGACAATGGAATTATTTTTCAACAAGAACAGCTATAATTGCAGGAAAATTGATGCAACTGGAAATAACCAAGGTCTTTTAGGGTTTTTGGGGTTTTTTTTGTTTTTTTCTGCTGCTGTGATAAACACCATACTCACAAACAATATCCTCTCATTGAGAGAAGCCAAAGAAATAACTTGAAACAGGAACATATAGGCAGGAACTGAAGCAGAAGTAATGGAGGAACACTGCTAACTGGCTTATTTTCTGGCTCATATTTGGCATTCTTTCTTAATCAACACAGAACTACCTGCTCAGGGCTGGTAGAGCTCACAGTGGACTATACTCTGCCACATCAATAATTAATCAAGAAAATCCCCAGAGGTCAATATGATGGTGAAAAAAGCTCTTCCCAAATGACTCTAGCTTGTGCCAAGTAAACAAAAACCAACCAGCACACATTAAGAAAATTAAGACAGTTGCAGAAATACAAGACATGTTTTCTCTCATTTAAGTTGGTATGTGTACATGAAGTGAAAGTGGAGAGAAACTGTCTAGAGGAACAAAAAGGAACTGATGGAAGGAGTCAGGGAGAGAGAAAGGTGGTAGAAAATAGGAAACATATACTTTCATCTACTTGTATGACAAAGTCCTTATGTAACACACTATGGCATACAATGAATATAAACAATAAAGTTTCAAACATAAAAGTGTTTTAAATAAATAAAAAATGATCTGACATTTTACTTAAGAAGATATATGAGCAGAGTAACAGACACACGAAAATAGGCTAAATGTAGATAGATTTTTCTTTGGGCCACCAGCTTGTAAAAAAACGACACAGAGACTTATTATTAATTATAAAAATTTGGCCTTACCTTAGGCTTGTTCTTAACTAGCTCTTATAACTTAAATTAATCCATGTCTTTTATATGGCTCAATTACCTTTACTCTGTGCTGCCCATCCTGCTTCCTTTGGCTGGTGACTCTGCCTTCTTCCTAGCCTTCATTCTCTGCCTGGAAGTCCAGCCCATCTCTCCTTCATAGCTATTGGTCATTGGACCTTTTATCATACCAATCACAGCAATATTATCTTCACTGTGTACAAAATACCACAGCAGCTAAATATTATTATTCATCAGGAAAAAAAACAAATCATAATAAGAGACTACCTTTTCTCAAATTCAAAGAAGTAATAAACTAATGTAGAGTGAAGCCAAGGACACTTTGAAATTGGCAATTTGTTACATCTCATTTATATACCAGTTAAACTGTCTCAAAGTTGTAAAGACAAGAAGCTAGAAAATTTACTAATCAACAAAGTTCCCAGTGTCTTCATACACGATCCTAGACTGTCTGAGATGCCAGCATCCTGGTGCCTCATTTTACACAGTAAGCTTTGGGGCGCCATCAGTAGGAAAGCAAACTTGGGAGCTTTAGTCAGATTCATCTCAACTGCTCTCCACCTCACTGAATCTGTTTTCCTCAATTATACAGTCTGGCGGACAGAAGTATTTCCTTTGGTCCATTGGGAAAAATTAAAGGTGAGACATCTGTGAAGAATGTAGCCAGCACACATGCTGGAACAGGAAATGACATGGCTTTGCCAAGATCGTAGTTATTTTATAGCAATACTAGAGGGTTGTGTCTGCCTCCTAGGCTTGTTCTTTTTTTCTCCATGAGTTGTGATCCTTCCACAGTGTTTATAACACCAGACATTCTGCTTAATGACAGAGATAAAATCAAGAGTAACCCATTCAATGTAGTCCCAAATTTTTCCAGCTGTAGTAGCAAGGAGCCTTAGAGCCACAGTGCAAAATTCTGTACTGCCAATACCCTGGGGAGCTAACTCACACTGTATTTGGGCACTAAACACAAAACAGACTGCAACTGGGATTCAGGTGAATATAAGACCCAGGGGCTATTATGTCACTGTTATGAATTCTTGGTCTAAAGTTCAAGAACCTTAAAGGACCCAAGTATAATAATTTAGAATCTCATATACCCCCCAAATTATGAGGAAACATTTATGCATTTCCATGTTCTAGCCTTTTTCAAATTCTTAAATAGATAAATGACTCTCTTAAAATACTAAGAACAGTTGTTATCAGTAGTAAGATGATTTTAGAGACAGAAATAAATGAAAAAAAATCTTAATTAGGAAGAAATCCCATGGGACTGTACCTTGAACGGAAAGTTGGACCACTTTCTGTTGATTATATGTGCAATGGAGTCAGGAAGCAGCTCCACCACAGGGGACTCTCAAATAACTGCTGTGGTGGTTTGAGTGAAAATGGACCATAGGCTCATAGATATGAATACTTGATCACTAGAGAATTGCAATATTTGGAAGGATTAGGGGGTATTACCTTATTGGAGGAAGCGTGTGTGTATGTCACTGTGGGTGGGTTCTGAGGTTTTTAAAAAGCCCATGCCAAACTTATTTATGGATCCAGATATAGAACTCTCAGCTATGTCTTCAGCACTGTGTCTGCTTGCATTCCACTATGTTTCCAACCATGACAACAGAAAAAACCTATGAAACTGTAAGGAAGCCTCCAATTAAACACTTTCTTTGATAAGAGTTGCCTTGGTTATGGTATCCCTTCACAGTAACAAAATACTAACTAAGGCAAGTGGGCTAACAGTTTGGTTTGGTTTTCAAAGTAGGCAGATATAATCAAAAATAAAACCATTAAACATTTTTTATTGTCCTAGGACTCAAACCCTTTATTAACCCTTAATAAAATCTGTCTGCTATGACTAAGGTTTGTGTAAAGAGTTATTAATGGCTCTGGGGAACTTGGTCATCTTTTGTCTGAAGCATGCTTCAAACTTTTTAGGCATCAAGGAAATTCTTTTTCTAAGTATCTAATGCTTGTATAATGTGAATTCTTCATGGAGGAAGAAAAGTCAAATCCTTTTTACAGAGGACAGATGAAAGATTAATGATTAATGTAAAGACGCAATATACAAAGATTTAAATATAAACCCAGGGAATAAAATGTGGTGTGGTAGAAAAAGCAGTAAGGGAAAATGGATGAAGCTGAAACTGGCTCAGAGAGAAATATCGAGTGGATCTGCTCAGTTGTTTCTTTCTACATATCTTTCTTTTTTCTTTCTTTTTTTTTTAAATTGTAAGCTTTTACTTTAACATGGGGAAATACTTAAAAGTTATGAAAGTCAGAGGGAAAAAGGGAATCTACAAATACCTGGGTTCTTTCACAGCATTCCCTTGCACTAGGGAGGAAGAAAAGGAGGAAAGAAAGGAAAGAAGGGAGAGATAGGGAAAGGAGGGAGGGAGAGAGGGAGGAAAGGGAGAGGGGAGAGGAGGGGCGGAGCAGACGGGATGGGAGAGGGGGAGAGAGACCTGTTTAGCCCAGCTCTCTGATCTGCACTTTGCTATCCAGGTCCTAGAACTTCCCGTTTTCTTCCCACCCCCTTTGCTCCCATTCATACCATTACTCTTCTTTAAAACTCATCGCACTACCCTCTGATATTTGTGTATACTTTTCCCTCCTTTTACTAAGCCCCCTTTGAATTGCCTCCTTTTGTGTGTCTCCCGGCAGGGCGCAAGGTCTTTGCTCTCCTCTTTGGCCCGGTTTACTGGGGCTTGGGGCTTCACTGGGAGCTCTCTGGAGAATTGTGCAAATTGCACCAGGGCTTTGGTTGGAAGAGCCACTCCAGAGGCCCCATGCTGTGCCTAAGTGCATCAAGGCCATGTCAACTCCTTGATGCTGCCTCACGCTGTGATCCTCCTTTGCACTGTGTCATATGTCAGGATGGGTTTTCCCCACAATGCGTTCTTTAGTTCACTGTCAGAGGGAAAAGAACAAATAATGTGCTCCTGTGGCAGACAGACATGCTACCTACAAGGTTGCAGAGCTGGACACATTTCCCTCCTCCACAGTGAATTCCCTCAGCCGATGTTGTCTTTTCCTCCCCATTTTCCCATTTTTCTCTCTGCTTCCCTTTCCCTTCCCCTCCCCTGAACAGCTCCTTTGTAAAATGCTTCTGCCAGGTCAGAGCATTCACCCAGCAGGAAAACTTGTAATATATATATATATATGTGTGTGTGTGTGTGTCAGTGAATTCATTGATCAACATTTTTATGCTAAATGTATTTGCAGACAAAATAATGACATTAGGTGCTCTGTTTTCTGCAAAAAAAAAATCTTAATCATGAAATATTCTGAAATTTTGAAGTTGACAAAAGCTTCCAGAGGAATAAACCACTGCAAAATCATCTCTGAATCCATGAAAATATCTATTCTAATTATCAATGCACTTAATTATCAGCTTACTATTTTTTAAATGAGCATAAAAGCACTCCATCTGCTATTTAAAACAATCAAGTGCCAATTTTGTTGCCCTTAATTCTTCCTGAAATAAAGAAAGCAATCTTCCCCCTAGTGATTATATTGACTACCTGGCTACAAGCAATCTGTTTTATCCACACCATACAAAGGTGAGTATAAAAACAGAAATTTATGGGGACATGAGAAGGGAAAAGACACTTTTCCTGCAGTCTGACTAAAGCCTCTCTCCACAGAGAAATTCCAGCCCTACTAACACTTGCTGTGAAGGCTGCCAATACGCAGGTGATACTTCTTACACATAGGGATACCTCATTTGAAAATAGCAGTGGCCATCTTGCCTACTTCCAATATTCAGGAGGATAACTACATGGTTTTCTTTGGGTTCACCTTCCTATTTAGCTTCTCTAGGATCATGAATTATAGGATGTATGACCTTTGCTTATGGCTAGAATCCACTAATAAGTGAGGACATACCATATTCATCTTTTTGGGT
>LOEQ01001787.1:73334-91259 GCA_001685075.1 Bramus lutescens
AGATAGATAGATAGATAGATAGATGATAGATAGATAGATAGATGATAGATTAGACAATGGATAGATAGATAATTGAAAATACATGATAGAGAGATTGTAGATAAATATAATAGATGATAGACAAATAGAATAGAGATAACACAAATGTATCAGTACATGCTAGGAACATAGATATATGATAGATACATTCACATACATATGTACACATATTATGTGAATTTATACTGTTCGTGTGTCATACTTACTTTTGCAGATATAAAACACCAATTCTTTGTTTAGTTTTTGCAACTGATGACCAGGACTGTCCAAAAGCTCTTTTTATCATTCTTGCCTGGTCAATACAAATTCCATACTTATATTTAAAAACAATTTAGGATAAGAAAAGAGAAAATGCCTCTCTGCACACTCTTGAGTTTAAAGTGGCAAAGGATAAAAAGTTATGATAGCATTCTAGTTTTGAGAGATTGTCTATCAGAATGTCTACTTATTTCTCTTCTGGGGAAGTGCACTTGAAAAGTGAAATACGAAACCCTACCCCAGTATGAGATTAAAAGCAGAGGGAGGTTTTCCTCTAACTAAAAGAGATCTACACAGAAAGAGCAAGAAATGATGAGCTTTTGAAAATGATAAGATTGTAGCAATCTGATTCCCTGCAAGAAACTGGCAAATTGTAAAAACACCATACACCCAAGGGAATTGCAGCAAGGCTCTAATTTTGCAGGCTCTCCTGCCTTAGAAAACGGAAGAGGGAAGGGCAGCAGAAATATCTTCCTTCTTTTGGATTCCAGCACACCTTCTAAATCATGAGATGGGGTGGGGTTTGCGGAGGATAATGGCCATGGAGTGAAGGTTAGGTAAGAGACCTATACTCTCTCTTGTCGCTGCTGTGAAGACACAAATCCTGGGGCTTTTATTGAATATAGCAACTGCTGGCTTGTTATTATCATTAGCAGATGATGCAGAAGTGACTTCCACCACTGACTAGATGGCTTCCTGGGGAATGAGTTTTAATTTCTAGGGCTCAGGCAGAGAGATACCAATTTTAAGGAATGGGGAGGGGGACTTCTTCATACACAAGCAAAACTTTGAGGTCTTTCAAAGTTAATTGCAAATATCGGGAAACAACTCTTGACACCTACAAACCAGAACCTTGTACTGAATTAAAATTTTGTTTCCTTATAACTAAAGGACATAAAAATAAAACCCTAATAACTAAACAAGGAAATATAAAAATGTTAAATATATATCTTGCAGGTCTGTTTAAGCATCAACTCCACAAGCTTTTGTTATTTATTTGAGATTAGAGGTTGTAATCATGAAAGAACTTGATGTTAGAAGATGTGAGAAAAATAATGATCTCCTTATTTCTGGCTACACATGATTCTTCTTCCATGGAGCTGGTGAGGCAGTCCACTCTTCCACCTTTTGCTACCAGGGCAGTGTATGTGGCTGAAGAGTCATTTCCTACTCTTCCATCTTGGATCTTCTTGCTGTATGATCTTTACTGTGCCCCATGATTGGCACGTTTTCCTGTCCTTCATATTTTGGCTCCAATCTGTAGTTTGGCCACTTGTTCTCCAAGTCCAAGCTGACTTCTCCAGGAATATCTGCTATGCCTGATAGTGACAAAGCCATGTACCCTCCTGGGAAAATGATAGATTACTTCCCCCTTTGCTACTACTGTTATAGCTCTTGAGATTATTTTTTCCAAATGCTTGTGTAGCCTATGAGTTCTTTCATTTTCTTCTTAAAGAGAAGACATACACAATTAGCTTAAAGTTGGTGAACTGTGAAGAGACCTTTATACTAAATCTCATACCTCCATTTGTTCTTTACTCACAGCAGTCCACTACACCTTTTAAGCTCACTCATTCTCTGTCTCTCTCTCTCTCTGTCTCTCTGTCTCTCCCTCCCTCCCTCCCTCCCTCTGTGTGTGTGTGTCCCTAGTCACTAAAGAAAACTTTGAGTTAGAAATGATGCAACCCTCCTATCTCCTTCCCTTTGCATTATAAAATACCTTGTGCCTAAGTTTTTACTGTGACTGTCACTAGTCATAACTAGTGCTTTCTGTTCTCTCAGTTATTTCAATGACTAAATTGTTCTTATTTCTATCATACTTTGATTCTTTCTTCTTTCATTGATTCTAAGCAATGAATTTTATTACTTTCCATGCCTATGTTTAAATGTTTCCTTTATTTGTTATATGTGCTTTTCCTCTGCAAAATACCTATTGCCACAGAGTATAATCATAGCTTACTATTGCCTATGTTCTGTTCAGCGATCCCTTTACTAAGTAGAATTATATCCCAATCAGCACCCTTGTCCACTGCTGGTTATACAAAAACAAGCTGTACAGCCTTGCCAAGTTTCCCAGCATTTGCCTTTTCCAGAACAAAGCATTCTCACAGGCTAATGGTGTACAGAAATCTGATAGCAATTCAATCTGATAGGTAATGGAAACTGCACCATAGTCATGTGCAGGCAAGAAAGAACTGTGAAACTGAATCTTTCATCAAATGCAGAAATTGACTGAACTTTTAAAGTTGTATTCAATGGCTCCAGTTTTAAGGATTGAACTGAGGTTTTTGAAGTATTGACAACTCCTACTTTTTGAATATTTGTATATTCTTTTCAGATACTGTGTGGTGAAGAAAATATGTTTGACACAACTAAAATTAATAGAAAATCCCTTCTTTACCGTTAGTTTTATTTTATTAAAAATAGGATAGAAACCAAGGTATAAACAGAATAATGCCTTTAACAGCAATGCTTATGCTTTCACTGTTAAGTGATGAGCACTTGCTACCAGCTTTATATGGATCATCTCCCTAATCTGTAGACAAAAGGATGTTGGTCCTATTACTATCTTCATTTTACAGATGAGTTCACAGGTGTTTTAAAAGGTTAAGTGACTTCCCAAAGCCACATAACCATTGTGATAATAGCATCAGTAATAAATGACCTCATCTGAACCCACAGGCTGAATAGGTCTCAGAACCTTGGGGTCATATGAATTAAATAGTATTTCTAAAGGTCATCATGGGAAAATTTGGATCTATTATCTTAACCTATCAAGATGTGAAAAACTTACATATGTGCTCATTTCAGGAGCCAATACAATGGCTGAAATATGCCCAGACGGTGTTTGTAGGATGAGACTATGGAAACAATAGATATAAATTATAATTGCTCTTATTTCCAGCTGCCACTTGGCTGTTGTACTATCACTTAAATTGTTATATATTAATTGTACATTGTTTTGGGTTTTCTAAATGTAACTTTTAAAAAATATAACATAAAATTTTGCCATATTCACCCACCCTCCATTCCTTTCTCAGTTCTGTCCCTCATCCACCCACATAGTAGTCTCCTTTCTTCCTATGGAGTCCATTCTGCATTTATATATACATATTCATATTCATATAGAGGAACCCCATATACATGGTTTTATGTATCTACAATAAATCTAGGATTGACAAATTAGGTGAAACAATGCAATATGTGTTTGAGTCTTTCTTATTTCACTTAAGTAATGGTACCCAGTTTCACATATATTACCCAGCAAATGACACATTTTATTCTTCGCATACCCATCATGTATATGCACTGTTCAGGGTCTGATGGACCCTAAGGTTAAGTCCATGGCTTAGCCATCTTTATTGTGCTGCAATAAAGATGAGCTCCTCAAGTTTCTCTGTGTTATGTTGACTTATAGTTCTTCCCCAGTATACCTATGAGAGGTGTAGGTGGGTCCTATGGTATATCTATTTTTAACTTTTATTTGATTGTAGTTCTTTGGTTGTTTCTTTTTAGGAAACCTCATGCTGATTTTCACAGTGGCCAGGCTAATTTACATTCCTGACCACACTGTGTAAGTTTTCTCAGTCCATGCATCTTTACCAGCATTTGTTGTAGTTTCCATTATGAAAGCCATTCTGTCCAGACAGAATTCTGGGCTGGAATTTCAGCATAGTTTTCATTCACATCTTCCTAATGTCTATGAATGTTGATTATTTTAAAATATATTTACTGGGTACTTGTACTGGAACTTTTATTGATTTTTAAGATTATTTTATTTCTAAGTGTGTGTGTGTGTGACACCCACATGTGACTACAGATACCCTTAGAATACAGGAGAGGTCTTTGCAAGAACAATGATTGTTCTCTAATTGCTGAGCCAACTTTCAGCCATTTGTACTTCATTTTGTGGGGAACTATGCTTTCATTTCTTCAGCCCATTTACTAACTGCATTGTTTGATTTTCAGTGCTCAGTTTTGTTTTGAGAACTTCATATATTTTGGATATTAAGTTTTTGTCAGCATAAGTTTATAACTAGCACAGATTTTTCTTCAACTCTCTAAGCTATCTCTTCACTCCTTTCTTACCTTTGCTGTGCAGAAGATTTTAGTTCCATGAGGTCTCATTTGTCAGTTGCTGGCCTTATTTCCTTACTGACTCATTTCCTGTTCAAAAGTCTTCCTACGGTCATATTCTGAAGTGATCTTCCAATACTTTCTTCTAATAGTTTCAGATTTCTTGGGGTTGCATTAAACTCTTTGATTCATTTGAGTTGACTTTTGTACAGGACCAAGACAGGTCTAGCTTCATTCTTTTACATGTAGCCATCCAATTTCCACTGCCTAGGGTTGAGGAGACTGTCTTTTTCCCAGTGTGTACCGTTGGTGCATTTGTCAAAAATTAGATGGCTGTAGCTAAGTGACCTTATATCTAGGTGTTACTATTCTCTTCCATTGAGCTGTGTGTCTGTTTTTATTCCTACCATACTGTTTCTATTACTATGTCATAGTAAAATGGCTTGGAATCAGGCATAATACTTCTAGCACCATCTTGGTACAGAATTGCTTTGACTCTCTAATGTTTTCTGTGCTTTCATGTGAACTTTAAAATTATTCTTTCTATTTCTGTGAAGAATAGTGTTTGTATTTTAGTGAGCATTGCACTAAATCTGCAATTTGTCTTTGGTAGGACAGCCATTTTTACATTTTTTTTAATCCATGAGTTACAGGTGGTCTTTCCTTCATCTACCTCACTATAGAAGTCTTTTAGTTACATAGTCAGGTTTATGACTATATAATTCTGAGATTCTTGAGCAATTAGGAACAGGATTTTCCTTGACTCTTCTTCAGAATAGGTTACTAGTGCATAGAAAAGCTACTGAATTTTATGTGTCAGTTCTGTATTCTACTTTACTGACAGTGCTTATTAGACCTAAGAGTGTTCTGGAGGAGTCCTTAGAATGTCTTATTATAGAACCATATCAGCTACATATAAGTATATTATTTTACTACTTGTTTTTTTGTTTGTTTCCTCTAACGGCTTTGGCTAAGATTTCAAGCACCATATTGAATCAGAGTAGAGGAAATGGACACTGTCCCAATCTGATTTCAGATGACATACTTTCAGTTATACTCCAGTTAGTAGAACAATGGCTATAAGTTTGTCTTACATGGTGCTTATTGTATTGAGTTTTGTTCATTCCAATCGTGGTTTCTTTAGAACTTTTATCTTTAAATTATGTAAGACACTGTCAATTGCCTTTTCTTTTTCTTTTTTTTGATGATTGATTCCTGTCTTTGAGTTCTTTGTGTGATGTATTAACACATAATTTACCTATAATAAATTATGCATGCATCCCCTGGTTGAAGCAAACTTGGTCATAGTGAATTATCTGTTTTGATGTATTGTTGAATTAAATTGCAAATATTTTAATAATCACTTTTGTACCCATCTTCATCAAGAAAATGGGTCCATAATTTTCATTCCTACTGTGTCCTCATCTGGTTATAATATCATCATAGTATCATGTTCAAAACAAGTAGCATTCTTTGCATTGTGTTTTGTGAAACAGTTTAAAGAATGACTTTGCATCTTCCTAGCAGTCTGGTTGAATTCAGAAGCAAGTATATCCAGGACAAGGATTCATTTAGTAAGTAGAATTTTATTACTGCATCCATTTAAGTATTCACTATAAATCTGTTTAAATTGTTTCTATTCTATTGGTCTAATTTTAGTGGATCAAATGTATCTATGCAATTATCTGTTTCTCTAGATTTTATGATTTGCTGAAATATTCATTATTGAAGTATGCCTCAATGATCCTCTGTATTTTGTGAGTATCCATTCTAATGACTCAGCTTCATCACTAACTTTAATTGTTTCGCTTTTCTCTTTGTTATGTTGACTAAAAGATTGCCAGTTGTGTTTATTTTGTCAAAGAACCAAACCTAGGTTTCATTAATTCTTTGTATTGTTATTTTCATTTTCAGTTTGTTAATTTCTACCTGGATTTTTATTACTTATTTCCATATAATAATTCTGAGTTTGGATTTCTCTAGCCTGTCAAAGAACTTAAGGTGCATCATTAAGTTATGTATTTTAAAATCTATTTTTTATGTAGGAACTTGCAGCTATGTGCTTTTCTATTAGAACTACTTCATTGTACAAGAATCTATGCTGTGTTTTCATTTTTATTTGATTATAGGAAATTTTTTGTTTCTAATTTGATTTTTTTCTAGGACCTATTGGTCACTTAATAGTATATCATTTAAGCTCCATTGGTTCATTTATTTTTAGGAGTTTTGATTGCTGTGATTTGTTGTGACCAAAGGGAAATATTTTGAATTTTCTTATACTCCTTAAGGATTGCTTTGCATCATAAATATGCAATATTTTAGATTCAGTTTCATCTATTAGCCTATGGCTTTTTATAGGAGATTTGAGACCATTAGAACTCAGCACTATTATTGAAAAGCCTTTAGTGGCTTTGTGATTCTGGTATAGTCCTACTCCTCAATGCTTATTTATGGTTTGAATGCAGTTTTGTCTTTCCTGTGGCATCTTAGACATATTCATCTTTTTCTCTCTAAACATGTAGAATTCCTTCAAGTATCTTCTGTACTGCTGGCTTGCTGATCATAAATTCTTTCAGTTTGTATTTATCTTTCTTGGAAGGCCCATTTTTTTCCTTCATTATAGAGGGTAACTTTTCTGGGTAATTTAATCTGTGATGGCAGTTAACATCATTCATGGCTTGAAATACACAACTACATGCCTTCCTGACTTTTGAAATTTCTAGTGTGAAATCTTCTGTTATTCCAATGGATCCTCACTTGTAGTAACATGGCAATTCGCTATTACAACTTTCAGTGTTATATCTTTTTTGGCATGCCTAGTGTTTTTACTGTAATATAACAAAAAAATAATGTCTTCTAATCTTACCTGCTTGATGGTTTAAATATGTCCTGGGCAGGACAGCTAACTCCTTCCCTAAGTATGGAACTTTTCTGTTATTATTTTATTGAGTTTTTCTTTATCTTAGATTGATCATTCTTCTCACTCATATTCATAATTTAGGAAGTTAAATGATGTACCAGAGATCTTGCATGTTCTTTCTATAATTTCCTATTTTTATATGGTCAATTAATCTACAGTTTTGTTTGTCTGTTTTCAAGACAGAGTTTCTCTGTGCAGCAGCTCTGGCTGTCCTAGAACCTGCTTTGTATATCAGGCTTGTCTTAAACCGTCAGGAATCTGCCTGCCTTTGCCTCCCGAGAGCTGGGAATAAAAGCATGTGCCACCACCATTCTGCTTCTACATTCTACTTAATCCCTGATGTTCTGTCTTCAATTGGGCCCAGTCTATTAGGCTTTCCAAAAAGTTTCTTATATTTCCAAAATTTCAATTTACCTTTTTAGTGTTGCTATCTCCTTTCTGAATTTGTCCTTCATATGTCATCTTCCTTATGTCAGGAGGCTGTTTTATTATAGACTCTCTGAATTCACACTTTATTTTTGTCCTTCTTCATTTCACTGAATGCTCTTGCAATCAATTATTTCTTCTTGAATTATTTGTCTGGAATTGCCTTGACTTCACCCTCATTGGAATCCACTAATACAGAACTGCTAATTCTAGGAGGAGTAAAGTTCCTCTGATTTTTTCTTTCTCTTTTCTTTCTTCTTTTGAACATGTATATCTGATACTGGATCAGTTGTTTAATTTTATGTATTGTCTATTTTATTCCAGTTGTTTTTGCAATATTCAAGTGTGACTCATGTTGTTGCATGGTTGAGATGCATTTTCTCCCCAAATAAGTGTAGGTGTTGCTTAGTAGCTAAATTGTAAGCCCACATTCTCAAGGTAATAGGCATGACCCTTAATATCACTTTAAGAATAGAAAACTTAATAAAAAATTAGCTACACAGATAGTTAAAGCTATGTACAAAATGTGAAAATAGAAAATTAAAAACAAGTACTTCCTCGATTTCAATAATTTTAACAACAGAGGGAAAAGTATAGTATAATAACTAAAGGATAATGGTTAATGAGTATGACAATACATGAAAGAGAGTAAGACTGGTGATCAGTATACAGCAATGGAGATAAAATAGAAGAAGGAAATGAAGATATAAAGGAGAAAGGTAAAGAAGAGAGAAAAAATTTAACTGAAGGTACAGTGGGAGGAGAAAGAGAGAAAAGGAAATGTGAACAGGCAAGCTAAAACAATCCCAGCTCTTGGGAAAGTGGGACAGAGGAAAGGTCTCCCCTAGCACCGGCCCAACCTACGCTCTTTTGGGAGACAGAAGTGGAGATGGAAAGACAGAGGAGAGAGAAATAAAAACAGAAGAGAGATGGACAGAGGACAGGGAAGGTGAACAGAGATGGAGACAAAGATAGAGAGGGTAGACAAATCTGGGGTATAAAGTTAAATATTAACAAAGAGAATTATAGCAGTAAGTATTTGAACTGCTATATCTGATTGGATCAATCTGACTTAAACACTCTATAAATGTTCTATAATCTGAAAAGAGAAGGGGTGAAGACAAAATAAGATACAAATAATTTTAATTTAAGGTAAAACTAGCAACAACAATATCAAATGCACAGGATGAAAATAAAGAAAACTAGGTTTACATCTCCTGAGGTTGTCACGCTGTATGTGTGAGGGCAGAGCCTGTCTCTATGTTGTCTTACATTCCTTCCCTTGGCTATTGGGGTTTCTGACTTCCAATGAGAACAAACCCTTTGTGATATTTCACTTCCTTTGTTAATCTTTGTGCTGTTTTCCCCAAAGCAAGAGGGTGGATTTATGTGTTAGCAGTACAGGTTTGTTCTCAAGATGGTTTTTCTATCTTTAGAGACTAGATATAGTAGAGGGAAAGCTGTCTATTATTGGGTCTAAAACTTTGGTACCTTCAAGTCTCTAGGCTTGTGATAGGGAAAAGTGGTTCTAACAAGGGCTCCCACATATTTTCTTCTCCAGTGGAGCTCCAATGCCAAGCATTCTAACAGCAAGAATAAGTGAGAGTCATTCATGGCCCAGACAGATGACCTCTGTTGGAGCTATCCGTGGTCCTGACTCAAAATTTTCCCCTCTAGCTAGCTAGTCAGATTCTTCAGGCCTGCTCTGAGTTGACAGACATGACCCCTGGGTTCACAGACTAGTCAGTGCAAACAGGAACCTTTGCCTCTAGACAAACCTATCTGGCAACTTAACAGTTATTTTCAATGCAGCTTCGAGCCATTGCCCTGGTGTATCAAACACTGACAAAAGAGGATTTCCCAAGCACTTCTTTTTTTTCTTTTTTTTCTCTTTTTTTATTATTATTAAAAATTTACATCTTCTCCCCTCCTCCCAATTCCCTCCATCTCCCCCTCCCCCTCCATGTCCAGTCCAAAGAGCAGTCAAGGGTTCCCTGCCCTGTGGGAAGTCCAAGGTCCTCCCCCCTCCATCCAGGTCTAGGAAGGTGAGTATCCACATACACTAGGCTCCCACACAGCCTGTACATGAAATAGAATCAACACCCAGATCCCTTGTCCTTGGCTTCTCAGTCAGCTCTCCTTGTAAGCCACATCCAGAGAGTCTGGATTGATCACATACTCCATCGGTCCCAATCCAGCTGGCCTTGGTGAGCTCCCATTAGATCAGCCCCATCGTCTCAGCAGGTGNGGAAGTCCAAGGTCCTCCCCCCTCCATCCAGGTCTAGGAAGGTGAGTATCCACATACACTAGGCTCCCACACAGCCTGTACATGAAATAGAATCAACACCCAGATCCCTTGTCCTTGGCTTCTCAGTCAGCTCTCCTTGTAAGCCACATCCAGAGAGTCTGGATTGATCACATACTCCATCGGTCCCAATCCAGCTGGCCTTGGTGAGCTCCCATTAGATCAGCCCCATCGTCTCAGCAGGTGGGCGCACCCCTCTTGGTCCTGACTTCCTTGCTCATGATCTCCTTCCTTCTGCTCCCAAGCACTTCTATGTTATGGAGGCCCCAGGGTTCCTATCTGACTATACTATAAAACTACTCATCAGTGAATTCAGAGGTGCTTTTACTTTCTGAGTCTCTGTCTTCATTTTTATTTCTGGTGCTTGCTGGCTATCTCTCTCCAGCCACCTCCTCTCTTTGCCCTTCTCTCCTCCCTCAACTGCTCTCAAATTTTTCTGGAATGAATGTAATGTGCATATTTTTTGAGGCTTTCTTTAGTCTTATCTTTGGTTCCTGCCCTCTTCAGTTGTACTAACCATTTGAAACTAAGCATTCATGATTTGAGGATGAGTTATCCCTTCTCTCTCTTTACTACTAAAATTTCCATGCCTTTCCAGCAACACCCACTGTGGAAGTTGGATTCTCTCAACAGTTTCTAAATTATTCCTGGAGATTCTAGTTTTTTGGGAGTGTCATCCACCACCTTCCTTCCTTATAATAGTCTTTGATGGATTAAAACTACTTTGAAGGGCCATCGCACCCAAGTTAGAAGAGATAACATAAAAATAAAACATGCTGGGGATACATGGTAAAAAGATACTTTACTCAGTGTTGCTGAGAATGTAAACTTACACAGATACCATAGAAATTGGTATGGAAATTTCTCAAAAAGAAAAATATTAAGCTACTATATGATTCAACTACAATACTCCTGAATATATCTATACAAAGGACTCTAAGTCTTATCAGAGGGACTTGTACATTAATACTTATTGTTTCATAATCATAATGGAAACATCTTAGATATCTATCCGCAAAAGAATGGATGATAAAAATGTGGTATATATGAATAATAGAATTGTACTCAGCTGTACCAAAAAATGACATCATGATGTTTGGAAAAAATGGATATACTTGAAATTATTATCTTATGCTCATTATCCTGGACTTAGAAAATCAAATACTGTGTGCTTTCTCTAGATAAGACTCCTAGGTTTAAATTTTCATGTTTGTATATATGTGTGTTGCATAATCTGTGAAACTAGAAAGGAGAACATGAGACTAGGAAAAAAAGTTCTTCAGTGAAGACTTGGGAGGGAGAAAAGGGAAGAGAAAAGAGGCTAACAAAACCCAGGTGGCATGGAAGAAGAGATGATCAATGAAATAGGAATGGGGAACAGCACAAGGGTCAGGGAACTGGCGAGATGTGAGGTAAAAGGATCAACAATAAATGTTCAGGAAAAGAGCATCATGAAACCCATTACTCTGTATTCTAATTTTTAAACTAATGAAAACATAGTTTATGGACTTGTGATTTAGACAGCGATTAGAGCTATTAGTTTAACTATTTCTGTTCTAATAATTAGAAATTATAATATCAAACCCAGTGTATCTCAGATTACTGTCTTTCCTTAGATTCTGAAGAGTTACAGGATTCTTCAGTATTTCAAGTGTATAGTAGACATTACTAGTAACATTTCATCAATGAATCCACAGTTATGCCATTTAATTGAAATTGCCATATAACAATGTGTTAATAATGAACATTTGTATTTGCACACACATACACACACACACATATACATACATTCTATATATAACAATACCCACAAATAAGCCAGAGCCATTCAAGCTCCAACAATAAGTAAAATTCCCATACATTTTTTATAGCTTGGTTGCCCATAATACTTACAGCTGCTGAATAAATGCTTGAGCTACACTCTGTCATTTCAGTTTACCTGCATACCTGTGAGTCTCTTTCCATTGCTCCAGGTAGAACAGTGGAAGCCAGTTCCTAGTGTTGTTAATAGGAGTTGAGTGTTTAACTTCTTATATACTGCACATAAAAGCACCCTTATGTGTCAGACTGAAAAAGCATAATACAAAAAGGAATAAATACTGATTTTTATATAGAATCCTTCATATACAAATTATCCCAAAGAGCTTTCCAAACAATTGAATTCGGCACTGTAGTGCAGGGATGATGTAAACAAACACGGCGGCTGTGGAGCCCTCAGCAATAACTCACACAGAGAAGCCTCCTTAAAATGCCAGAAAGCATGTTACCTCCCCATTACTCCTTCCCAAAGCAGAATGTCTGCCTGGGAAGCTTGCTGTCAATCATAGAACTGAACTCATACCTAATGTAAGGCAGTGAAAATTCCTTAGTTAAAAGGATTGGTACAAAAATACATATGGAAACTTCTCAATGGGAAACTTGATGTGCTAAAGTTAAATAAATCTATTTACTAGGTGCCAGGTTACTAGGTCTGTCACTATGGCTAGGGAGGGTTTGGAGATGACTCATTATGAAGAACTACCCACTCTTTATCCTCAACTCTCCTACATCTCTATCTCTTTTGACTAAACAAAGAGATAGAACCTCAGTATTTACTCACACTCAGCATCTTCCCTTTTCTCAATTTGTTATTTATTCCATTTTATAAGTTGTATACATATCTCCTTTGCCAAATTAATTGCCTCAAGTGAAACATATATCATCATTGTAGCCATTACCAGCAGCCAACAGTATTAAAGCCAAGTTCCACTAAACTGTTAATGCTCTAGAATCAAGTTCCCAGGAAAATCTAAGCAAATTAGCCCAGAAACGGTATTTCAGAGCACATTGATTGAAAGAAAGGAAATTATTGCATCTCAAGTCTTGCACAGCCTATATCTAAACTACTAGAATAATGAATCTGGGGTTTGGTATTGAGGATTTTTGTGTGTGTGTGTGTGTGTGTGTGTTGTGCAAAGAATGGGCCTTTTCAATTACCCATGTATCAACATCCAGACAGTTGTCAAGGTTTCTGTTTATTCCTTTGGGTCTGAAGCCAGCTGCTTCTGAAGAAACAATGTGAAAAACAGAACTTCTAGGCCTTGACCATTGTCCTAGGGAGCACCTCCAAAGCACGTGGCAGCATCAACAGCTGTTCACTGACATATTAGGACAAGGAGCCATTAATGGAAGCTTCTTCCCATCCCTGTCTTCTTGGCAGGAAAAGAGGATGGATTTTTTTCCCCCTTGGGTTTTCAGAAACCCTCGTTAGGTCACTGAAGACTTGGTGAGTCTTTCATCAGCACTCATGTGCTTTAGACATTTTTAAAAGCAGTAGAATAAAATGTTCCAGCCTCTAGAACATTAATAAAATATCTCAGCTCTCCATTGTATCTTTCTCTCCTCTGTAAGATGAAGTTGTATGAAGGGTCAGCCATGATTGCAATAGTACCCCCTCCCATCTATTTCTGGTGGTCTCACTGGGAGCAATGGGCACTGTTCTTTCAGTTTATCTTCCCTCTATTGCAAATTCTGGGAGTATTCAGGAACATGAGTCTTGGTTCCTTTATTTTCAGTCATTGCAGGATTTTCCTATCCCCTTCCTTGGGCCAAGTTCTCTCTTCTTTTATCTGCATTTGTGATCTGAAAAATCTTATGGGTATTAAGAAATTCATCCATGAGCCAAAATATTAGTATGATCTCTTGACTAAGGAATCATAGTCAGTTTCATAAAAATTAAAAATAAAGAAGTAAAAATAAAAGTCTGGAGCTTGATGTGGGATGTCCTTCTGTATACGTGTGCTTTTATTGGCTGATAAAAAGCTGTTCTAGCTGATGGCTTAATAGAGTAAAGCCAGATGGGAACTACAAACAGCAATATAAAGAGACAGGAGGAGTCAGAGAGATGCCATGTAGCTGTGGAAAGAGACAGATGCTGGATCCTTACCAGTACACCACAGCCTCGTGATGATACTCAGATCAATCGAAATGGGTTAATATAAGATATAAGAGTTGGTTAATAAGAAGCCTGAGCTAATGGCTAAGCAGTATTATAATTATTATAGTTTCTGTGTGATTATTCAGGTCCTAGCAGCCAGGAACGAATGAGCAGTATCTGCCTATAACAAGAGCTAGATCACTCCGATTGTCTCTATTGTCTTAAGCTCTGTTATACTAGATGTTTAATTCTTTCTGTACCCCATCCTGAAGTAGAGAAAATAAGAGTACTTTCCCACATGCCTTTTCATCTAGATAGGGTTATAAGCAAAGTGCATTTGCAACCTAGAAATAAATACTATACACATGCTGAAAATTTTGGCTATTATTAAGACTGTGTCCCTAGGCAATCAACTGCAACATACAAACAGTGACATCTCCATGATTTAACATAATATAAATGAATTTTCTCCACTCTCAAAGTCCATTTGGGAGTTATGGTCATGGAATAAATTTCTTCCTCATGGTGATTCAGTGATACAAATACATTCTGTCTTATGACTCTGCCAACTATTTGAGCCTTGTCTCGTTGAGGGTTTCTGTTGCTGTGAAGAGATGCCATGACCATGCCAGCTCTTACCAAGGAAAATATTTAATTGAAGTGGAAGCTTACAGTTCAGTCCATTATCTTCATGGTGGAGAGCATGGTGCCATGCCAGCAGAGACAGTCCTGGCTACATCTTGATATGCAATAACAGGAAGTAGACTACCTAACACATTCAGGGAAGCTTGAGAAGAAAAAACTCAAGGTCTGTCCTCACAGTGTCACACTTCCTCCAGCAAGGCCACACCTACTTCAGCAAGGTCACACTCCCTCATAGTACCACTCTCTATGAGATTATGGAGGCTAACTACATTCAAACTACCATGAACTTTATAATCCACTGTAAAAATTTATTTGTTCAGCAAACTATGGAATGAGCAAGCAAGATCAAGGAACATTACATGGAGGTGATTATGAACTGAAGCTTGAAGAAGCTTATTCCCTCACCTTACAAGTATTGATAACCAGCACTCAGTTATGTGCCTATACACCATAAAGACAATCTTTGAATCCAATTTGCACAAAGGAAAGATAGTTTCTGTGACTGCATGTCATTCTAGTCTCTATCACAACATACTAATTTGTTTCAAGATAAATTGTTCCTGAAAAAAATTCAAGATTTATTTTAAGAGTAAAATAGTTTGTATGATATGATGGATTATATTGTCATTTTGACAGACTCTAGGCTCACCCAGGGAGTAAATCTCCAACAAGCCACTAAAGCTTTATCCTAATAGAGGTGGAAAAATCCATGTACTGTGGGGTAGAACCATTTCTTAGGTTGACATTATGGACTCCATAAAAATGAGAAAATTAGCCAAAGTAAGCATTCATCACATTCTGCTTCCTGATTATACATGTAATATGACTGGATACTTTAAAATCCTACTTCCTTGATGCTAGGCCATAATGGACTGTTCCTCTGAACAGGACTTAAGTTACTCCTATCTCCCTTGGGCTACTTTTTTAAAGGTTCTTTATCATAGCAACAGACAAAAGAAATTAAGATCGATGCTAAAATATTATTTAAGTTCCTAACAGCTAGCTAGCATTTTCTCTTGGAAACCCAATTGACCTCCCTTTTACTTATCCCTCCACACAGCATGAAACAATGAGGTCTCCCAGTGGGATCTTTGCAGGATTAGGTAGTCAAGAGAGGTGTTTAGGTTTCCAGATTGTTTCTTTATTGTAGAGAACTGTACCTAAGGAAAAAAATCAATAAATAAAACCTTGCCTGCTCTCTGAGTCTGAGCTGCCCTACAAAGCACCTTCAGGACTTGGCATGATTGTACAATCTCCAGAATCTCATCCCTGCCTATCTTGACACACACTCTCTTCTTCCACTTCTGGACCCAATGTAATTTAGGCAGCCTTTATTCTGCAGGTGAGTTATGCAATCATCTCTCCATGGTTAAGATCTCCCTTCTCTCATCCCACTCTGAACTACAGATACTTGAAGATTCACTTTGTATCTTGAGACTTTAAAATTACTGTACAAAAGCATTCCTGGGGAGGTGAATGGCCTAGCATGTGTAAGATTTTCCATTCAATCCCAAGCAACACACACACACGCGCGCACACACACAGGTTCTATACCACCTTCCTATGTCTTAAAGGTTAATAGTTTTATGCTCAAATACAAATGATAGAATTTGCATATCCAAAGTTCTCAACACACTCACTTATACCCTCATGATTTAAGAAATTGCCTTTTTTAATTGGGTATGATGGTGCAATCCTATTGTCTCAGTACTTGGGAGACCGAGACAAGGGGATCACAAGTTCCAAGCAAATCTGAGCTACATAGTAAGAACTTCCCAAAGAAAATGAAAAAAATGGGACATAAAGGAGGAAGAAAGGAAAGAATGAACCAAGGTAGGGAGAGAGAGAAAATAAAGAGAAAGAGAAAGGTATTGGGGAGAAGGAAAAAAAAGAAAAGATATAACTTGGATATAGATCCACTCACTTTTCTGAAAAGCTGGGCAAGAGTTTTAGTCATCTGCTACAAACAACCCTCAAATTCAAAGTGTTATATCAAAGATAATTATCTATAAGTATCAAAGCAGGAAACCACTTCCATAAAGGTTTTATGAAAAGAATATGAGGCCCTCCATATGAGGTCTTATTCCATGGCAGTTACAGGAGAAACAAGCAAGAATATAGTCACCCAATCTTCCACCGCATTAGTGTTGTTAACTCCTAACCCAGGTGTCTGAGAAACTTTTCATGGAGCAAAGCATCACATTAGATGAACAAAGTCCAGAGGATTTCAGAATTTTTTAAGCATGTACCTGAAAATATCTACAAGTTGTTCCCAAGCCAAGAGTTATGCTAGTGTTGGGCAAAAGAGACTATTTCATTCCCAGGTTACAAGAATTCACCCTAAGCCTAGTTGTGATTCCTTCTGAAACATGAAATGTTCACTTTACTAATGGTGGGAAATCTTGTACTCTCTATGCTGAATGGTACTTCTCTGCTCTCACAGAGAGCCATGCCTCATAAATCCCAGCCCTGGCTCCTGTCAATCATTCATTGAAGAAGAAATTCGGGTAGTAGTGGCTCTGTAGTCATTAATATAAAAAATAACCAGACAGGCAGGAATCCTTCTCAATTGGATTCAAAGACAAAACCTAGCTTTTTTCTGGTTTGCTAAATTGACACAAAATTATTGAGGTACCAGACACACACAAAGGTGATTAATATAAGATTTCTTCCTCAAGTCCACTATCAAAAAACATCCATTCCATCTATAAAAGCATCTATGAAAGTCTTGTTCTGAACATTTACAATGTAATTGATATTTTCACATCTTGATGCTAGAACAAATGACAACTCATTCTATTTTGTTTTTTCCATTTATTTCTTTACTTATTTTTATTTTTGTTTCTACTTTTTTATTGATTTTTATTGAGCTCTACATTTTTTTCTGGTCCTCTCCCTACATCTCCCCTACCCTTCAACCCTCTCCCAAAGTCCCCATGCTCCCAATTTTCTCAGGAGATCTTGTCTTTTTCTACTTCCCATGTAGATTATATCTATGTATATCTCTCTTAGGGTCCTCATTGTTATCTAGGATTGTGATTTATGAGCTGATTTTCTTTGCATTATGTTTAAAAACCACCTATGAGTGAGTACATGTGATAATTGTCTTTCTGGGTCTGGGTTACCTAGAACCCTTCCAATGCAATTTTCTACTCATTGTACTAAGAATTGAAGGAGCCATAATAACCTCTTTTCTAAAATAAAAAAACCAAAGGGAATATTTTTCTAACATTATAGATAATCAATAAAAACCTAAACTCTCGGTGCCAGAAGATCCATCAGAGGGGACCTTCAGCTGGCAATGGATGGAGATAGAGACAGAGACCCACATTGGAGCAC
>LOEQ01001787.1:96858-132533 GCA_001685075.1 Bramus lutescens
ACTGGCTTTGTGGGAGCCTAGTCTGTTTGGATGCTCACCTCTCTAGACCTGGATGGAGAGGGGAGGACCTTGGTATTCCCACAGGGCAGGGAACCCTGACTGCTCTTTGGACTGGAAAGGGAGGGTGGAGGAAAATGGGAGGAGGGTAGGAGGTGGAAATTTTTAATAAAGAAAAGAAAGAATAAATTATATCATATTTTAATGGCATCATAAAAAAGAAGTAGAAGTGGTGAACAACACAGAGGAAACAAGGCCTTCTAAACACAACAGGACCTACACACGAACTCACAGAAACTGAGGCAGCATGCATAAGGCCTGCACAGGGCTGTGCCACATGGTATCCTAGAGGTGAAAGAAGTGGACACATGCTACCATCCCTAGCCCAGAAGCTATCTCCGATTCATAACCACATAAACATAAAACTTTAGCTTCCAATAGAGGAGCCTCACTGGGTACGAAAACTACTATTAAGGGCAGGCTGTATGGTCAGCAGTGTATGGCCAACAGAAAACAGACTCAATGGCATCTTTAACAAGTCTCATCATACTATATCATGTTTATTTTTTAATCCTATATTATTTTTTCCTCTTCTTGTAACCTTACAGGTCCTTTGGGTATATATTATGGCTTCCAGTTTAGTGTTTTTATGGGAATTCTGAGTGGGCAAATGAGCGGGTCTCTGCATCTATATATGTTTCTTGTGCCTTTTCTTGGGTTCTTTTCCCCATGTTTGTTTTATTCTATCCTATTCCATTGTGCTAGGGTTTATCTTTTATCTTATTTAATGTTATTATATTATATTCTGCTATCATCCCTTGTAAGCCTATTTTGAAATAATGAGAGATAGAAAGGGGTGATGCAGATGGGAGGAGAGGGGATGAGAAGAACTGGGAGGTGTGGAAGGAGCAGAAAGTGGAATCGGAATATAGTATGTGGAAAAAAATCTATTTTCAATAAAAGGAAAATGAATAAATAAAATATCAAAGATCATACAAAACAACTTATATACCACTACGGTTTATATGAATAATGTTACAATAAGGTTATATGCTGTGGAAAATGGATTTCATCATTAATTACTACAAAGATTTTCCCATCAGTCACGTGATTTTGTGTTTTCAGTGAAAATGTTACATTGACAATTTTATAGGGCCAATAATTTAATAGTAGAATTTTTTTCTTATGGTCTGAGTAAATGCAAGCATAAACTAGTCTTTAAATAATAGTAGCTATATGTTAAATTTTCATATGCATACTATCCAGGAGCATGCAAGGTTTAGAAGAAATCAAATTAGAGAATTAATCAAACCTGGTTTTGAGAGTCCAGTCCACCTATCTACCTACCAGGTCCATGACTTTTCAAAAATTCTTTTCTACTCTGAGCCTTTAATTTCCTCATCTATCAAATTGCAACAGCCTTCTCAAAAACCATCACAATGATAAAAATAAGAGAGCAGCAAGCCATATCAAACACCAAACAACCAAACTGTCAACCTGAAAGGCATTCAATAAATATTAGAAGGGCCATCCTTCCTTCGTCTTCCAAAATAGAAATATAATTGGCTATAAAAACGGAATTTTGAAAGGTGACTGCAAAATTGGTCAGAAAGCACCACTAATTTTCTGTATGAATCAGGGTGCGTGAGTAAGTGTGAGTGTGTAAGACCACGAGCTGCATATCACACTGTAATTTGATTTCCTTCCTGATAAATGTCTCCCTTTCATTTTTATCTCAGTCGTACATTCAGGAAATTTCTTAATTTTGCTGCAAAAAGACTGTTTTATGAATTATTAACCATTTAACAGCTTCATTAGAGTATGTCAGGATTACTCCGTCACTGCTTTTAAAATATACCAGCTACCTGAATCTCACTACTCTGACGCTGACAGTCAGAGAAAATTGGAGAGTTTTTCCCTTCTAAATGATTTCTCTATTGTGCACTTTGGAAGACTAATGGGCAGCGAGTTTCAGTCCTTTCCCCTCTGGAATTTTCCTTTAAGACATCCGCTAAGAATCTGTTTCACGTCTGCAGTGATTTGAAAATCTAAGACTCTAGAAAAAATGATATCTTAAATTATTTCTACTTTGGCAAAATTGCTTTCAAAGAGGGCGCAATGAGAAGAGTAGCAATTACTAACAAACCAGTACTCACTAGCTCAACACTTCGTTTGTAGCTTTATGTCCTTAGTTTTAAAAAAATGCAGTCCAGTTTCATTTCTGAGTTTACCT
Source organism: Bramus lutescens (assembly GCA_001685075.1). NCBI lineage: Eukaryota > Metazoa > Chordata > Mammalia > Rodentia > Cricetidae > Bramus > Bramus lutescens. The sequence goes on from LOEQ01001787.1 coordinate 99,089, forward strand.
GAATCCCTTACCAAGTTTTAGTGTGCATGTCAGTGATTTATAAAGCCCTGTCTTGCTCTTGGACTCCTGCAGAGTCCAAGTGGTAGTTACAATTATGTCTTCCTCTGCCCCTGCCTTTGACAGGATAGGAAGCTAAAGGCAGTTGAGGTCTAAGAGAAAAAAATTCAAATTAGTTCTACCTTGCCTGGTTATGTTTTAAATTATATCTAATATATAAAGATATATTATTCTATTCATGAAATTAATTTTCAGCTATCTAAAGTTTACCAACTATTTCTTCAATGAATAGAATACCACTTCTCTTCTCCAGGGGCACATTTAAGAGCAACAGCTGGGATAATAATCATCCTTTGAAACCCAGATTCACGTCACCTCCATCCCAACAGTGTTAATGAATTCAAACTGTCTCTAAATTGGGTTTGTTCCATTCCAGGAGTTAGTGGCAATATGAACCGAAATCATGATTGTGTAAGTCTTTATATTCCAAAGATTCATTTGTTTTCCAACTTCTGGAAGTACTACACATTTGTGGTCTATCTACTGAATGTTGATTTCCCCAAGTGGGCATCTGAATCCTGAGAAAGAGCCATAAAGTCCTTGAGAAGATTAGGAAAGGCTTCCTAGGAACATAAATTGTCAGTGTTCATTATCCTTTGGAATCACAACCACACAAATATCAGCAATGGCCTAAAGATATGCTTCTCCTTTTTCGCCATTGGTTCCTGCTCATTATTCAAAGCTGTTTCCTCCCATTTCTCATCAATTATATATTTGAAACAAATTCCTTCAAGCTTGTAAAACCATCATTGCTGTTTTAATCCATGTTGTACTGACATAATGAAATGGCACAGACGGAGTATTGTATAAGGCAGAGAGGGTTATTTTCCCCAATTCTAAATGTGGGAAAGTTGAAGATCAAAGCTCTGCTATGTGGTGGGGCTCATATGTTTTATAGAATGTAGAAAGGCAACCACTTCCACAAGCTCTGTCTATACCAGCAACAATCTGGCTATAGGGGTGGAGCCCTTGTGACCTACAGATCTCCCCAAAACCAATATTTCTCAGAACTGTTCAATTGAGGGCTAAGTTTTCAATACATGGGTGTGTGAGTACAGATTTGTACCGCAGTAGCCACTTCCACTGTTTGAAACCAAGAACTTGCCTGATACATCACCTAGAAACTTCCATTTTAACTAGATTCTGTAGGATGTTGATGGCATTCATGTTACCACCTTATTTGCAGTACCTCAGACGTTTGAATATGTTTCCTTTCTTTATGCATTCTGCTCCCTCCTACAAATGTGAACAGTTTTGCTCCTCCTTTTGGGTCTTGGTTCAGATATCAGCAAAACAGAGAAACCATCCCCAGTTGTAGAGGTGATTCCCTCCTCACGCTACCTTTCTCTCTCTCCTCTGTATTCATCTCCAATATACAGATTATCCTATCACTTGATAATGCTTAATTATGAGAGTACAAGATATAAACTACATCTTCTTGGTACTTGACAATGCTTAATTGTGAATTTTCAAATGATAAACCACATATCCTCAGTCATAAATTAAGAAAATACTAAAATTTTCTATATACTATCTTTAGCACCTAATCTTAACATATACTACATACAGACTGTACATCACTTTAAATGTGCATTTTAGCTATCAGGAAGGTATGAACACCACACTTTGTGTAAGTCCTCTCAGAATAAGTTGGCAGGTATAGGCATCAAACTACAAATAAAATATCAAGAATCAGATTTGAATATTCAAGCAAGAGGAATTGATGTCTTAGACACATTTGAAATTCTAGAATTAGGACATATACTTTAATTTTAATGCTATAAACCTTGTCCCAAGAAGCATTTTCTATGTGTTTATTTTAATAGCAATAAAAAAGACCAGTGCCTCAAAAATCCTCAGCTTCTATATAGAAGTAAATGTAAAAGGACTTCTGCTGACTTTTGCTAAGGCAATACTAATACAAGATTCTCATATTTCTTCTATGCTTGGGGACATGAAAATGAATATCTTTCTGACTATAAATTAGAAATCCAGAGACTTAGGGGACACTGGATAGATCTGTGCTGAGGAAGCAAGTAAGGATGACAGCAAAGAGTGAAAGGTCCCCGTGGCTTCCTTGAGACTCCCGTGAGGTAGATAGTATCATAAATATATGAATATTATGTATGTACTATGGGACCTTAGCATAGGTCTCTGAGAACAGTATGAGAGAAATTGTTACCAGGCATGTTAAACAGCACAGCAGTTTGGGCACAATGCCTGTCTGGATGGGGAGAATATTCTTTTTCCTTCTTGGGTGCAGCAAGTGTCTCGACAATTCTCCTTCACGTTATTATGCTCTTCACCCCTTCATTAAAGCACTAGTATGCAAGTGATCATTCCTAATAATAGGCTCTCCATGATTAGAAGTGGGCTTTTTTCATTTTTCACCAAATTATGAAATAGCTTCCCATTATAACTTACGTTCTGTATACTTCAGCCAAGACTTTTCTCTCAACTTAAATTGGCCTCTAATGTATAATTTTATTGTTTGAGCATTTCATTTTCTTTTGTGATTTATGTCTTTATAGCTAGTTAGACAGCTCTTTGTGATCTTTTGATGAAAGACTTTACATAAATAAAATTGACTGAGAAGAAGGACCTTGGTAGTGGCCTCAGAGGATACATCAAACTCTGTAAGACAAAGATCGAGATTCAAATCTCATATGAAAGATTTGAAAAATTCTTCTACTTTTCATCTTTATAAATTTATCATAAAATTCAGCTTGAAGTTTATAATTTTATCCTACCCTTGATATAAACTGATGAATGAATGGGTGTTTTCACCAAAATATAGCGTCTAAGGCTGGGGAGAGTGAATAATCATAATGATTTTGTTGATTGAATTCAATACCATTTAGTAAGTAAACTCCCCATTAAAAAAATGACAACACATGTTTTGTATTAAAAACAGTCAAGCAAATAGGGACCAGACATCCCAAAACAGACAATTATCCAAAAACTCTAAAATATTGGTTATTTCCAAAAGTCTAAAATACTTTTAATGTTTGCTTAATACTCCTTACATTTGTTATTAAATAAATATATAGCAGTCGGCTAGTGTGACCTAAGAAAATCTTTCTCCTCATGTGTTCATGAATGACTTCTTGTCAGTCTTGCTTTTCTTTCATCTAGCAAGATGTTCCATACTTAATCCAGAGAGCTGAAGCTTTTTTAGTGAGCCTCAGGAAAAGAAAATATTCTACATTGTTTTTCTTTTTTTCCTTTACAGTAACTTTAAAACTTGAGTAACAGTAGATGGTATTACTAACAGCTGGTTTTTTTAATGCTTTTTATTTTATATGTTTGAGTGTTGTGTCTGCATGTATGTCTGTGTAGCACATTCATGCCTGATGCCCATGGAGGCCAGGAGAGGGTTCTGGATCCCCTGCAACTGGACGTACAGACAGTTGCAAGCCATCGTGGGAGTGCTGAGACCTGAATGTGACACTTCTAATAGAGCAACCAGCCTCCTTCACCACTGACTTAACTCTGTAGTCCCAATAACTGTTTCTTATGAGATTATCATAAACACAAATTATAAAGGGCTGAACACATGCATTCAGTGATAAAGCACTTGTCTCGTATGTACAAAGCAATGGGCTCAAAGCCAGTACTAATAAAGCAAGAGGGCATGGGGACACACACATGTGCACACACACACACGTGCACATGCACACACTCACTAACACAGTAGTAAAGAAAAAGAGAGAGAGAGAGTGAAGGAGGAATGGTAGGAAAAGGGAAGCTGATTATGAAGATATGAAAAAATTGCTTCCCTAATGTGTATGTCGATGCCACTCAGATCATTTACATAACTATAGTAATAGCTAATCATTTACATAACTATAGTAATAGCCAATGTTTGTTGAGAATGTGCAATGTGTGCTGGGAACTGTGTTTTATGGTTTAAAATCATTATTTCATTTCCATCAAACAAAGAACTATATGATATAGGCAGAATGGTGATCCATCTTGAAGAAGATATTAACCTAAGTTAGGTTTTGGGTTAGAAATCATCATAACTTAAACTTGGAATATACTGAAAGTAAAATAATGGCAGGCACTCTCAGTAAAGAGTTTAAATACAGATGAGAGACTCAAGCAAAAGCAAAGTACTTGCTTGGCAAACAAGAAGACGCCAGTTCAACCCCCAACATCCATGTAAAACAGAAAGTGTGGTAGTAATCATTACATCAGTTCAGGGGTGTGGAGACAGATATCTGGAGTTCTTCAGCCTGTCAGATGCACCAAGGCCTATGCATCTCCCCTTAACAGACACTGAGACAAAAATTGGGCTGTGAAAAAGAAAGTAGAGATTATAAACAAAAGAAAATGTAGCTAACCAACTACAGGGGAAGTGTAGTAGAAAGTCTGGCAGGACATATTAATTCCAAATGATGTCTTGGAGCTGAGACTATAGTTCTTATCACACTTAGTTAAAATTTTTGCTACCTCAAGACTGAGAACAAAGAAGAGAAACTCAGGTGGATCAAAATCACAACACCTGTTTTAGTAAGAAGTCAGACAGTTTTTATTAATTGACTTAGATTTTTTTTTTCTGAGACAGGCTTTCTCTGTGTATTCCTGGCTATCTTTGAACTAGCTCTGTAGACCAGGCTGGTCTCAAACTCAGAGATCTGCTGACCTGTCTCACAAGTGCTGGGATTAAAGGTGTATGCGACCACTGTCTGGCTTAACTGACTTTGCTTTTGTTACTTACATTTTTCTATCCCAGAATTTCAGTGGGGTAGATATTTGTGAGTTGTCAAAAGTTGGCATATGAAAAGAGTAACTAGAACCTCAATTACTATATTGAATAGATATGGAGAGAATGGACAACCTTGTCTTGTTCCTGATTTCAGTGGGATCGATGTTTCTCTCCATTTAGATTTATGTTGATTGTTGGCTGCTGTATATTGCCTTTATTATGTTTAGGAATGTTCCCAGCATTCCTGCTCTGTGCAAGCCCTTTATCATGAAAGGATGTTGTATTTTGTCAAAGGCTTTTTCAGCATCTAATGATAATCATGTGTATTTTTTTTCAATTTGTTTATATGGTGGATTACACTGACATATTTTCATTTGTTGAACCATCCCTGCACATCTGGGATGAAGCTGACTTGATCATGGTGGATGATTTCAGAGGACTGATCTCCAAAATATACAAAGAACTCTAGAAATTGATCATCAAAAGAACAAAAAAATCAAATAAAAAAATGGAATACAGACCTAAACAGAGAACTATCACCAGAAGATTCTAAAATGACTGAAAGACATTTAAGGAAATGCTCAACATCCTTAGCCATCAGAGCAATGCAAATCAAAAGAACTCTGAAATTCCATCTTATACCTATAATAATGGCCAAGATAAAAAACACTGATGACAACTTATGCTAGAGAGGATGTGGGGTAAAGGGAACATTCCTCCATTGATGGTGGGAGCACAAGCTGGTACAGCCTCTTTGAATATCAGTATGGCAATTTCTCAGAAAATTAGGAAACAACCTACCTCAAGACACAGCAATACAACTTTTTGGTATATACCTTTGGGTATTTCCTTGTACCACAATGAAATGTGCTCAAATATGTTCCTAGCTGCATTGTTTGTCATACCCAGAACTTGAAAAAAACCTAAATGCCCCTCAACCAAAGAATTAATAAGAAAAAGGTGGTACATTTACACAATAGAGTACTACTCAGCAGAAAAAAAAAATAATGACATCTTGAAATTCACGGGCAAATGGATGGATCTAGAAAGCTTCATATTAGGTGAGGTAACCCAAATCCAGAAAGACAAATATCATATTACTTACTCATAAATGACTTTTAGGCATAAAGCAAAGAAAAAACATCCTACAATTTACAATCTTAGAAAATCTAGACAACAAAGAGGAACCCAAAAGAGACATACATGGATCTAATCTACATGGGAACTAGGAAAATACAAAATCTCTTGAGTCAATTGGGAGCATGCAAACCATGGGAAAGGGTAGAAGGGAGGGATAGGAAAGGAGGGAGGAGGGAAATATGTAATTCAATAGAAACAATTAAAAATTTAAAAAAGAAAAAGAGAAGAGACTAAAATATATTTAAAGACACTTGCTCTTTACAAAGTACTTTTGCATACCTTGCTTTAATTCTCATAATAATTCTATGCAACTGCTTATTGCTGCTACTTTACAGATAAAGAAATTAAATCATAAGTAGAAATATGGGACAAATCCACTATAATGAAATGATGGCACTAATGGGAGTGAGAGCCTGAACAAGTCCTTCAATTCCACACCAAACACTTACCTGAGCAATAGAATTCAGGGTTTTCTCAGATGACAGGGACTCTTGATGTCAGAGAAGGGTGAGTGGCTGGACTTTCCTCTGGAGGGCAACACTAAGCAGAAAGGGCATGCTGCCGGCTGGGCGATTATAAGGGAAGTCTGTGGAAAGGTAACCACGGCAAAAGAGATGAAAGGCAGGACAGTGAACAAAACTGGGTTTTCCTATAGGGTTTTCCCTCTGTTCCATGTTTCCCTTACCCACACACAGTGAGATATTCATGATAGCAAAGAAGAAAAATTGCCACAAATGGCCATGGAAGGAACTTTCCATTTTCAAAAAAGTCAAGCCTAGACTTGGATGGGACTCAACTCATACCAGGAAAAAATATGTGAGGAAAAAAATAAGGAAGAACTTGGCTATGCCATCTCCAAACTTAATATATGCACAAACACACACACACACAAATATATATAGTATAAATATATGTGTATATTTGAGAGAGAGAGAGAGAGAGAGAGAGAGAGAGAGAGAGAGAGAGAGACTTACTATGGTCATGGTTCTAAAGCTGGGAAATGCAAAATTAATTGTTTGCATTTAATGAGGCCCTTCTTGCTTCATTGTACAGAGCAGAAAAAAACACTATCAAAAAGTACACAAGAAACACCAAGTATTTTCAAGTGTATCTGCTGCCACAATAACTAACCAATTTCTGTGATACTGTCCTTTAAATATTCATTAATAAAGAGACTCCATGGCCTAATCAGTTAATAAAATACTACTTCTTAACCTATTAAATTGTGGAGTAAAATTTCAAAATATAAACTTTCAAAGTAGATGACTTAATAGATACCTCTGTTTTTCTTACCTACTCCTTTCCCCAGTATTTAATCTCCTCACTCCCCTAGGTTGGTGCCTTAGTTAAGGTTGCTATAACTATGATGAACTACCATGAGCAAAGCAACCTGGAAAGGATTTATTTACCCACAGTCCCACACCAAAAACAGTGAAGGCATGAACTCTAGCAGGGCAGGAACCTGAAGTCAGGAACTGATAAAGAGGCCATGGAGGGAAGCTGCTTACTGGCTTGTTCCTCATGGCTTTCCCAGTCTGCTTTCTTATAGAACCCGGGACCGCCAAATCAGAGATGGTACCACCCACATGGGCTGGGCCCTCCCTCTCATTAACCAGTAATTAGAAAAATGCCTTACAACCAGATCTTATGGAGGCCTTTTCTCCACTCTGGCTCCCTCCTTTCTGATGAGCTTGTTTCAGGTTGACATCAAACCAGCCAGCACAGCTGGTACCTATATTGCCCAAACCTTTCTGAGAACTTATTTCAGAGAAAACCAACTTAGCAGTTTTTTACTACCAAACTGATGATGTATTTCCTACTAAAATAGATTCCACAACATTCTTAGAAAATGATTGTAGAGGTCAGACTGCTATAGTGTATTATTTAATTAAAGATATAGGATGGAGGTCAACAAAACTCCTACTCATTTCTCCTGAAGGAAAGCCTAGGGTCTGTCTCCCTACCCATGTGGCCATGTGCCTGGTGTGAGCAAGCCTTGCGGCCTTCACATTGTTCTGGAAACAGTCCCTGAACTACCAATCACATAAACATGGAAAACCTTTTCTTTTGCCTTGTCAGATCCCTTATAGAACACAGTTTTCATAAATAAATACATTCCTCCTATACTGACTACCTAATGAGCCAGCCCTAATTTCCTTCAGGCCTTTGGCCTAATATAGGCCAGCGCTTATTTTCATGGCTGATTAATGGTTCTGATTAGTCCTAGAAGCAGGAAATCCAATATCCCTTAGGGGAACCCTAAAGATGCAGATAACTATGAATTCAAGGAGGCCTATTCAGAAAAGAAATCAATGGAGAAAGGAGGCAATGTTAGCACAGACAACATCCTACCAGTTCCTACAGCAAGTGCTCAGACAGCCAGAGTGGAAGGAGGGAGGACAACAGAGGCTGCATTCAGAGCTCCACACTAGAGTCTTGAAGCTCTAAAAGCCCGCTCTAACAACCCCCTTCCCAATGTGCAAATTTAAAGCTTCCTTTTTGTGAATTTTGACTGGTTTATGGCCCAGAAAGCAAGTTTCACCTCTCTCAGAGATCACCCCATGGGACTGAACTTGTGTCCAAGAGCTGAAAGGGCAGGGCTTCACAGAATACGGACAACATCAGAGTGATTTCAAGATCATGAATAATTTTTAAAAGAATCTTAATTTTACAACATGTAGCTCATCTGAGTAAAAGTATCCGCCTTTGGATGATCATGAACAGTGTGGTTCTCAACCTTTCTAACGCTGTGACCCTTTAAGACAGTTCCTCATGTTATGATGACCCCAAACATAAAAGTATTAGCATTGCTACTTCATAGATGTAATTTTGCTACCTTTTTGGGGGGTGTTGTTTTTTTCAAGATGGGGAAACAAGGTTTCTATCTGTGTAACAACCCTAGCTGTCCTGGAACTAGCTTTGTAGACCAAACTGGCCTTGAACTCACAGAAATACACCTGCCTCTGCCTCCAGTGTGCTTGGATTAAAGGTGTGCGCCACCAGTGCCCTGCAAATGTTGCTACTGTTATGAAGCATAATGTAAATATCTGTGCTTTCTGATGGTCTTAGGTCTCGGCCCACAGATTGAGAACTGATGATCATGAACATTTTCTAATAAGTTTTTGGTAGAGTTTTAAAATCTAACTAGTAAACTCTCCCTTAGTAACTATATGCTGTGAGTTAATTCTTTACACATAGAGAGATGATAATCACAGCCCTTCCACTGCCTTCTGATGGTCTTTGAAGACCAACATGAAGGGTGGAAAGAAACAAGGTTTTCAAGGTCAAGATGACAAGGGACAGAAGTTTGGCTCTGTGACTGGTTTTCTTTGTTTTTTTTCCTGCCCTTGACTCAGACCTGAAGGACAGTGATTTCCTAGGAGTTATTCCTTTACCTTGTATAAGCTGTGAAATAGCAACTTAAAATCACAATATTTGCATGTGGCTTACAAACCAGAAACATTAATTAATAATTATACTGACTGATGCCTCATTCTATGCTAACCATTAATTGGAATATAAAACGACTATTTTTCAGTTATATTTAAATGATGTCGTATATATACCTAGCTTTAAAAAAAATTGTACTCTTTTGAAGTGTCTTAGAATTGATGAACAAGAGTATAATACAAAAGCATGTCATTCTCTTTGCCCTCTGAGTTAACACCAGAAGAGGGTATGCCTAGGGATCCCTCAGCACTTTTCATTGAAAGGATAAAGAATATAGTTCCTTGTTCATAAACCATTTGTAAATTAGTACACCCTTTTCTATTTGGTAGACTTTGATAATAAACTTCTGTACCTCTGGCAAGTTGTCCTCTGACATCCACATTCCTGCATTTGTCATGTGCATGTAACACACAAGAATTTTAATTTTATTTTAAAGACTCATAGCTGTCCAGTTCTCCACATTTGATGTATTTCTTCCCTTTTTTCAGTTTAATCTTTTATTAGTTCACATAACCATTACAAAGCAAAATTTATTCAACAGAAAGCAAAGTCAAGAGTCAACTTCGATAAGACTGGATACTCCATATCCAAGTCATTTTAACTACTAATCTTTCTTCACACACACACACACACACACACACACACACGCACACACACATACACTCATGAACACATGCATTGGTTTTAGCTTGTAGGTGAGAAAACCAGCATTGCACGTTAAACAAGACAATGTATGTAAAGTATGAGCACACTACCTGAATAAACAGAAATTTACTAGCTAGATGTCTGTGCTAGCGGCACCATGGTTGCTCCTGCCAGCCAGCACCCGTGCCAAGCTTCAAGATGATACTGGGAAGCAACCCCAACTGTATTCTCAACACACATATCTAAGCAGAGGTAGCCTCATTTCAAGGGCCAAGGAGTAAGCCAGCACATGGCTCCTTTGTTGAGTGACAAATAATGACCCTCCCTGAGCGATTATATTCTGACAGACTTGAACTCTGAGGTATGTAGAATCGAACTGCTTACTGTCATCTTTCCTGCACATGAAATATGATCCAGAAACCAAGGCCCAGAGGAAAGCAGTGCCCATGAGTAGAAAGAAATTAAAACTCAGTTACCTTATCTAAGCCATGTTGAAGCAATTCTCTCTGAGAAATTACCTACATCAGCTGATTAGATGGCTCTCTGGTTAAGCCACATTAAACTCGTCCTTGTTATTTACAAAACAGAGTACATCCTAAAGGATAAACGGTCTGTGTCCTCTGTGCCTCTTGCCTAAACCTGGCATCCATATTTCACCCTGATAATCAATATTTAACCAATGTGATGGTTGTGCAACATCCAAATCACCAATGCCATTCAATTGGAAAGAAATGACCCCCTTAAGTCTCAGGAATTCAAATACTTGATCCCCATTTGGTGGTTGTTTAAGGAAGATTAGGAGATGAGGCATTACTGGAGGAAGTATTTCATGAAAAGGGTGGTGTTAAGAGAATTCAAAAGACTAATGTCAATCCCAGTGTGTTCTCTGCCCTGTGTTTGTGGATCAAAACATGATATCTCGGCTACTTCCGCAACCACCTGCTACCTCAGCTCCACCATCATGGACTCGGACCCCTAAAACTATACACCCTGTGGTGGCTTGAATGCGAATGGCCCCCATGAGCTTATGAATGAGTGCCCAAGACCTAGCTAGTCTCAGATTCTTGGCCACTTTAGCAGTGTCGGGTATTTCTTTCATCACATGGAGTGGGTCTTAGATTCATTCAAAAAGTGACTTTTTACTACCTAAATATTTGAGCCACTATTGTATCAGTATACCCTGCAGATGGATCTTTATTTTAGATCTCAGGGTATTTTCATGTTGTTGTTGTTTGTTTTGTCTTGTTGTTGGTGGTTTTTATTTTCTACACAGGGTTTCTCTGTAGCTTAGGAGCCTGTCCTGGAACTAGCTCTTGGAGATAAGGCTGAGCCTTGAACTCACAGAGATCCACCTGACTCTACCTCCCGAGTTCTGGGATTAAGAGCAGGTGCCACCACCGCCCAGCAGATCTCAGGGTTTGTAACTGGCTGATATTGTTGCTTAGTTTTCTCCTCTGGTGCCACAAAAAGCACCTTCCAATGCCATGAAAACTGGTCAGGAGATTTGGGCACCAACTAAATTACTCCATGTTCGATGACATAAATAAATAGTGCTTTTAGAAATGGGTTCTTGCCATCACAATAATAACCAACAGTAATGACAATAACCTATGATTATTGGAAATTGTCTATGAGACACATTTGGCCAATGAGATTTGTGAATAATTTTAAGCAACTTCAATAATAATCATAATTTATAATCATTCATTAATAAGAAAATAGCTCCTATGAAATTTTCTTTGTACATATATGGAAACTGCCCACAAAATTAATTTTGAAAAGATGTTTCTGAAAATATATTTTAGGTTAAAGCATAAATTTATAGAGATATTTTTGGGTTTTACTTTGAAATTTCATCTTACCCTAATTAGAATGGCAAAGATCAACACAATAATGGGCAACAAATACTGGAGAGGCTGTAGGGAAAGGGTAAACCTCATTCACTCTTAGTGGCAGTGCAAACTGGTGCAGTCACTTTGGAAATTGGTAAAGTAAACCCTTACAAAGCTAAACACAATTCTACAGTCTGACCCAGATACACCTTCCCTCAGCGCATGCACGAAGGACTCAACATCCTCCTCACAGATACTTGCTCAGTCATAATTCTTTGCTGCTCTGTTCACTATAGCTAAGAAATGGAACAAACTAAATGCTCTTCAATAGGGACATGGATAGTGAAAGTGTGGTATATATACACATTGTGATACTATTCATCTGTAACGAGTAATAAAATCATAAAATTAGGAGGTAAGTGTGTGGAGTTCGTGATGATTGTATTAAACAAGGGAACCCAGAACAAGAAAGGTGGATGCTACATGTTCTCTTACATCTGGGGTACCTAGGTCAGCTGTGCGTTTATGACCTGGAGTACCTGCAGAATCCAGGAAAGCGAAGGGGGATAATTGTAGTATGGAGGATCAATAGAGAGAGGAATAGCAGAATACAAATGATCTGAAGGGAGGAAGGGGAAAACAAGGATGGTTAATTTGGGAGTGGGAGGGAGATAAATACTCAAGAAGCAAGGAAGAGACCAAAGTAACAGTATGGATATTTGAAAAAGTTATGAAAAGTCAATCAAGTAACTACTTACCTAAATACCTTTTATACATATATAGCTTAAATGAAATCTTTTCCATCACGGCTGACAATGCTTTCCCCAAAGGTCATAGATAATCTAACAAAAACCCTAATGCCAGGAAAACTAACTATCTTTTGAGCTGCTAGTCAGGGCTGTCCAGCAATCTAAACAGGATACCAGTAGGCATGTTAATATGGAAGGGAAGAATCTAACAAGGTCTCAGTCTTAGAAAAGAAGTTCAGACGACTAAGCACTACTAAGATCAGGAGAACAGTCAAGGGGAGAGCCACTCCGTTGGTTATCCAATATTAAATGGCCAGTCCTGAAAACATCTACATGTGTGTAAATGCTTGTAAGCAGCATTATACAGACTGAGAAACTTAAATTTATAGGTCTAGGAATATATATCTATATATGCATATGTATACACACACAACAAGAATCAAAGGAAAAAGGCCATGAATTGAAAGGCAATGGTTGTAGGGGGAGGTTTACACTGAAGGATTTGGAGGGAATAAAAGGAAGGGAAAGAATGGATTGAGTCTATTATATTCTCAAAAAATAAAAATATATATTTAAAAATTATTATTAAATTTATTAATAATTATAAATATTCCTAAAAATCAATTCTACGCTAAAGTAAAAATCCACATAAATGCAAATATATTTATATATTATATGCTTGTGTGTGTGTTTTGTAAGTTTACTAAGATGCCCTCATGTAAATAGTGAAAGGGTTCATATCTTAGTGAAAATGAGCATTGATGAATAAGGCAAAACAGTTTTTTTTTCCTTTTTATTTATTTTTTCATTTATTTTTACATACTGACCATAGTTTCCCCTTCCTGTTCCCCCCACCACTCCCATCTACCCCATGCCTATCCACTCCCGCTCTGTCTCAATTCAGAAAGCGACAGGCCTCCCATAGGTGTGAACAAACCTTGGCACAGCAAGTTGAGACAGGACCAAATTCCTCCCCATGCATCAAGGCTGGGCTAGGTAACCCAGCTGAGGAATAAGGTTCCCAAAGGCCAGCTCAAGAGCCAAGAATGAGTCCTAATCCTACTGCTAGGAGCCTCCAACAGACCAAGCTACACAACTGTCCCATATACGCAAAGGGACTAGGTCGCTCCCATACAGGCTCCCTAGCTGTTAATCCAGAGTCCATGAGCTCCCACAAGCTCAGTTCAGCTGTCTCTGTGGGTTTCCCCATCATGATCTTGACCATACCCCTAGAAAAGCTAGGGTTTTTCAAGCTGTTTTATGCTGCTCATTGGCATACCCATCAGTATCAGCTGCATTCAGAAACTGGTATCTCTATGAGAATAAGGGTGTTTTTAAGCCTGAATGAATGTCTGGATTGGACAAGTCAGTGCATTCCTTATCAGCCTTCAATGAAACCCAAGTCTTAACTCCATACTCCAGTTAAACTAGGTAAAAGGAATATTCAGGATCCGTGATAGCAGCAACACTAGGAGAAGCAGGCTCAAGTTTGTAACATGAGGGCCTGCTATGAAGGCCTGCTCATTGGAGTTTCTATCCCACCCAGTTCCCACAGTCTGATTGGCCCATTATCTCAGGCTTTGTATTAGCTCTTATAACTTATATTAACCCATTATTCTTATCTATGTTAGCCACATGGCTCGGTACCTTTCTCAGTGAGGCAGATCACATCCTGCTTCTTCGGTGATCTGGGTAGGAATGCGGGGAATGGGCTCTCTCCTTCCTAGAATTCTGTTCTCATTGCTCCGCCTCTACTTCCTCTCTGGTTGACCCGCCTATACTTCCTGCCTGGCCAATCANTTAACCCATTATTCTTATCTATGTTAGCCACATGGCTCGGTACCTTTCTCAGTGAGGCAGATCACATCCTGCTTCTTCGGTGATCTGGGTAGGAATGCGGGGAATGGGCTCTCTCCTTCCTAGAATTCTGTTCTCATTGCTCCGCCTCTACTTCCTCTCTGGTTGACCCGCCTATACTTCCTGCCTGGCCAATCAGCATTTATTTAAAATATGATTGACAGAATATGGACAATTCTCCTGCACCAAAGTTCCACTCCTCAGGTTCAGAACAAACCTTAAACAAACTCACATTGTTCAGCTCTAACTGACCCAGCTAAACACCAAGCAAGAATATCACAGAGCAGACATTCCAATAGAAAAATACTAATCTCATTCCATTCATGCCTTATTGATACACTGATGGCTTTCCCTAAAACTGGTGATGATGTAGTAATGTTGCACTCGTTGGAGTTTGCGCCTAACAATTTGTTAGAATTTTTAAGACAATTTTTCTCTTGATGTATTCCCAGCACCTGGGACAAGGGATGCAGAAATACCAGAAGTTCATGGCCATCCTCCACTACATAGAAAATTTGATGGCAGCCTGGATACAAGAGTCTTTGTCTCAAAAATTAAACAGAATCTAAGGCTATGCCTCAGAAGGTAAAGTTCCTGCTATGCAAGCATGATGATCTGAATTCAGATCTGTAGTGGGCACATAATCTAATGCAGACCATGGCTCACAAGATTTATCTGGACATTTCTGAGAAGGAAAGAAAATAGGTTTCTAACACTACAGAGAAAGCAAACAAGGCTCTTTAGCCTTCCTCTGGTTAGTTCAATATAAGAACATGCCACTGGGAATGGCTACAGTCATTTCTACAAACCAAAGAAAGCCAAGCTGATTCCAACACCAGTATAACAAGAAGGAAACATACAACAAGTATAACAGACTTGCAGACCTAGACACTGGCAGCAGTAACACTAAAGGAGATTGGGTTATAACTGTTAAAGTCTCTGTTATACAGATTCGATCCCAATATATTGGGAATATCTGAGATTCTATTTCATATTTTTCTTTTGGGGGGCATTTTCCACAATTCATATTATTTTTATTAGCAGTAAGGACAATAAATAGTATTTTAGGTAGAGTGGTTAAATGCACCAAGTTGAATATATTTTTATTATTTATTTTTAATTTCTGTATGCAATTGAAAAATAAGCCTCCTTTGCAGAATCTCAACATTTGAAATAATGTCAGTAATGATAAACATTTGTTTATGACTTGTTAGCTTTAAAAACACTGGCCCACTCGGTAATCTAAGCAAATCTATGAGATAGATAATAAAGGATAACGGAAAACCCACTTGGGGTTCATAAAACCAGTTCCTTTTCTCCTTGTCACAGATACATGTTATTTCTTAATCTCCTCGGCAACAGTGTGACATTAAGGGTAAGCTCCCTGTTGGAAAGAGGCTGATTTTTTGTTCCAGGCACCCCAAACCAAAATAACCACACAGAAACCATAATAATTAAAACACTGCTTGGCCCATTAGCTCTGGCTTCTTACTGGCTAACTCTTACATATTAATTGAACCCATTTCTATTAATCTGTTTTCAGTGTCCTGTTCTGGGTCTAACCCCTATTGATGTCCCAAGAAGAGTGGTATATCCTCTTTCATCTGTCTGTGGGCCAATGCAGGAAATCTAGAAGGAAACTTTAATACTCCGGAAATTGTTAAAGACACATGGTGGGAGAACTTCAATCCCTGATAAATTATGTAGAAAGTCATGTGCTAACCCATCTAAATTTTAAGTTGGGGGATGAAGTAAGCTTTTGCTATACTAAGCTTTGTTAGTCAGAACCAGACTGCTCCAGAGAAATAATGCCAGTAAGCTGAAGGAGTACTTACAGTTAGTTGCTGGTAACATGCCTCTGCTGAATCTAAGAGGTATCGCTGGTGATTTTTTCTATTTCTTTTTGTTTCTTTTTAAGATAAGATCTTACCACATAGCTGCAGCTGTCCTGGAACTCTCCATGTAGGCCAGGCTGGCCTTGAACCAACAGAGAGTTGTTCTGTCTTTGCATCAAGAGTGTTGAAATTTAAGGTGTGCACCAACACACCTCTTTTAAGGATTTCCATTGTCTGGGTGAGCCTTGTTTAGGGAAGGCAATCTTCTTTACCAAAGGTGTTTGATTTCAATGTTGATCTTTTCAACATTCCCTGAATGAAGCACCTATTACAATATTGAATCGTGTGTATCTGGGAGCCATGGCTCAGCCAAGTTAACATGCAAAATTATGTGTTACCATAATTACGTGTCACCTAATCCAACTGATATTATTTGCTGGGCTTGAATGCAACTGTGAGTTGTAACTGGGTTGCTGGCGCTCACCTGGGGTATTGCTGAGCATAAGCAAAGAATAGAAGACAGAAGACCAAACTAATATTAAAGGGGCAAGGAAAAGCTGCCTTTGGGGTGGGAAAAAGCCTAAGGCTGGAAATGAAAAAACTGAATGCTGGCTTGGGTGTTTTACACTGTCCCTGGATCCTCGCCTCTTCCCATTAGTCCTGTTTAGATGCCTCCCCCATGCCTTCCAACCATTTCACATTAAAGAATCTTCTGGTGATGAGAAGCCACTATCTCAGAGATCCTTCTTTCACTTGCACTGCTCCCCTAAGTTCTTTTGGTCCTTTAATAAAGAGGATTCTGAGTTCCAAGCTCTTCTGATGTCCTTTGCTCAATGTCTATTAACACAATTGTGTCTATTGGTCAAGAATATATATAACCAGTCCACTCACCATGAAAAAGGGCAGAGACTTGCCCTTCACCTCATTGTAGATGAACTGCATTCTATGTGGTTGGCTTATTCTATGTGGATGGCCTGTATTCGATGCATGGCTCCTGTTCTGCAGTTTTTCCTTCAATTTATTCAGGAAATCTCTACCTTTTCAGTTCACATTTCTACAAAATGGAATATTCAGAGAACTATTCTCTCTCCACTCCCCTGCCTCTCTCTCCCTCTGTCTCTCCCTTTCTCTCTATTTTCACTCCTACTTTTTGAGCCTTGGTAGAAAGTATACCCTTTCCCTACTTGACTTCCATTGAGAACTCATGACCCTAAATTTCACAGTGTGTTTAAGCTTTGGGAGGGAAGGTTTCTGTGATCCTTCTCCACTCTGTCATCAAAATCCCCAGATTCCGGCTAACTACATTCAAAGAGAAACTTTGCTGTGAAAGTACTTTCAAAGAAAGGCTGCCTTGCGTGGCAAAGTAGACTCAGTATAATTTCAAGTGACAGCTTCGAGAGAGGATAATCAAATTTGGAGCTAAGAGCCATATGCAAAACTTTCCAAAGCCATATCACAAATTCTGAAGTTTTCTGTCATTTAAAATGTTTTTATTTCAATACATGCACTTGAGTGCTATTTTAATCTCCTTTCCTCTACCATTTAATGATGCAAATGCTTTTTTATCGCGAGACACAACATGATCAAAATAGTTTATCATACAGGATTTAAGTAAATTCCAAAGAGCTATGCATTTTCAGATGGTGATTCATTGTATCAAAATGAAAACAACATTATTTTTAGAGAAGGGAGTCACGGCACAGTCTTAAATTCACTCTTCGCCTGTAACAGCACGAGGATGGGCCTGACCACCCCTCAAGGTCAATCTAAGCCTTTTGATTATATGAATTGTGTGTGTTGAAAATTACATGTTAAAATATCTACAGAAAAGCTATGCTATTTTCTTTGTACAACTGTCATTTTTAATGCTACCTTGGTTTTTATATTTAAGATGTATGTCTGTTTACTTCTTCCTAAAATCGTGTAAAAACTGTTACAAGCCACTCTCAACTTTCAATAGCAATAGAGGCAGATTTCATACAAGGTTAAACAGAACTGACAGTGAATGCTACATTTTATACATGTGGTTAAATTCTCACTTTTATTTCTCTATAACTCAGAAGTCCAAAGATACTATATTGAATTGTCTGTTTTTAAAATATTTTTATTCATTCTTTGAGGATTTCATACATGCATACAATGTATTTGAAACATATCCCCAGACTCCTCACCCCAACCCCTTTCAACTCAATTCTTATCACCCAAACAAATTTGAATTATTCACATATGTATATATACATCATATACATATATATGCAAACACACAGAGACACACACACACACATATATACACCACCAAACATAATTCAAATACTTAGGGGTATCCCAAACATGCTCTAGGTGTGGACATGTCAACAGGAATGTGATGGACCTGAATGGGACAACAGGCTTAAAGAAAACTGATTCTCCCTTCCCCAGAGGCCACCAACTTCCAGTAGCCCCTCAGCTAGTGGTAGGTGGTGCTTGGCTTGATCTTATGCAGGCAACTCCAGCTACTGTGACTTCATGAGTACAGCTTTCCTACATTTCCAGAAAACATTATATCACTCTCTCCTCCCTAATGTTTGACTCTTAAAGTTATTCATCCTTGTTAGGAGCATTTAGTTATTTATTTTTTATTTTTTATTTTTATGTTTTTAAAAAATAAACTACCTTTTTTTCATTATACATACCAATCCAAGCTCCCATTCCCTCCATATACCCTCCCATCTCACCCCCATCCAATCCTCAGAGACGGTAAGGCACATTGCTTTGGGGAAGGCACAAGGCCCTCTCTACTATATCTAGGATGAGCAAGGTATCATCCAAAGAGAATAGGTTTCCCAAAAAGCCAATACATGCAGTAGGTATAAATCATGGTACCACTGCCAGTGGCCCCTCAGTCTGCCCCAACCATGCAACTGTCAACCACTTTCAGAGGGACTAGTTTCTTCCTATGCTTGTTCCTTCCCAGTCCGGCTGGAGTTGGTGAGCTCCCATTAGCTCAGGTAGACTGTTTCAGTGGGTGACCCCATCATGGTCTTGACTTCTTTCCCCATATTCTCATTCCTCCCACTCTTCAACCGGATTTTGGGAACTCAGTCCAGTGCTCCAATGTGGGTCTCTGCCTTTGTTTCCATCAGTTGCTGGATGAAGGTTCTTTGGGGACATTTAAGATACTCATCAGTCTCATTACAGGGCAAGTCAAGACTGACTCCCTCTCCTCTTTTGCTTAGGGTCTTAGCTGGGGTCATTTTTATGGATTCCTGGACTTATCTCTAGAGCCAGGTTTCTTACTAACCCTAAAATGACTCCCTCAATCAAGATGTCTCTTTTCTTGATCTTATCTGTTTCTTCCTTCTCCTTTTGACTATGTCATTCCCTCAAGTTCTCCTCAACCCTTTCCTTTTCCCCTCCCCTTTCCCTTCCACCCTTCTTCCCCCCAGCTATTCTTCCAATTTTGTCAAGCTATCTTGTCTGTTTCCACCTCCCAGGTGGATCTATATATGTTTTTGTTAGGCTTCACTGTTATAGGAAGGTGCTTGTTGGTTCCCAGCTGCTCAGCCCCAAAATAATCACACAGAAACTATATTATTTAGATTACTACTTGGCCCATTAGCTCTAGCTTCTTATTTGCTATCACATCTTAATTTAATCCATTTCTTGTAATCTGTGTATCACCATGTGGTTGTGGCTTACCATGTAAAGTTCCATCCTGCGTCTGTCTTCTGTGGAGGTACATGGCTTCTCTCTGACTCTGTCCTTCATTCTCCCAGCATTCAGTTTAGTTTTCCCCTCCTATCTCAGTTCTACCCTATCAACAGGCCAAGGCAGTTTCTTTGTTCACCAATGGTATTCACAGCATAGAGAGGGGAATCCCACATCAGTTCACCTTATTACTTAGCTTCTCTAAGATCATGGACTAGAGGCTCAATATCCTTTATTTAAAGACAGTATCCACTTATGAGTGAGTACATACCATATTCATCTTTTGGGGTCTGAGTTACCTCACTCAGGATAGTGTTTTCTAATTCCATCCATTTGCATGCAAAATGTAAGATGTCATTGTTTTTTTACCACTGAGTATTACTCCAATATGTAAATGTGCCACATTTTCTTTATCCATTCTTCAGTTGAGGGGCATCTAGGTTGTTTCCAGGTTCTGGCTATTACAAATAACACTGTAATGAACATAGTAGAAAAAAATGCCTTTGTAGTATGATTGAGTGTCTTTTGTGGCATCTAGTTTTAAAAATACTTCTTTATGCTTATATGTTACAGTTTTACAGTTCTTAACACTTAGTAAACTTCCTATAAAGTAAAAATCATCATTGATAATTTATTAAACTGTACTTTATCATATAAATTTAATATAATTAAAACTTTATAAAGTTTCTTTCCCCAATTCTAGATGCATGAAAGTTCAAATTTTCTTCACTTTGTACACACAGTGATTCCTTTTTACACAAACTTATTTCTCTCATAACCTTTAGGTTAGTTTTGATAGAAAACTGAATAAGCAGTTGTTAGCATCTAAAAAGTCATTCAACTCATTACTTTTTCTGTCCATCCTTTCCTTCCTCATCTTTCCTATCTCATCTGTTTCTTTGAATCTGTCCTCAGCATCTTTTCTCCCTCAATCTCTCTTTCCTTGGAAAAAAGAAATATCTGTTTCTGAACTTGACCTCCAAACTTTGACCTTCACCCTCTCATTCTCCATCACTGACTTCTCTTGTTTGGGGAAATCCAGGATCCTTTCCAGCCAAATTTTATTTTATTGCTTTTATTTTTTCCCTTGACAGTCTTCAACTGCTGATATTCTCTTAAGCCTCTTAATAATACATTAAATTTATGGCTGTTATACTGTTGTGACCATGATCTTTCAATCACTCCTTGGCCAATTCTCCTAGACATTGTTATAACTTTCCTAAATATTACTATTGTGGTTTTTCCTCCATTGGATTCTAAACTACTCCAAATCATTACTGCACTGTGGTGAGGCCAGCCATTCCAAAGTTTATATGTTTCTGTTCTGTCTTAGTTTACTTTCATTTTCTTTCTTATTTAAAGCAAATAAAGATTGGGATCAATGTGTTTAGATTTCCCTGAGCCATTCTGCAGTAAGTCCCCACACATTGCACACATCTCTCTGGCTGGTGGTGTTTCTCCTCCTTATTGGTCATCATATGCAATGAATGCAAAAGCAAGTCTGTATCAGAGAGACAATCATGCAGTCCACGTACAAGACTTCAGTTCTGTTCATCATGACTAGAGCTTTGGAGATTTATGCTGTTTTTGTTTTAATAAATTTACTTTTTGTTTTACATACCAATTCCAGTTCCCCCTCCCTCCCCATCTGCCACCCCCCAACTTGCCCCTTTCCCACTCGCCATCCACTCCTCAGAGGGTTAGGTCAGGCCTTTCTTGGAGAGTCAGCAAGATCTGGCATACCACCTTTAGCCAGGCCCGAGTCCCTCCTTCCCCCACCCTCATATCAAAGCTAAGCAAGATATCCCACCATAAAGAATCAGCACCATAAAGCCAGTTTAAGCACCAGGATTAGGTCCTGGTGTCACTAGCAGCCCCCACCCCCAAAACAGATCAAGCAACATAACTGTTACCCACATTCTGACTGTCTAGTTCAATCCCATGCAGGTTCCCCATCTGTCAGTTCAAGGTTCATCAGGTCCCACTGACTCAGGTCAGCTGTCTCTATGGTTTTACCCACCATATTGTTGACCTCCCCATGCCCTTGTTCATATGATCCATCTGCCTTCTCTTCAACTAAAGTCCAGTAGTTCAGCCCAGTGTTTGGTTGTGGGTCACTGAATCTGCTTGCTTCAGTTACTGGATATAGGTTCTATGATGACAATTAGAGTAGTCGCTAGTCTGATTAAAGGGGAAGGCAAGCTCAGGCAACCCCTCCACTATTTCTAGGAGTCTTTGCTGGGATCATTCTTGTGGATTCTTTACAAATTCTCTAACACTAGGTTTCTCTCAAAACTCCATAATGGCACCCTCTATCAAGATATTGCTTTCATGGAGGAGCCTTCCCCAACTCCAACTTCTTGTTCTCTCATGTTCTAATCCCCCATGTCCTTTCTTCTACCTTTCCAAGCTTACCCAGGAGATCTTAACTATTTTTCTATCTAGAACCCTTCGTGTGTGTGTGTCCCTCTTAGCATTCCCCTTTTTACCTAGCTTCTTTGGGATTGTGGATTGTAGCTTGGTTATCCTTTTCCTTACATGCTATGGCCACTTCTGAGTAAATTCACACCATGTTTGTCTTTCTTGGTCTGGGTTACCTTTCTCAGTAAAGTTTTTTTTCTAATTCCATCCATTTGTGTACAAATTTCAAGATATCATGGTTTGTTTTCTTTTAACCACAGAGTAATGCCCCATTGTGTAGATGTACCACATTTTCTTTATCCATTCTTTAGTTGATGGGCATCTAGGTTATTTCAAGGTTCTGGCTATTAAAAACAATGCTGTTATGAACAGAGTTGAACAGATATCCTTGTGGTATGATAGAGTATCCTTTGGATATATGCCCAAAAGTGGTATTGCTGGATCCTAAAGTAGATTGATTCCCAATTTTCTGAGAAACCATCATACTGATTTCCAAAGTGGCTGTACAAGTTTTCACTCCAATTATCAATGAGTAATGTTCCACTTACTCCACTCCTCCCCACCATAAGCTGTCATCACTGCTTTTGATCTTAGCAATTCTGGTATGTGTAAGATCTCAAAGTTGTTTTGACTTGCATTTTCCTCATGGCTAAGGATGGTGAGCAATTCCTTAAATGTCTTTCGGCCATTTGAGATTCTTCTGCTGAGAACTCTGTTTAGATCTGTACCACAGTTTTAATTGGATTATGTGGTATTTTGGTGTTAAATTTCTTGAGTTTTTTATATAAATTGGGGGTCAGTCTTCTGTCAGATGTGGGGTTGGTTCCCATTGTATAGGCTGCCATATTGTCTTACTGACAGTATCCTTGGCCTTACAGACGATTCTCAGTTTCAAGAGGTCCCATTTATTAATTGATAATCTTAGAGTCTCTGCTAGGGGTGTTACATTTAAGAAGTAGTCTCCTGTGCCCATGTGTTCAGGAGCACTTCCCACTTTCTCTTCTACCAGGTTCAATCTAACTGGATTTATGTTGAGGTCTTTGATCCACTTGGGATGGAGTTTTAGGAAGGGGGGATAGTAGATGAGTATCTACATGCATTTTTCTACCTATCAAAATCCAGATATGCCAGAACCATTTATTCAAGATGCTTTCTTTTTTCTATTGTGTATTTTTGGCTTCTTTTTCAAAAATCAGGTATTCATAGGTGCATGGGCTTATGACAGGGTTTTTGATTTGATACCATTGATCCACATGTCTGTTTTTAAGCAAATACTAAACTGTTTTTATTATTATAGCTTTATTTTTTCCCTTATTTTTTCCTTGACCCAGAGGGCATTCACTTGAGAGCTGTTCAGTTTCTATGAGCTTGTAGGCTTTCTGTAGTTTGTGTTGTAGCTGAACTCTAACTTAAGTCCTTGGTGGTCCAATAAAATACAAGGGGTATTCCAGGTTATTTTTACCTCTTAAGATTTGCTTTATGACTGAGATGTGATCAATTTTAGAGAAGGTTACATAAGGTGCTTAGAAGAAGATATATTCTTTTGTGTTTCAGTGAAATGTTCTCTGGTTGTTCATTAAGTTGATTTGAGTCATAATATCTGTTAGTTCTCTTGTTTCTCTGCTAAGTTTCTGTTTGGCAGACCTGTCCAAAGATGAGAATAGGGTATTGAAGTTTCCCATTATTAATGTGTGGGATTTGATGTGTGATTTAAGCTTTAGTGGTGTTTCTTTTACAAATGTGAGTGCCTTGTATTTGGGGCATAGATTTTCAAAATGGAGATTTTCTCTTGATGGAATTTTTCTTTGTTGAATATGAAATGTTCTTCTCCATCTCTTTTGATAATTTTCTTGGTGGGGGGAGCTTCAAGGAAGAGTTTCTCTATAGCTTTGGTGCTTGTCCTGGAACTGACTCTTGTAGACCAGACTGGCCTCAAACTCACAGAGATCCACCTGCTTCTGATTCCTGAGTGCTGGGATTAAAGGCATGTGCCACCATCATCTGACATCTTTTGATTAATTTTAGTTTGAAGTCTAGTTTGTTAGATATTAGGATAGCTGCTCTAACTTGTGTCTTAGGACCATTTGATCAGAAAATCTTTTCCCAACCCTTTACTCTGAGATAATTTCTGTCTTTAAAGTTGAGATATGTATCTCAACTTTCAAAAAAAATGGATCCTGTTTTCGTAACCATTCTGTTAGCCTGTGTCTTTTCATTGGTGAAGTGTGAGTTCATTGATACTAAGAAATGTTATTGGACAGTGATTGCTAATTCCTGGTATTTTCTGGTTTTGTTGGTAGTGAAGGTAGTGTGTGTATTTCCATTATTTGGGCTTTGCTGGTATGAGATAATCTTTTGTCTGTGTTTTCATGGATATAGCTGAGTTCCTTGGGTTGGAATTTTCTTTCTAGTACTTTCTGTAGTGTTGGATTTGTGGATATGGGTATTATTTAAATCTGGGTTTTTTTTTAAAAAAAATGTCTTGTTTTTTCCATTTATATTGACTGAAAGTTTTATTGGGTATGGTATTCTGGACTAGATCCATGGTCCTTTAGTGTCTGCAAAACATCTGTCCAGGACCTTCTGGCTTTTAGAGTCTCTACTGAGAAGTCATGTGTAATTCTGATAAATCTGCCTTTATAAGTGACTTGGCCTTTTTCCTTTCCAGCTCTTAAAATTCTTTCTTTATTCTGTATGTCTAGTGTTTCAATTATTATGTGGCAAGAGGACTTTTTTTTTGTCCATGCTACTTGGTGTTCTGTAAGCTTCTTGTAGTTTTATAAGCATATCATTCTTTAAGTTGGGAAAGTTTTCTTCTATGATTATGATATGTTTTCTGTGCCTATGAGCTGTGATCTTTCTCTTTCTTCTATTCCTATTATTATTAGGTTTGGTATTTTCATTGTGTCCAGGTTTTCTGGATGTTTTGTGTTAGGAATTTGTGAATGTAACATTTTCTTTGAATGATGTATCTATTTCCTATATTGTATCTCAACGTCTGAGATTCTATCTTGCATCTCTTGTATTCTCTTGGTGATGTTTGCATTTGTAGTTCCTGTTCATTTCCCCAGATTTTCCATTTTCAGAATTCCTTCAGTTTGTATTTTCTTTATTGTTTCTATTTTAGTTTTCAAGTCTTGGCCTGTATCCTTTACCTGTTTGATTGTTTTTCCTTGACCTTTTTTGTTTTCTTTAAGGAAATTATTGATTTCTTCCAAATTTTTGTCTTTTCCTTGACTTCTTTAAGAGAATTTTTCATTCCCTGTTTAAGAGCCTCTATCATTTTCATAAAGTAATTTTTAAGTTTATTTTCTTGTATTTCAACTACATTGGAATGTTCATGTTTGTCTGTTGTGGGATCACTGGGTTCTGGTAATGCCATATTGCTCTTACGGTGGTTGAATGTATTCTTATTCCAGTGTTTACTCATCTTTTCTTCCAACTGGAGTAGTTTGTGCCTGTGCCTATGCCTGCTGTTCCAGCTGTTGTGGTTTGGACTTGTCCCTAATTTTCCAAATGGAAATGTGATTTGCATCTGTGCCTGTGTATTCTTCTGGGCTTGTGGGGTAGGGCTGGCAAAGAGGAGGATGTCCAGGTGCATGGGGTTGGGCAGTGCGGTGGATCTTGATGGGACAACATCCAGTGGGTGATAGGTGTTGGGGTACAGTCTGAAGGAAGGACTCACCCTCCCGTAGTTTGGTGTGGGGGGGTGCGCCAGAGTAGTGGAGTTCCACCAGAGGTGAGGTCAGCGTCCTGCAACTTTGCTGGTTCTGGGATAGAAAGGGAAGGGCATGAGGTATGTGCTTGGGTTCAGTTAGGACCCTAGGGGCAGTCCAGCTGAGAGGGCCAGTCACTTACCTGATTTTCCAACTGGTGTGGTTTATCCCTGTACAGATGTAGTTTGCTGGGATTGCAGGGGAAAACTAGTCATGGGGAAGATGTACAGGTGTGTTGGTTTGGGCATCAGAATGGATCTTGCTGGGACAGTGTCCAGTGGGTGACAGGGGTTGGGGCATAGTCTGGAGGCAGGTATTTCATCTGTATGCAAACTGGTGGAGAGTGCACCAGAGTAGTCAACATGGAGACATATTATTAATCATGAAAGTTTAACCTTTAGCTTAGGTTTGTCCCCAATTAGCTCTTATAACAAATTAATCTGCTTTTTATTAATCTACATTCTACCACAGGGTTTTTTTT
Organism: Bramus lutescens; assembly: GCA_001685075.1. NCBI lineage: Eukaryota > Metazoa > Chordata > Mammalia > Rodentia > Cricetidae > Bramus > Bramus lutescens. The sequence continues at coordinate 125,670 of LOEQ01001787.1, forward strand.
TACCTCTCCACCCTTCTGTATGTCTGACACAGTCCATATCTCATTGGTGTCCCTTCATGCCTAAATTTATCTCCTCTTCTTCTCTCTTCTCAGCAATCCTGCCTAATCTCTGCTGCCTAGCTATTTGCCATTCAGTCTTTAATTAAACTGATCAGAAGGTCCTTTGACACATTGCAAAGTTAAATTAAGATCAGATATGCAATTTAAACAGACCTATAACTTCTAATAAAATAGAAGCAGTCATTAAAATCTTCCAACCAAAAAAACACCCAAGGCCAGATCACTTTAGCATGGAATTCTACCAGATTTCAAAATAAGAGTTAATGCTAGTTCTCCTCATATTATTCCACAAAATAGAAATATAATGAATATTGCCCAATTCAATTTATGTGACCACAGTTACTCTGATACCCCAACTACATAAAGACCCAAGAAAGAAAGAGAATAAAAGACCAATTTTACTTATAAACTTACATCAAAGATACTCAATAAAATACTTGAAAATCAAATCTAAGACCACATTGAAAAGATTAGCAATCATTATCATGTAAACTTTATCCTTAAGATATAAGGATGGTTATGCCTCAACATATATAAATTGATAAATATAATCCACCTTATAAACAAACTGAAAAACATACATTGCATAATCATCTCATTCTCATTAGATACAGAGAAGGCCTTTGACAAAATCCAATACTACTTCATGATAAAAGTCTGAAGAGATTAGGGATACAAGGGCCATACCTCAATGTAATAACCACAGTTTACTGCAAGCCCATATCCAAGTCAACCTAAATGAAAAGAAACTCAAAGCAATTTCCACAAAATCAGGAACAAAACAAGGTTGCCAACCCTCTCCATAACCATTCAACATAGTACTTAAAATCTTAACTAGGGCAGTAAGACAACTAAAGAAAATCAAAGAGACCTAAGTTCAAAAGGAAGAAGTCAAAGTATCTTTATTTGCAAATGATAGGATAGTATACATGAGTGACTTAGAAAATTTCCACCAGGAAATTCTTACAGCAGAGAAACACGTTCAGCAAAGTAACTGTATACAAAATAAGCACAAAACTAAATAACCATCTAATATACAAATGACAAATGGACTGAGAAAGAAATCAGAGAATAAACACATTTCAAAATAGCCACAAATAATATAAACTACCTTGGAGTGACTCTAACCAAACAAGTGAAAGACTCTTATGATAAAAACTTCAATACATTGAAGAAAGAAATTAAAGGAGATATCAGAAAATAAAAAGATCTTCCATGCTCATGGATCAGTAGGATTAACATAGCAAAAAGTAGCATTCTATTAAAACCAACCTACAGATTCAATTCAGTCTCCATCATATTTCCAACACAGTTCACAGATCTGTAAAGGCTCAACTTCATATGGAAAAGCAAAAAATAACCAAGATAGTCAAAACAATCCTGAACAATAAAAGAACTGCTGGAGGTGTCACCACCCCCAATTTCAAGTTGTTCTGCAGAAGTATAGCAATTACAAACAAATAAACCAAGCAAGTATTAGGACAAAACAGACATTTTTATCAGTGGAATCAAATTGAAAACTTGCACATAGCTCCACACTATGTCAACACATGATTTTCTATCAACTCCAGAAATACACACTGGAAAAAAAAGTGACATCTTCAAAAATGGTGCTGATCAAACTAGAAGTCTGTATATAGGAGAATATAAATAGATCTATCCTTATCATCCTGCACAAAACTCAATTTGAGTGGATCAAAGACCTCAGCATAAAATGAGCTACACTAAACCTGAGAGAAGAGAAAGTGGGGAATAGGCTGGGACTTTTGGCACAGGAAAAGAATTTCTGAATAGAACACCATCATCACAGGCACTAGAATCAACAATTAATAAGTAGGACCTCATGAAACTGAACAGCTTCTCCATGACAAAGGACACTGTCACCTAGACACAGCAGCAGCTTACAGAATGAGAAAAGATTTTTATCAACTCCACATGTGATGGAGGACTAATATCCACAATGTATAAAGAACTCTAAAAACTGGATATCAGGAAAACAAATTGGTACTTTTCCTTCTGTTGGCTTGTCCTGTCCAATTTCAGAGTGTTTTTATTTTATTTTATTTTGTTATATATTTAAAAATGAATGAATGAGTGAGTGAATTAATTAATTGATGAATGACTGAATGAAAGCCTAGCCATTAGGGTAAAGGTGAATAATTAAGCTGCCATTTATAACTGCTGGAGAGTGAAAATCAATTTACTCCAATGGAGGGACACTAGGTATATCGACCACTCCAGGACAGGCCTCATAGCCAGGAGTCACTAACCAATATACAACGGATTCAACATTCATTCCTGCATTCTTTTCATTGACTAAGTTTGGTGTTTTGCTTTGTTTTTGTTTTTGCTTTTTTATGAGTAGTGTTTTCTTTTGTGTTCTTGGTTTTGGGAAGTTTTGTTGCTGTATTGGGGTTTTGTTTGTCTTTTGAAAAAGAGCTTAAAATTTGGCTGTATCAGGAGTAAGAGAAGATCTGGAAGGATGTGACAGATGGAGGGAATCTGATCAAAATATATCTAAATTAAAGTAAATGGTAAAAAAGAAAGATTAATTTGAAGAGTGTGAGGTACACTCATATCTACATAAGGATAGTTTGTGATACTTAAGTTTTATCATCTTATTAAAATAACAAGCACAAATTATATCTTGTAGTATTTATGTTGTCCAAAATTCATATTTTTATTGTCTCAAGTTTTGATTTGCATTAAATTCTAGCTAATGCGAAGCCAAATAACCAAATAAAAAAAGTAAAACAACAGTCCTTCATTTCAAGTTTTTATTATATGTTTAGGATTTGATTGCCTATAACAGACTGTCAGATGAATAGATGCTTCATCTGGCTGATTTTGCAGTTAGCCACACTGGGAAGCAGAGGCCTATCAAGAAATCTGACTTTGCCTACCATGGTGTTTAGCTGCATGCAATTTCCTCACACATCTTTTCATTGTAACTTTAAAAACATATATGTTGTAGGAGGTTCTTTTGCTCATATGTTGCTTTCATTGGTTAATGAATAAAGAAACTGCTTTGAGCTTGATAGGGTAGAACATAGGTAGGCGGAGAAGACAAAACTGAATGCTGGGAGGAAGAAAGCAGAGTCAGAGAGAAGCCATGGATACTCCGCCTCGGATGGATGCCCATTTAGAAACTTGCCGGTAAGCCATAGCCATGTGGTGATACACAAATTAATGAAAATGGGTTAAACTAACATGTAAAAGTTAGCCAATAAAAAGTTAGAGCTAATGGCCAAGCAGTGTTTTAATTAATACACTTTCTGTGTGGTTATTTCAGTTGTAAGCTAGCTAGGGGGCTGGGACAAACAAGGCCCCACTCCCTCCAACACATATCTAATCAACTGTAGTTATCTTTGCATTATAAAAACAGTTTAATCAAAATATTTCTCATTTGGTTGGTGGAGAGAGTTGCAAGCTAAGAACTACTTCATGTCAGTTTATTTAATTGATACAATTTTCACTACACTGAAAAATAAAATCATATTTTTTAAAAGAAAAACTATTTGAGCTTGTTCTGATGCCAAACAAAGGAAGAAAATGCAAAGGTAGAACATGTTCAATACAAAACTCTTTCATGAAATTATTTTTGTAAACTGTTTTGCTTTCCTGAATCTCATGAGAAACCTCTGAACATTCAGGAACACTTTAAAAATTTTATATTCAACCCAACTCTCCACCTGCAACCTCGGAGGAACTCTGAAACACAGCTTGCTCCAATACTGAGATGACTTAAGATGTCAGTGAACAGCCACACAGTGGGAAACCCCACTCTCTAGGACCTCCCCAGTGGAACAAAACCCTGGGCCTATCCCCCAATTACCTCAGCATTTCTAGCCTGCCAGCAGGGAGTTTCCTGTGTGTAGGATCCCCCAAAATCAAAATCCATCCAGTGTCCCCTACAAACTAATACTCCCATCCTGCCCCCAAACCCACTTATCCTCCTGCAAACTCAGAAGAACCCTGAAACACAGCTTAAGCCAATAAAGAGGAGACTTAAGAAATGAGTGAACAGCTGCACAGTTGGACACCCCATTCTCTAGGACCTCTCCAGTGGGACAAAACCCCAAGACACTTCCCCAAGTCCCTTGGTTTTTCTAGCCAGCCAGCAGGGAATTTCCTGTAAGCAGGCTCCTCCAAAATGCAACACCATGTACTGGACCCTCCAAACTGCTAGACACACCTCGCCTAAGAACTGAGAGCTTCCTATAATACTGAGGGACCACAAGCTTGTTACAAGGTCCTACTAAGGGGACCAAGAAAGAGCACCAAGAGAATGAACCAGGAAAGAAGACAAAAAGAGAGGCTTTCTGAGACAGACCAAGAAAAAATTCCCAAACATGCAGACAGCCACTAAAAGGATTGGACACAAAGACATTTGAAGAAAGAGATGGGTAAGTGCCAAAACAAGAATTCCTCCAACAACCCAAAAAGCAACATGGTAACTAACACCAGAACCCAGTGATCACATAAAAGGAAGAGATGTTCATCCTAACCCATAAAAAAAGAAGAAGAAACTGACTTTAAATGTAACTTTGTGAAAATGATGAAGAGAAAATGAAAAACTCCCTTAAAAATGGAGGAAAAGACTAACAAAAAATTGGAAGAAATTAATAAATCCCTCAAAAAAAATCAAGAAAACACAATCAAACAGGTGAAGCAAACAATTCAAGACTTGAAGACTGAAATAGAGGTAATAAAGAAAACACAAACCCAAAGAATTCTGGATATGGGAAATCTGAGTAGATGAACAGGAACTACAGAGACAAGTATAACCAACAGAATGCAAGAGATAGAAAATAGAATCTCAGGTGCTGAAGATACTATGGAGGAAACTGACTCATTCCTCAAAGAAAACATTAAATCCAACAAATTCTGAACATAAAGCATCCAGGAAATCTGGGACACCATGAAAGACCAAACCTAAGAATAGGGGTAGAAGAAGGAGAACTCCAGCTCAATGTCACAGAAAAAAAAAGTCCCCTCACCATATAATAATCAAAACACAAAACATACACAATAAAGAAAGAATATTAAGAGCTGCAAAGGAAAAAGTTCAAGTAACATATAAAGGTAAGTATATCAAAATTACACCTGACTTCTCAATAAAAACAATGAAAGCCAGAAGATCCTGGATAGATGTGTTGCAAACACTAAGAGACCATGGATGGAAGCCCAGACTACTATACCCAGCAAAGCTTTCTTTCACCATCGATGGAAAAAAACAAGCTATTCCATGACAAAAACAGATTTAAACAATATGTATCCACAAACCTAGCCTTACAGAAAGTACTAGAAGGAAAACCCCAACCAAAGGAAGCTAACTAAACACACAAAAACACAGACAACTGATAACCCTCAAGCAGCATAACCCAAAGAAGGAAACACACAAACACTACTACCAAAAAATAACTGGAATTAAGAACCAGTAGCCATTAATATCACATAATATTAATGGACTCTATTCACCTATAAAAAGACACAGGCTAAGAGAATGGATATAAAAACAGGATCCAGCATTCTATTGTATACAAGAAACACATTTCAACCTCAAAGACAGACACTACCTCAGAGTAAAAGGTTGGGAAAAACTTTTCCAATCAAATAGACCTAAGAAACAAGTGTGTATAGCTATCCTAATATCTAACAAAAGAGATTTCAAACTAAAATCAATCAGAAGAAATGGATAAGGACAATATATACTCATAACAGAAACAATCCATCAAGATGTAATCTCAATCCTGAACATCGATGCTCCTAATACAAGAGTACCCACATATGTAAAAGAAACATTATTAAAACTTAAATCACACATCAAACTCCACACACTAATAGTAGGAGACTTCAACACTCCATTCTCACCAATGGACAGGTAAATCAGAAAGAAAATCACCAGAGAAATAAGAGAACTAATGGATATCATGAATCAAATGGAATTGACAGACATCTATAGAACATTCCACCCAAATACAAAAGAATATACCTTCTTCTCAGCACCTCATGGAAACTTTTCTAAAATTGATCACATACTTGGTAACAAAGCAAACCCCCACAGATAAAAAAAAATTGAGGTAATCCCCGTGTCTTAATGAATAACCATATATTAAAGTTAGAATCTAATAACAAGACTACACTCAGAAAGCCTACAAATTCATGGAAATTGAACAATGAACTACTGAACCACCCTGGGTCAAGAAAGAAATTAAAGACTTTCTTGAATTCAACAAAAATGAAGGCACAATGTACCCAAGCCCATGGGGCACTATGAAAGCAGTACTAAGAGAAAAGTTCATAGCACTAAGTGCACACATAAAGAAAATGGAGAAAGATCACATCAGTGACTTAACAGCACACCAGAAAGCTCAAGAACAAAAAGAAGCAGACTCACCCAGGAGGAGTAGAAGACAGGAAATAATCAAATTGTGGGTTGAGATTGACAAAATAGAAATAAAGAAAACAATACAAAAAAATCAATAAAACAAAGAGCTGGTTTTTTGAGAAAATTAACTAAATAGACAAACCAAACTAATCAAAAGGGAGAGAGAGAACACCCAAATTAACAAAATCAGAAATGAAAAGGGGGACATAACAACAGACACTGAGGACATTCAGAGAATCATTAGATCATACAGCAAAAACTTGTACTTCACAAAATTAGAAAATGTAAAATAAATGGATAAGTTTTTAGATAGATGTCATATACCAAAATTAAATCAAGACCAGGTGAGAAATTTAAATAGACCTATAAATTGCAAGGACATAGAAGCTGTCATCAAAAGCCTCCCAACCAAA
>LOEQ01001787.1:150311-166946 GCA_001685075.1 Bramus lutescens
AGCAATACCACTTTTAGGTATATACCCAAAGGATGCTCAATCATACCACAAGGAATGTGCTCTACTATGTTCATAGCAGCATTGTTTGTCATAGCCAGATCCTGGAAACAACCTAAATGCTCATCAACTGAAGAATGAATTTTTAAAAAATGCAGTACATTTACATAATGGAGCACTATGCAGCAGCAGCAGCAGAAAAAATAATGACATCTTGAAATTTGCAGGAAAATGAATGGATCTAGTAAACAACATATTGAGTGAGGTAACCCAGACTCAGAAAGACAAATATCATATGTATTCACTCGTAAGTGGCTTTTAGACATAAAGGAGGGAACACCAGCCTACAATTCACAATCCCAGAGAACCTAGACAACAGTGAGAACCCTAAGAGAGACATACATGGATCTAATCTACATGGGAAGTAGAAAAAAAACAAGATCTCCTGAGTAAATTGGGAGCATGGGGACCATGTAAGGAGGTTGAAGAGAAGGGGAGAGGAAGGAAGGCGAGCAGAGAAAAATGTATAGCTCAATAAAAATCAATTTTAAAAAAGCCCAGTGAAATTTCCTGCTTCTAACTGTATTATTTATTTGAGGGTATAGTATTGCACTATTTTCTTTTTATTATTTCAAATAGTTTTTTTAGTTTAAATATATTTTAATTATATTCTTCTGTTCACCCAAGTCCTTCCAGATCCCCTAGCCCTCCCAACCCACATAAATTTAAATTCTTTCTCAAAAAACAAACAAAACCCCAATACAAACAATAAAACCAAGAAAACAAAATTAAACACTTCCTAAAATAAAAAACAAACTTAAAAAAACAAAACTGTGGAGTCCGTTACATGTGGTCAACTACTCCTGAGCATGAGACCTGTCCTGCAGTGTTTGAGATAATCAGTGTCACTATGTTGGAGAAAACTGATTTTCACTCTCCCAGCAGATATAAATGATATTTCAGTTGTGAACTTTTACCCAATTGGCTAGGTTTTCATTCATTCATTTAAGATATAATGAAGTAAAATATATTGATATATAAAGTAAAAACTACTATACCAAAGTTGGGCAAGACAAACCAACAGAAGAGAAAGATCCCAAAAGAAGAAAGAGGAATCATAAACAAATTCATTCACACACTCAGGAATCCAAAAAAAACGCTAAGCTGGAAGCCATGATATAAGCGTTAGAGGACTGGGTGCAGACAAGTACAGGCCTTATGCATGCTGCTTCAGTCTCTGTGTGCTTCTATGAGATTTACAAATGTAAATTTAGAGGGCCTTGTTTCTTGATGTCCTCTATTGTTATGGCTCTTACACTCTTTCTGCCCACCTCTTATGCTATGACCTCTGTGGAGACATTCCATTTGGGCTTATTCCAAAGTCTCTCACTCACTGAGTAATTTCTGTCATTGAGTCTCTGCATGTATTACCATCTGCTGCAGGAGGAAGCATCCCTGGTGATGATTAAGCAAGGCACTTATCTATGAGTGTAGCAAAATACCATTAGGTGGCACTTTATCACTACCCCCTTTTTTTTAGACAGTACTGTTTGGTTTTACCCTAGGTCGCTGGGCTACCTACTCTCAGTTTCTTGGTTACTCAATCAGTGTTGTATATGGGTTCCATCAATACACCATTATAGATAAAAGGTTTATGGCTGACTTGGTGTTTACCTTTCTCTTTTGGTAGCATAGTGAATGCTCTCCTATACCAAAGATGTTAGAACATAGGAAGGACGGCTCTATGTAGGCACCATCTCTGACATCTCCATATTCAGTGAGTTGTATGGAAGTTGTCCTCAGCAATGGGAACCCACTGTCAGTTTGCAGGGAATGACTCGTTCTTATCAACAATATGGTATGTTTGTGGACTTCCATGGGACTGCCTTAGCCCAAAACTCAATTGAAAACAACATAGTCCCAGTACTGAAAGCCTGCTTTGGGGACAAGAGATGGCCAGCGGGGATTCGGTAATGCCACTTTTTGATTATTTTATTTAGATAGGCTTCATATATCTATATCTATATTTATAGATATAGATATCTTAGGAAGATTCTACTGTATTGTTTTATACTATCCCTAAAAACTTACTTTTAGCTCCCTCCTAAAATCCCCTCCCCCAGCCTCCTCTCCTCTTGATCTTCCCATTCCAGCTACCCCTTCTACCCATATCTATATATTCTACATTCTTTCCCTAAGAAGATCTATCTGTTCCTTCCAGTCCGTTACTCTATACATGCCCCGTGTGGTAGGAGAGATTATAGCTTTATTGTTGTTGGTTTGACAGATAATATCCACATATAAGAGAATACAGAACATATTAGTGTTTCTGGATCTGGTATAACCTTGCTCAGTATGATTGGTTTTTTTTTAGTTCCATCCATTTGCTTGTAGATTTCATGTCTTCACATTTTCTTTAACCTTTCTTCTGTTCAGGGGCATCTAGGTTGTTTCTAATTTCCGACTATTATGAATAGAGCAGCAGTGAACATGATTGAGCAACCACCTGTGTGGTAATATGAAGCCTCCTTTGAGTGTATGCTCAAGAGTGCTAGAACCGGGTCTTGAGATAGATACTTCTTTTTCTGAGGAACCTACACACAAATTTCTAAAGTGGCTGTATAAATTTGTTCTCCCACCAGCAGTGGAGGAATGTTCCCCTTGCTCCACAACCTCTCCAGCATGAACTGTCACTTGTGTTATTGATCTTAGCCATTCTGAGAGGGGTAAGAGAGAAACTCAAAGCAGTTTTCATTTGCAGTTCCCTGGTGGCTAATGATATTGAACATTTCTTAAAGTGTGTCTCAGCTATTTGAAATTGCTCTATTGAGAATTCTCTATCTAGGTCTGTGCCCTATTTTTAATTTGGTTTTGTGATATCGAGTTTCTTGAGTTCTTTATATATTTGGATTATTAGACCTCTGTTGGATGTGATTGGTTGAAATGTTCTATAGATATGTTAGGTTCCTTTGATTCATTATGTCCATTAGCTTGAGTATTTTTTCTATTTACTTTGCATCTGGAAAACGTATCTGTTGGTAAGAGTGGGGTATTGAAGTCTTCCACTATTAATGAGTGAGGGTTGTGTGATTTAACCTTTAGTAACGTTTCTTCTATAAATGCGAGTGCCCTTGAATTTGGGGCATAGAAATAATAATAACTGAAAAGTCATCTTGTTGAATTTTTTTCCTTAATGTGTATGAAGTGTCCTTCCTTGTCTCTTTTGAATAATTTTGGTTTAAAGTCTATTTTGTTAGACATTAAAATATTCACACCAGCTTGTTTCTTAGATCCATTTGCTTGGAAAATCTTTTTCCAATCCTTTGCTCAAAAGTAATGTCTGTCTTTGATGTTGGGGTGTGTTCCTTGTATGTAGCAGGATGGATCCTGTTTTTGCTTCCATTCTATTAACCTGTGTCTTTTTATTGAGTAATTGAGTCTACTAATATTGAGAGATATTAATTAGCAACTACTGTTAATCCATGTTATTCTGTTGTTTTCTTAGTGGTGGTGTGGTGCCATGTGTATGTTTTTCCCTTCTTTTGATTTTGCTGGTATAATATAACTTGTTTCCTGTGTTTTCACAGGTCTACCCCTTTGGGTTGGAGTTTTCCTTCCAATACCATCTGTAGGTCTATATTTGTGCATAGATATTGTTTGAATTTGACTTTATCGTGGAATATCCTATTTTCTTCATATATGGTGAATGAAAGATTTCTTTGTTATAGTAGTCTGGACTGGCATCTGTGGTCTCTTAGAGTCTGCAGGGCATCTATACAAGACCACCTGGCTTCGAGAGTTTCCTCTGAGAAGTTGTGTGTAATCTTAATAAGCCTGCAGTTATACATTATTTGGCCTTTTGCCCTTGCAGATTTTAATATTCTTACTTTTTTCTGTGTATTTTTTGTTTTGGTTATTGTATGCTGTGGGAACTTCCTTTTCTGATCCACCCTATTTGTTGTTCTGTATGATTCTCTTACCTTTATTGGCTTCTCCTTCTTTAAGTTAGGACAATATTCTTCTATTATTTTGGTGAGAATATTTTCTGGGCCTTTGAGATATGATTCTTCTTCTTCTATCACAGTGTCTCAGATTTCCTGGATGTTTTGTGTCTGTAATATTTTAGACTTAACATTTTTAACAATGTTATCTATTTCTTCTATCGTATCTTCAACATCTTAGATTCTGTCTTCCATCTTGTGTATTTTGTTGGTAATGATTCGATCTGTGGTTCCTGTTCACTTACCTAGATTATTCTCTCTGGTCTTCTGGCCGCTTTGTACTGCGGTTGAGTAGAGCATCTCTGCCCAAGTTGGGAGCTGGATTTCTGTGTGCTGATATAGCCTCTGGTGGAACAGGGTGATACTGCTGGATGTATGGGCCGGGATAGAGTGGCGAGGAGAGGATGTGTACTTGGGGTTAGGCAGGGCAGGTTCTGGAGGAGTACTGCTGATCTGTGAGCTGGGTGCTCACTTAGGGATCTGAGTGCTGGGATGGCCTCTGGTTACATACCGGTTTTTTACATGGCCCTTATGATTCTCTAGATTTCCTAAGTATCTGTTGTTAAATCTCCCTTTTCATTTCTGATTTTGTTAATTTAAACCTTCTCTCTCTCTCTTTCTTTTTGTCAATTTAAACACTGATTTGTCAATCTTATTGTTCTTTTCAAAGCACTAACTCTTTGTTTCATTGATTCTTTCTATTGTTTTCAGGGTTTTTTATCTATTGTATTGGTTTTAGCCCTGAGGTTGATTATTCCATTGTTTCTCCTCCTCTTGGGTGTCATTATTTCTATTTGCACTAGAGCTTTCAGCTATGCTGTTAAGTCATTAAGAGAGTCCTTGGAAAGACAGAAGTCACTTCAGCAGGGAAGCAAGTAGTTCACAGCAGATTTTTGTACTCTACTTGTGCACCTTCAAATGCAATCCCCAAGTTCATCAGCAGCTCAGCAACAGATCAACTGCCTCCTTTCTTCAATGCTTAATCTCCAGTGATTCTACAGATCTCTTCCTAACCCCCACATCCCTCTTAATTGCTTTATATCAGCTCCCAGTTCTAGCAGGCATTCATTAGGAATCTGTAGCTCACGCTTGCCAGGGAAGCAAGAAGGTACCTCTCTTCCTTTTTTCCTAGTCCAATCCCCTAGTCTTATCTCTAGCTCTGCAGCAATTAATATTTCTTAAGGATGTGTTAAATAGGTTAGCTAATATTTAGGGTTATGATACTTCAGGTAATTCGTAAAGTAACTTAAGAGTATAGAATTTTCATTTTCTAATTTTTTCTTGTGGCTTCTAACACAATTCCCCTCATACATGAATCAACCGTTAGCTTGTATTTTCAGTTATTTTATAATTTCAAGCCTGTGGCTAAAGAGTACAGTGCAGCCACACTGCCATTACTATCAAGTCAACTGTGTAGGCAATATTTTTGATAATGACAGGCTGTGACTACTCAGGTAATGTAATGTGTTCCACACTGTGTGAATTATTACAGTCTGGTGTGGAGAATGGAATTTGATGTGTGGAAGGAAAGTTGACATACAACAGGAAGTCCTTGTACTGACAGAAAACATGGTGACCTGAAATATATCAGAAGGTAGAAATGAAGAAAGTGAGTTGAAAGTGTCTTTTTAATATTTGACTGTATGTATACATTAATGAATTGGATGTGGGAAAGGAAAGCAAAGGGAAAGAATAGTTGGATGAAAGAACAGGTGCTTTATGAGCAAGGGAAGACCTCATAAGCAAAGGATGAGAAGATGTTATCTTTAGCAAAGTTAAGTTTAAAACACTATGTGCTTATCAGTGTTTCCCATATTAAGTATTTTAAAATGTGTATTCAAGTCATCTGGCAGACTAGCTAATATTGTGTCAGCACCTGTTTTATTTTAAACATACAGAAAGTGATAATATTATTGAAACTGGAAGTGAAATAATCAGACATTATTGTCATAGACTTTTGTGTCATCTGCATAGCTTATGTTCAAGAGAGGAAACTTTTATGAGTACCTGCCATATACCAGATATGCTACAATGTACTAAAAAGAGACAAGATGTGGATGACAATGGCAGGATCTCCCCTTTCACAAACCTTCAAGCAAATTTTAAAAAAGGATTGATTGCCAAAGAACAAGATTCAGAAGTAAAATAAAAGGTTTTAACTTGGCAAATATTTCATTGGATGTGAAATAACACAGAGAATTTACAGAAGGCTTAAATAAGATAGAGAAGAACCAGTATGATGTAACCTATATATGTTCAATATCTTTTCCTTGAGAGCAGTATCTCAACAGTGGAGACTTGATAGACAGTATTAGCAAGAAAGTTAAAGATGAATAAAAGCTAAGAACATATTGGAAGATCCAGTAAAAAAAAAAACCACTGAACTACTAAAATCAATACAGAAAGCATGCAGGAGGCATTGTCATCTGGTGTAAAGAAGTCATCATAGTAGGTGTGAAGTAAATTAAAGAAAAGAAGTAAGCTTATTTCACAGAGCAAAACCTAATATTTAAGACTATCAAGAATAGGTAGGAAAGATTTTCAACTTTGTTTTCTGAAAGAAGGAACATAAGACTTGAGCAAAGATCTGGCCCAATGCAAACCAGGAGAGCTAGCAACAGTTGTCTAGTGTCTTTCTCAATACTTCATTTCATTTACATAGTCCATATAATCTGTGTATAAATGTGTCCATATCTTCCTATAAGTACTTTGTGTTTGCCTTAAGAAAAGTTGGATGAGGGTAACTGAAATCCATGGTTACAGTCTTTAAAAGAACACTTCATTGTGTGTTCTCATACCTGAGATTTTTTTTCCTAATAATATATTGCAGCTATGTTTTATTATGTATTCAAGAGATCCATTTAAAGCTGGTTCTTCATTGTTGCCTTCAGCATTAATTGACACATGTCTCTGGATAAGTACCTGAATCTTTGAAAGTTTCTGTCTTCATTATAATTAAAAGTGGTTGGAATCTCCTTTACTCTTAAAAAAATGTGTATCTCAGTCTCATGCCACTCTATGCAGATGAAGAATCCTCTTAAGTTTCTAAAAAAAATTAAAGTCAAATTTAAGCCTGACACTGGCAGATTTTTAAAAACTAGTATAAAGATAAAGACAGATATAGTAGGCTTGATAGTCAAATCTATTTCTTGAGCTGCTAGGTAAGTCATGACAAAAAGTAACAGAAAACCATGACAGAAGTCAATGTACAATATGGTACATAACCACATTCTTCAAAGAGAAAATCGTGATTGGTGATCATAGTATTAATTTGGTTTATTAACTTATGCAACTAATTGGGTCATCACATCAATTTAATATGCACAAATGTTTGGCAAAAATGCATGAAGACATGTTCATTTTCAGCTAAAAATAGATGATAGGTGATAGATTTCTATTATCTTCAAAGACCATATTTTAATAAATAACATTAGCTAATTGTTGTGAATATTTTGTTTGTGATCTAACAAATAAAGCTTGCCTGAAGATCAGAGTGAGGAGCTAGCCACTAGTTAGCTACAGAGGCCAGGCAGTGATGACACACATCTTTAATCCCAGCATTTGGGATGCAGAGACAGATGGACCTCTATGAGATCAAGGACACCCTGGGCTGGACTAAATTGATCCAGTCTCAAAGGGAAACAGAGCCAGGCTCACCCCTTTAATCCCAGTACTTGGGAGTCACAGGCCTTTAATCAAAGCACTATGGGGTGGATCCAGGAAGAGTGGAGAGAGGAATGTAAGATGAGAGGAGACAGGAGTTCAGAGCAGTCATCCTGAGTAGTCCTGTTCCTTCTGTCGGAGGATTCAGTAGAGCTGTTGTAAGGGGAGCTACTTGTTGGTTCCCAACTGCCTGGCTAGCTTAGACCCAAAATAATCACACAGAAACTGTATTAATTAAATCACTGCTTGACCCATTAGCTCTTATTAGCTAACTCTTACATATTAATTTAACCCATTTCAATTAATCTGTATATCACCACATAGCAGTGGCTTACCGGCAAAGTTTCAGCATGTCTGACTCCGGTGGCATCTCCATGGCATCTCTCTAACTCTGCCTTCCTCCTTCCATGCTTTAGGCCAAGCCAGTTCTTTATTCATGAACCAATAGAAGCAACAAATAGACAAAAGGACCTCCCACACCATAATGCTAAAAAGTCTCTCTAGTGACTGGCTCCTTTACTTCTCTAATCTTCCAGCATTTACCCCATATCTGACTTCAGATTCTAATAAGACCAATTAAAATTCACACTACAGCTAACTTTGGACACTTCAGTTTCCTAAAAAGCACATTTTTGTAACTGAAATAAAGTATATAATACCTTGTCTCTCCTCCCAGGTCTTCCCTAATTCTCCACCCATACAACTTTATGTTCTTTTTCTCATTCTCTTTCAAAAAAAACAGACATGAAAACAAAACACAACACAAGTCCATTAAAAACAAAAATAAAAGCAATCAACCAAAAGACTTGCCAGACCGAAAAGAAAAAGTAAACTGAAACAAAATGTACCCCCCAAAATACCTTTGAGTTCATTTTGTGTTAGTCCTGGGCATGGGGTCTGACCTGAAGTGTGGTAGGTATGCTCAGTGAGATTTATTTCCTCTTTGTTAGTAGAAATAAACTGAAAAGAATGTTTTGATTATAGATGGTACCAGGTGTGCACTTCTCCCTCCATGCTGTGGCCCCATCTGGCTTAAACTTATGTGGGTCCTGTGTGTGTGTTGCCACTTTCTCTGTAAGGTAATATGTGTTTTAGTCCTGTTATTCTGGAAAACACAGTTTCCTTGGAGTCATCCATCGCCACTTGCTCTTCAATCATTCACATCCTCTTCTCTGAACATGGGGGGTAAGGAGGGTAAATGAAAACATTCTATTTAGGACAGAGTTCTCCAAGGTTTCTCACTTTTTTTCACATTGTTCACTTGTGGGTCACTGTGACAACTATCATCTATTGCAAGAATAAGTTGCTCTAATGTGGAGTGAGAAAGGCACTGACTTGTGCCTTGTGTAATATGTCATTAGGAGTTATTATATTGCTATGTTCTTTCAGCAGATTAATAGTAGTAGGTTTTTTTCTAGGTCCATGACCTATATAGGCTTAGATTCTTGGACACTTTAGTAGTGTCAGGCATAAACACCATCTCATAGAGTGGGCCTAAATCCAAACAAATAATGGTTGGTTGCTCTTAAAGCAATTGTGCCAATATTGCACAAGGTCACTGTTATAAATCACAGGATTCATAATAAGTGATATTATCACATTTATCCTCCTCTAGTGCTGGATGTGCTTTCTATTACCATGAACACTACAGAGTATGGATGAGGCTTCTAGTTAAGCAAAGATCAATTTCTCCATGTTTAATGACATAAGCAAGTATCATCTTCAACAATAGTCCCTTACCATCAGGTTGTGGAGATTTTGGGATGGTCCATGGGACCCCTTTGACCAATGACTGAACAAGATATAACTACTCCTAGCACTGGAGGTTTTTTGGGTGGCATAAGATGTCTAGTTGTGGCCTTGTCTCCCCTATTATTTGGAGACTCCATTATATTCATTTTATACATGTATATATTTTAGGAAGCTTCTACAGTAGATGGTTTCTGTACAGTTTGCAAATGCCCATTAGGGTTAGTCGTCCCACCATCATAGCCACTCCTTTATCCTTCTCTACCATCTTCCTCCCTATTTAATCCTCCTGTCTTCATTTCCTCTTTGTCCCATCATAACAATATATTCTATTTCTCTTTCCTTGGGAAATCCTCTTCCTTCTTCTAGTACATTACTAGGTATCTAAACTCTGTGGCTATATGGATTGTAGCACACATGTTAAAAGCTTAAAAGCTATCATCCACATAGAAGGGGAAACATGCAAAACTGTCTTTAAGAATCTGACTTACCTCACACGGGATAAGTTTTTCTGTCTTCATATCCATTTACTTGCAAATTTCATTTTTTTTCATAGCAGCTGAATAGTATTTCACTATGTAAATGCACTACATTTTCGTTCTTCATTTATCAATTGATGTAGATCTAGGCTGTTTTCAATGTCTGGTCATTATGAATAAAGCAGTAATGATTATGGATGAGCAAGTAGATTTGTAGTGGTATGTAGAGTCCTTTTAGTACATGCTCAACAGTGTTATAGTTGGATCTTAAGGTGGATCAATTTCCAGATTCCTGAGGAACGGCTACACTGTTCAGGTTTGTACTCCTCTTTGCCTGCATCCTTGTCAGCACGTGCTGTCATTTGCTTTGTTGGCCTTGGTCATTCTGACTGGGGTAAGATGAAATCCCAAAGTAGTTTCAGTTTCAGGTGGTAACTTTGAACCAAGCATTATTCTAAAATGGTTTACATAGATTCATACAGCGCCCACATCAGGAGAGGAACATGATAAATCCATCTCAAAGATAAGCAAATCAAACACAGAGAGGGTAATGAGTGACCCAAGGTCACCCAGCAATTCTAATGCATAGAAAGAAGATTCTGAGGCTCACTATGAAATTTTTGGTTTGACAAATGATCTTCCCAGGAAGTCACAACAGCCTGGTATAATGCTAGTGGGACAAATGGCCCTAGACTGAACCAAGTGTAGGATTCTATAGGTATAAGGAAAAAGGGGGAAAGTATATGGAGCCTGTCAGCTAGGAGACAACTGAAAATGGAAGGTCACAAAACTTGTACTAATTAGGCAATAAGATGGAGGGGTAAAAGAGGTGGGAGGAAATCAGAAGTTTCTGGTTCAAGGAACTGGAGGTCCTTCTAAGGCCATGGAAGACACACAGTAAGTGAGAATATAGCAAACTGTGGGTTGTAGTCAGCAAGTGGAGTGTTGAAATAGGAGATCTGCAGTAGTTCTGTGTAGCACAAGCTCTAAAGTGCAGTGAATACAGTAAGAATTAACCAGTATAGAAAGGAGGCAAATATCAGATAGGAGGGGTGTTGCCTTTGAGTCAGTGGGCTACCTTTCAGGTGGGATTAAAAAGAGCTAAACGGGACAATGCTGTAAACAAAAATAACTGCATATGTCTGCCCTTCCTGGGTCCTCTTAGCCCCTCCAGAAATTATTCTTGCTTCATGATAGCAATAGGATTGTGAAACATGGTTGAGTTTGGACACTCTGAGAAGTACATATGGGTCTTCAGGACTACGAACCAAGGATGCAAAGTGCCCAAAGGGTCTCCTGGAAGCCAGAGGCCCTTATCCAGGCCACCACAAAAAGCTGTAGGCCTGTCAGGTGCTGTAGTTTTCTACAAAAACAGAGAAGAAAGGGGGACTAATGTTTCCTCCCATACTTGCATAAATCACGAAGTCTTTATCCAATCAACCATTCAAAAACTATTTATTGAGTGCCAGCTATGTGCCTGGCATGCAGTGCATAGAGGACAGATGTCCCTGCCTGTCAGAAGCTCGGGCTCTGTCTCTGGGGATTTCTAGAACCATCATTGCAGCCTGAAGAGTGCTGAATGATGCATGCCTGTTCTAGCCTGAAGAACACACTGAATTGGCGATGTAAGTGGGAAATCAGGACATTTAAGGAGAAGAGAGCGGTTTCTTATATTTTACTCTTCTTTTCTTTCACTGACACCTTGAAGGCAAGATTGAAAGTCAGACAACAGAAATATGTTAATTATTAGCAAATGTGGGGAAAATTTCTGCTCTTCTAAGTACTCAACACTCATTTTAATCATACAAAACAAATCTTTGAGCATGGGTGAAGAATAATAATATTGTATATGTGACCCAAATAAGTCTTAATATTAACTCAGTAAGTCATCATTTATATGAAATTTTTAAAAACCTAATGCCTTGGATATGAGGCCATGTTTTTATTTTCCAATTCGTTGCCAACCATTATTTGCCAATTATTATAAACCAACCAGGAATACTACAAAGAAACTATTTAAAATTTATTATTTTAAAAACACCCTTCCTGAAATTGCTTACTAGTAGAATTATCTGAAAATTCTCTTCTTCGTTGATAGTGATTTTATTTTCACAGATATATAAACTTGTAGTTAATTAAAATCGTTGGTCTCAGCAAAGCCTAGAGAATATCAAGAGAATTTTAATGCCAAAAAGAACACAAAAGAAAGTAAAATAGTTTGGTTACATCAGCATAGCAACAGCACCCTTTAAAGCTACAGAGAACACACAGCTCTCCCTCATTATTTACTTATCATCCCATTTATCAAAATCCAATTTGAACATATTATTTTATATCAGGCCAACATCACTTTAATGGGCCAAGACCTGCTACTGAATGAGATATAATAACCATATTATTCATCAAAATAATGAGGAAGAACCTCATCTATATATGTAGGTGTACGTATCACAGGCATCAGATTTAACACGGAGTTTTTTGTTTGTCTGTTTGTTTTGTTTGTGTTTTGTTTTTTTGGGGGGGTTGAGATGGCAGTATTCTCTAGTTGGATCAGCTAGCACTGAAATTAATTAAATCTTTAGGTAGTTTCACGTGGACCTGAGGTTGATTATTTCTTAGTTCTGCCTCAGAACCTCACGTTAGTGTACATGCAATTTGCACAGAAGCGGAAATGTGTTTGCTGTGGGTCACTGAGCATTCCTTTCCAGGGTGCTTCTGTGATGAAGACCCACGATTAACACAGGGTCCTTAATGAAGGGCGAGGGATGAAGCATTCCAAGATTGGCCTGGATTTCTGCCAGGAGGGAGAGAAAGGGGTCTTTGTGTGTGGACATCTGAAGGGCGGGCATAAACATGTTAGTTGATACTTAACACCCAAACCCAGTGCCAAAACCGTTAGCTCCCCTCAATAGCCTACTCTGGTCTCAACTGTCTGCAACAATGAAGTGGCCACCTCCATGCACAGGACTTGTGCATCATAAAACTTGGACAGCCTCAAAAAAGCAGCTGCTAGAAGCAAAGATACTCTGGTTCCCTGACTTATGTACATTTTTTAACGTTTTTATAAAGACAAGTTTCCAATTTTTCATACCTATTGGATCTTTGCATTTTTAATAATTACTTTGTCTATTACGTGGCTCAATCCCTCAGGCACTTGCAGGAAAAACTCAGGAATTCATAAGAAATCGTTAGCTTTTACAGCAAGAGACCCAGATAATTTGTGTGGTGGTTTGTCTTTTTCAGCTACTTCCCTCCGATTTTCCTTCCCTGCTATTCTTACCCACTTTCTACCCCAGCACATTTAAGAGGTTCTGAAGAACTGGCAACATCCCGAAAGGTGGATGTGTGGAGAAGCCAGATTAATTTTCCTTCAGAGGAGTCTGGTCAGGTGTATGCCTCAGCAGAGCTGGCTCCCTGGGAATTCCCTCTGGGATGCCCCTTCCACCACAGCTAGATCTAATCTCACACCTTTGATAACTGCTGGGCTCAGTTTAGTTACTGGCAGGCAGTAATCTGTGTTTTACAAATTCCATTCGAACTTGAGAAAAACCTCTATCTTTACGGAATACCCTTGGCCAGGCAGGTTGCCACAGAGGCAATTCCAGGAACCTCTGGTTATAGGTAGCCATGTGCAGCCAGAAGAAAGAATAAAATGGCATGTGTGAAGTTCAAACGATTAGACACTCCCTGTGCTTATTCATGCAAAATAGTAATTCTAACACAAGAGGCTATTGGCTCGCTTCCATGTATGAAGACCCATCCTCTACATGACAAATAATCAGATATTTTAAAATGAACCAGGGCCCAGTTCTGAAACATTAGTTTCCACTCTGCAGCCCCTATCTGACCACTACAGGGCAACTGAAGTCGGTGTAGGTGTCTATAGTCTCAGAGCACTGCACTTGTTAGCTTCAGCAGTTCGAACTAGCGAGTGAGTTCCAATGAGAAGTTCATTTAATGAGGGCATCTACAAAGGGTTGTTAAATGTAAAATTATTTATTAGCACGCTTATAAAACTGAGTCTCTAAAAACACATTCAGTAGTTTTTAAATAGCAATCTGATCATTTATAACTTGGACATTGTAAACTCTATTACTCTGCCTTTCATAATCTCCAATCGCCAAACACCACATCATATTTTATAAAGTAATAATGTGTATGAATTTATTTTTAAAAATCACTTATGTATTTGGAATAGAATCGGAGGGGTGCTTTGAAAAGGGGGGTCATGCATGTCTGAAAAAAACTAAAGCTTCTGAGAAATATGAAAACGTCATAACAATTTAACCAGCATTTTACACAACCAAATTGCATTAGAATATAGTAATATAATTGCACATTTTAGGTGTTATGTATCATTAGCAAGGTCTTCATGGATTTGGGTTGAATTGTTGAAGGAAAATGTTTGCATTGCCAGAGTGCTCTTTGAGGGGCTGAGGATTAATACACTTTGCTTCATTAGGGTAATCTCACGGTAACTCAGTATTCTTTCTAATTGTTTTCAGCAGATTCTTTTTATTACTTTATAAATAATACCAATCAAAGTTTCCACTTCCTCACCTCTTCCAACTTCCTTCCCACTCACCCTCTTTCCTCCCCCTCCAGTCCTAATAGAGGGCTTGGTACCCTGCCCTGTGGGAAGTCCAAGGCCCTCCTCCCTCCATCGAGGCTTAAGAAGGTATGCCTCCAAATAGAATAGGATCCCAAAAAGCCAGTACTAGCAGTAGAGACAAATCCCAGTGCCATTATTATTGGCTTCTCAGTCTGCCCCAATTGTCAGCCACATTCAAAGGGCCCAGTTTGATCTCATGCTCCTTCAGTCCCAGTCCAGCTGGATTTGGTGAGCTCCCATTAGCTCAGGCACACTGTCTCAGTGGGTGGACCAAACCCTCGTGATCCTGATTTCCTTGCTCATATTCTCCCTCCTTCTACTCTTCAATTAAGAAAGAACCATAGGAGACCTCAAGATCCCAAAATTCCCTATTATTGCACCCAGATTTTGTGTCTCTAAAACACAAAACTAACACAGTTAACAGCTACTTATTCTTCTAATTATGATCAAAGACATTAGCTCCACAACATGGTAAATCATAGGAGAACTCACCTTCCAACTGTCCAGTCCTTTGGCATCTGAACTGCTGTTTTGTGAGATCTCATGATATTTCAAATATCACAACTTTATATCCTGGATTTATTAGTGAATTAAATATGTGATAAAGTTCTTGGATATTTAGAGGGCTTACAGACACAAACCCCAATAATCTTTAATTTGTATAATTTATAGTTGTCCAAAGTATCTTTGCTTCTTTCATTGATAACAATTGATAACAAACATGTAAAATTAATGTTACTGGTAAGAATTTCGTTAGATTCCTTAATTTCTACAAAGTTATAATATAGTGCCCTGTCATTTAATATCCAAATTACACAGGTAGATCCTTTGTGTTTAGCTCTTTTTAATTACAAACAACAAAAACATGCAAATTACATTCTACATTGAGCTTTATGAATGATCAAGAGAGGAAGGAAGCATGATACACTCCTGGAGAAGCCTCATATCACTTCCAGTGCCACTGAGAAATGAAAGACTCCCAGCAGTCTCAGGGGCCTGTATTTGCATGTCTTGGTTTCCCCTTGTTCCCTCTTTAACCCAAGGCTTTTGATTTTCTTCTCAAGAATTGCTCCACTTCGGACCACAAATTTGGTCTTTACATCTTTTTTAGATCAATAACCCTAAGATTAAAGATATATGTGTGTGTGCATACATACATATACATAATTAAAAATAGATTGTTTAATCATAAAATACATCCTAAACACAGTTTCCCCTCCCTCTACTTCCTCCAACCACTACTTCCCATCTTCCCATAACCGTTCCTACTCTGTCTCCCACAGGAAAAGAGCAAGTCTCCAAGAGAAAACAACTAAACAGGATGAAACAAAATACAATAAAGCAAGGCAGGAGCCCTTACACTAAATCTGGACAAGGCAATGTAGCAAGAGAAAAGGAGTCCTAAGGGTCCCCCACACCTGCTCCCATAGTTAAGAGTCCCACAAAATCACCAAGCTACCACCTGCAACACTAGGACCTAGTGCAGATCTGTGAAAGGCCCTATGTTTGCTACCTGGGCAATTACCCAAAGTCTCAGTTGCAAAGTTGGAGCAACCAACTTTGGCTAAGGCATAGATTAAATGAGAGATCATTGAGGACATACTTCAACATAATAAAACCTACATGTGAGCAACCCACAACCAATATCATCCTAAATTAATGAAAATGTGACACAATACCAATGAGATAAAGAATGATGCATGGGTGTCCATGATCCCGAAACCATTTTAATAATGTGCTTAAAACACCAGGTGATAAAGTAAGACAAGAGAAGGAAAATAAAAGGATTTAAAATGGGGAGTGTATGAAGCTATCCCTATTTGCAGACAACATAACAATGCATAAGAAATCCCAAATATTCTGCCAGAAAACGTTTATAAGTCATCCACATTTTCAGAAGAATGAGAGGAGACAGAATCAACTTGTAAAAGTCAATAAAGAGTTTTTCTATACACCATCAGGAACAAGAAGTTGCCTATGTTCCCAGCACTTGAGAAGAAGAGACGGGTGGATCTCTGAGTTCAGGGTTAGCCTGATCTACAGAGTGAGTTCCAGTACATTTAGAACTACACAAAGAAACCCTGTCTTAAGAAAGAAAGAAAGAAAGAAAGAAAGAAAGAAAGAAAGAAAGAAA
>LOEQ01001787.1:166952-178401 GCA_001685075.1 Bramus lutescens
AAAGAAAGAAAGAAAGAAAGAAAGAAAGAAAGAAAGAAAGAAAGAGGAGAAGGAGGAAGAGAAAGGGAAGAAGTTTATTCTAAGGTGGTGTCTCCAAGAAATATCAGAGATGCTCCACCCAAGATGCCTTAGGAACATGGCTGCCTAAACAACACTGAACAATGTCAATGCTAATAGAGATAGGAACATGAAAGGGGGAAATCTCAGAATGACTCAATCATAGACAAAGAGCTACAGGCAACTTGGAACTGCTGAGAGCAGGAGAAACGATCTTTCTCATAGAAGAACTCCTAATGGTCAGCCCTGAGATCATATACATGCAGGTAATATTTTACAATCTGAGCAGGTTATACTCATGTATTTAGTAATATGTGCGTATTGTTGTGAGATATATATGTGTGTGATACATATGTAAGTGACATATGTGCATATCATATATATGATGATATATATATATATATAAAATCACAACAATTAAGAACAGAGAGGTCATGAATTTGAGTGAGAGCAAGTAGGAACCTTGAAAGTGGTTGGAGGGAAGAAAGGGAATGGGAGAAATGATGCAATTATAATTTAAAATAAAAATGTGTTGCACTTTAAAAAGTGAAAAGGGCTTAAGTGCTTCAGAATTCTACTTATGTTATTCTATTGCTCAGCAAACTACAGGACATAATTTCTATTCTGATGGGATATATAATAACCCAACGTTATTGGAGACTATTTTTTCAATGCTCTTCAATGGTGTTTTGTCTCTTAATGTTATACTCTTCAGCCCTATGTCAGCACCTGTCTCCTCCGACATTCCAGGTTCAAGAATAAAAGAAAGATTCAAGCCACATGTGACAACCTAAGGACAGAAGCTTTCCTGGCTGAGCTCAACAGTCATCTTTGCGAACTTTGTAACTTGCACACAGCCCTATAAGTCTTCTTGTCTTCACTATAGAACCTGAGATAGTTTGCCATATCTGCTAATCCTGCTTACAGCCTGCCTCACAAAGCCACAGAAGAATGATAAAGTCCAGGTCTTCATTCAAAGCAACAGAATGCTCTGTGGTAGAGAAGACTCATAAGAATCGTATCCCCCTGTAATAAAGATGAAAATCATGTTAAACTCCAAATACACTTACCTAATTACATCAGGAAATACTGTTCTGTGTTTGCTGATGAAATGTGCTGCTGTGCTCACAGAGAGCCAAAACAAAGTGAGGATGCAGCATTCTAATTACAAAAAGGCAATCGGTAAAATGGTTGTATGCTTTGAACTGCAATAAAAATTAATAAAATTATGTAAATACAAACACAGTTAGTGAAAATATGCTACTCTAATTTCAGAGAAGCCATGAAACATAATGACTCAAGAAACTTCAAATAATTTTTAACCTCATTCTCCTCACAGAGACAAGACTAATGAGAAAACGTTTGTCTAAAAGGCTAATATTTGCTTTAATAGATTTACTCCACAGATCTAGTATGAAAGCCACCCCATTTCCCCTTGGCAGTGAGGGTAAAATCCAAATTAAATGAATATGTACGCAAAAAATTTCCTTCCATGAGCATTTTGCAGTCTCCCAGATAAGTCACTGTTGATACATTCATAACTGTTATAATGGCTTTACTCTACAGAATCCTCATATTATGCAAAAGCCAGAGGACACACGGAACCCCTTTACTGTATGCATTCCAAATTATAAGAAAAGGGATACACGACACATCACTATGTACACAGCGAACACGATTTGACCTCTGTGATCAAGTCCATGCTATAACCAGGTACCTTGCAATAGGTTATTATCATAGCTGGTACTTAGTGATTCTCAACAGTGGGCTTTGTTCTGTACTCATTTTTTATCCTGAAATCCCTCCATAGCATTCATGTTGACTCAAGAAATTCAATGTCTTTAAAATTAACCTTAGGAATATATATTCTATTAAGTTTTGTGTAATTTAAACATGAAACCCTCTATTAAAATTCATATAGCCTACACCTACACCTTAATTCTTTAAAATTAATGTTTTCATTGGCAATGACAGTGATCAGGGAGATGATAAGCTTTCTACATTTCATCATCTAAGAAGTGAATGTGGCTCTAAACCAGATGAGCAATCTCGAAACCCTTCAGACGTTGTATCTCTGAATCATCTGAAAAAATACCATATTCTTTACCAACAGTCAAAAATGATAAATGTACTTATTCTCAATGCACTTACCCAAGGAGTTATAAAGAGACCAGCAATGATTTAAAAAGGTCCCTACTTGCTTTAGTATGCAAGAAAAAAAATACTATTTCAAGCCTGGAAATATATAATGAAGAGTATATCTTCCATTTCGTTCTGTTTATTTTTTTGTAATCTACTATGGGTTAATATAAGGACACATATCTTCTCTATCTCGGCAGGGGAAGTTTCCTCTAAGGGTTATATAAAAAGTCTAACAGGTACAGAGGATGTGAATTTACTCTGGCAAATTTGTAACAAATACACAATAGAAAATATATATATGTGCAATTTTTGAAATGAAAATTGGCAAGAGTTTTGTTTTAAACATTTTTCAGGATACAATTATGTCAAAGTGAAGGACTTAATCAGCACAAATATATACTCATTTTTATTTTTATTTAGATGGGTTTTTTGTCTAATGCATAGTAACAGAAAGAGAGTCATATTTAAAACATCTATTCAACATCTAAATGATAAATATTGCATGGCACCGCACATCTGTCCTTTGTAGTGTTTTCTTGTAATGCAGGACAGTGCCGCATCTCAGCAAACCAATTCAAACACAAGCATCTCTACAGAGCAACAGCTCTTGTCACTGTTTGTGATTATCTAAGGGTATATGGGCCAATCATAAAGGACAGCTGACAGGCCGGTATACGAAATGGATTTTCTCCCTCCTCCTGACACATCAGTGTGAAGCCCCCTGCTGTAATGCAGAAAATCTTTTATGCAAAAAGAATACAGCATTTTTCAGCACATGATTACAAGTCAGAAGATTCTGATTAGGTTTTATGGTGCATTTTAAAAAGAAATACTCATACAAAATTGCACAGAACAAACTAGATCTGGGCTTATGCTATATCATCACCCTTTCGTTAGTCTGTGGCTTCAGACAAACTTTCTTTTTCTAAAACACCTCACTCCCCATCTTTGAAATGAGATGGAAAACTGTAAAATGTTTCCTTGCTAAAATAACATGAAAATTAATGAATACTTCTTAAGGAGTTTAAGTCTATGATAGACATAACATCACTCAGGATGTCTTCAGGAAATAATGTTATCTGGCCAAATATTAAAGAAATAATAACCATTCGAACAGCCCTAATCAAAAGTAAAGCAAATAAGTTATATAACACATAATATTTCAAATATGTATTTAAAGGCTGTAGAAATGTTGGCAAAATGAAAACATTTTCATTCTCCTTGGTGCAAAAAGATCAAACAGCAATCTCATTGGCAAATCCAGGAAGAACACCGCCTGTAACTATAATCACCTACCTATTTCTCATCCGATGCCCTCAGCTCCTCTGTCAAGCAAGCTCTATTGTTAATGCATGAGGAAGCTGGAGTCTAAAGAGTGTGTTTACTGTTTGCTAACCAAAACACCAGGGGCAGAAAGAGGCTACGAACTTTTTAAGAACTCAGTTTGTTAAAAAGAAACAAAAAAGAGGTATATACCATTTGCACCCTTAATGACAGTATTACATTAATACGTATTTATTTATTTGTGGAGGTAGCCAATACGTTTGGGAAAGATGAAAGTGTGGGGAATAAAGGTTTTTTTTTTCTTAAGCTGGAGAAAAGAAAAAAGATCAGCACAGCTGGGGCAAGCTACCTCAGTTCTCTCCATAAAACACAAAGGAAAGTGACTGCAATAGAAGAGAGACACTTAGGTGACTGGAGGGGCAGGTGGGGAGGGATGGGCAGAGCAGGCAGCAGGCGGTCCTGGGCCTCACTGAAATTGGTGTGAGACTCAAGGAAGAACGAGAAAAGGATCAGGCAGGTGGGCTTCCCCAGGGAGAACCAAGTACGATTAGACCAATAATAGAGACAAGGCAGAGGTTGGAAAGAAAGCTGGAGGCACGCTAGTCACCTGGGAAAGGGACCAAAGAAGGGAAGAGGCACTAATGAATATGATTTATGTGAGTTCATGTTCATGAGGCTGTATAAATGCAAGTTGTTATTGCTTGAGGAGTCTTCATTCGCCAGAAGGAGTTACATAAGAGAGACCTAGGAATAAGATATTCTGTGCAAATTAACTGAGGTTGCTATTCTGTGGCTAAGAACATCCTACCTCTGTATCCCATTACCTACTCTGAGGTGGTCAGAGAATGGATTAATGATACTTTTCAGTGGTACAGAGAGAAATCCTTACAGTATACACTGACAGCATCAAAAGTGATACTGAGGATTTTAAGAAACAAGGAGCTCCCTCCTCCTTCTCCTGAGAAGCAGAAGATGCAACAGGAGTTCTAACACTGAGCCTTGAACTAAAGGGAAGCCCCAGGAAGGGCAGGCCTGGGTGGGAGTGTGCATACTGCAGACACTTACATTTGAGTTTGAGAGCACCACAGTTGAACAAAATGCAAAGTTTTGCTCCTTGTATGCCAGTGTTTCTTAAACTGAGGTCCACAGTATATTTTCAAGAATCTGGGAGTTTTTATTGAAGAAACACCTGTCATGTACTGAAATCTTTTCAGAGGCTTAACTCTGTATTTGTCCAAAGCCCTCCTGTAAAAGTAAATTCTAAAACTATGAATAAAAAGTATATATGAATGCATATATTTTTGTTGTACCTTACAAAGGGAGAGGGACAGATAGAACATGGGTGATATGAAGGGAAAGTGGGGAGGACAGAGCGAGAAAGCTTAAGTAGGGTGAAATGTTGGTGGGTAGATATGGGGAGAAATAAATAATACTGAAGACATTTGAAAAAGTCATATGAAACTCTGTTACTGTAGAAAGTTCCTAAAATCAATACATGTACACACACAGACGCACACACACACACACACACACACACACACACACAAGATTTTAAAGAATAGCCTTAAAATAGGAGGGACATGGTAGGTATCAAATAAAACACACAGTGCCCGAAAGGGGCTTCCTCTTTTGAAGTTGTTCATCAATGAGGTCCCATAGACTCTCAAACATTATAAACTATTGCCATTGATCTTGATTACCCCTCTGATTTTGAGAGTAAGACCCAATTGCTGAAGGCACCACAAACTTGAATCATATAACATGGAAAAGTCACGGTGGTGTTTATCTGGAAGCCTTATCCCTACTGGATAGCTTTCATAGTGGTGGAAGGTGATATACTTGCTACCAGGAAAGATAATCACCAGGCTTATCTAGTTGTGAGCTCTGTGAGCTACAATAATGAGCAGTCTGGCAAGACATGCCTACTGCTACAATAGTGTCATGAACGTTATAAAAGTAAACAACCACCTTATCATTGAAATTTAATGCCCATTTCACAAAATGGAACTCATGTCTGGCACCATTAGTGAGGCTAAGAACCAGAGACTGGGTAGGTCATGGGCCCTAGAGGGGAACATCGTATTAAACTGTCTTCTAATGACCTGAAGAGGAGATTTGGTGTGATCAAGAAGAAACCAACCTCACTGAGAAAGAATCTTCTGCAGAGTGTTTCCTTGGGGTCGACACACAGAAGCTGAGATTCAGAGGTTGCTACAAAGTGTTTCCTTGGGGTCAACACACAGAAGCTGAGATTTGGAGGTTGCCATCTCCATATCTCCAGACAACAACCCAACTTGATAAGTCTTCAAGGTTACTGGATATAAGTCTTGACGAGGTCATGGAAAGCAGCTGAGGTATTAAACCATTAGAAGCCATAAGAGGCCATTGGTGAATGTAGAGCTGCAGATAAAGTAGAAGCCTTGGGATCAGTCGGAGGCTTGGCACATTTAAGAGTTAGGAGTTCCTGAAAAGAGCCCATGGGAAGTTATTGGTGAAAGTGTAACCCAGTTGCAGTAGAAGACCCCAGAATTTTGGAGACTCCAGTACCACATGGTTGTAGGAAAAGACAAAAGCAGCCATGGAGTCAGAAGAGACAGCATGTTTCTAAGAGACATCTGCTACTGCTTCTGGTGGCAGAGCCAGAGAGGAGTGCCTGTTTTATCACTGCTGTGGGGTTCAGAGGATCATGACAGCGGTCTCAGAAGTTTGAAGTTGAGCTGTGTACTCTGGGACTTATGTTTTGCTTCGATTTAAATATAACTGTGCCCTGAATCTTCCCTCTCAAAGTAATAAAATATGTAACTTATTTTTTAATTTTGCAAGATCTCCCAATTAAGAGACCAGGGAATTTTCGAAATACTTTACAACTTTTAAAAAGAGTTGAGAATTTAGGAGACTTTGGATATTTTAAAGAAATTGTAAAATGAATGAAAACATTTTTTTAAACTTTTTTATTTTTTAAAGGAAAAATACTATCTTTTTCATTATACATACATTATACATTATACTTGTATACATTATTCAAGTTCCCACTCCCTCTTTTCCTCCCATTTCCTCCACACACCCTCCCATCCCAGCCCCATCTAATCCTCAGATAGCGTAAGGCACATTGCTTTGAGGAAGGTCCAAGACCCTCCCTACTATATCTAGGCTGAGCAAGGTATACATCCAAAGAGAATAGGTTCATAAAAAGACAGTACATGCAGTAGGGATAAATCCTAGTGCCACTGCCAGTGGCATCCAGTCTGCCCCAGCCATACAATTGTCAACCACATTCAGAGGGACTAGTTTGGTCCTATGCTTGTTCTTAGGGTCAGGTCGACCTCAACCACTCGAGCCATTAGCTCAGGTAGACTGTTTCAGTGGATGAACCCTTCATGGTCTTGACCCTTTTGCCCATATTCTCATTCCTCCCACTCTTCAAATGGACTTTGGGAGCTCAGTCCAGTGCTCTGATGTAGGTCTCTGCCTCTGTTTCCATCAGTAGCTCGGAGAAGATTATATGGTAATATTTAAGATATTCATCAGTCTGACTAGAGGGCAAGTCAAGATCGGGCACCCTCTCCTCTATTTCTTAGGGTCTTAGCTGTGGTCATTCTTTTAGATTCCTGGGAATTTCTCTAGAGCCAGGTTTCTTTCTAGCCCCATAATGGCTCCCTCAATCAAGATATCTCTTTTCTTGTTCTCATTTCTGTCCTTCCTCCATCTTGACTATCCCATTCCCTCAAATTCTTCTCACCCTTCCCTTTTCCTCTCCTCTTCCCCTTCCACCCTCTCTTCTTCCCCCACCCCCATGCTCCCAATTTTGTCAGGTGATCTTGTCTGTTTCCACTTTCCAAGTGGGTCTATATATTTTTTTCTTAGTGTTCTCCTTATTACTTAGCTTCTCTAGGATCATGAACTGTAGGCTCAATATCCTTTGTTTATAGCTAGTATGCACTTATAAATGAGTACATATTATATTCATTTTGGGGGTCTGGGTTATCTCACTCAGGATAGTGTTTTCTAATTCCATCCATATGCATGAAAAATTCAAGATGCCATTGTTTTTACCACTGAGAAATACTCTAATATGTAAATGTACCACATTTTCTTTCCATTCTTTGGTTGAGGGGCCTCTCTGAGATACCATCTTACACTTGTCAGAATGGTTAAGATTAAAAAACACCAATGATAGCTTATGCTGGAGAGGATGTGGAGTAAGGGGAACACTCATCCATTGCTGGTGGGAAAGCAAACTTGTACAACCACTTTGGAAATCAGTATGGTGGTTTCTCAGAAAATTGGGAATTAACCTACCTCAGGATCCAACAATACCACTCTTGGACATATACCCAAAAGATGTCCAATCATACTACAAGAGCATTTGTTCAACTATGTTCATAGCAGAATTATTTATAATAGCCAGAACCTAGAAAACATTTTAGTACAAAAACAAAAGTAATTTTTAAGCAATAAAGAAAACATTTGAATTTTTAAAACTTGGAATTTTAAAAGTAATATTGTTTTATATTTTTATATTAATATGTTGTTTTTGGAACAAATGAAAAAGAAATGGGTATAGTTGAACAACTATGTGTTCATGCATCTTGTGCTATATATGCTACCAGAGGAGAAAAGCATTTCATCCAGCTATAGGCTATGTGAGCTACATGAGTGACCTTCCTGAAAGATATGACTACTGGTACAATAGTAACATATGTGTTCTGGGTGCAACCATCACTTTTCTTTATTGATTTAAGGCCCATACCACAAGGTGAAACCCACATCAGACACTGGAAAAAGTAGCAAAAAACCTGAGACTGGAAATGTTATGGGCCCTAAGGGAAAACTTACTACTTTTCTGTTAAAGAACTATAGAAACAAAATTACTTCTAATGATATATTGCTATAGATTAATGCATTGGTCAACCCTCACCCAAGAAGCTTCTCACAATAGATGGTAATTAACACAAAGGCCCACAACTGGACAATGTTCAGAGAGTAAGAGACTTTGGAGCACTAAATCGTAAATGGAATGTCTTTATAAAAAATCTTCCCCTCTGCCCCTCAAGGTTCAATGATCTATGCAGAAGAGGATGTAAAACCAGAATGGTAAACAATTCCCAAAAACAAAAAAAAAGTACTGATGATACACATATGAACTCATAGAATGTGACAGCATTTGTCACAAAATAAGTACTGATACACATATAAACTAATAGAGAATATGACAGCATTTGCAAGATCTGCACTGGTTCAAACCCAGATGAAATCCCAATACCAGGAAAGAGAAGCAACCACAAAGCACCACCCTTTATAGTAAAGCTTTTTGTTGTTGGAGGAGCGGGCTGCATCCCACCGCCTGGTTACCTTAGCCCCCAAAATAACCACACAGAAATTGTATTAAATAAATTACTGCCTGGACCATTATATCTAGCCTCTTCTTGGCCAACTCTCACATCTTGATCTAATCCATTTCTATTAATCTGTGTTCACCACAAGGTCATGGCTTACCGGGAAAGATTCCAACCAGTGTCAGTCCCAGGCATGAGCTTCATGATGTCTGCCACACTGCCTTCTTCCTCCCAGAATTCAGTTCTGTCCTCCCCACCTAAGTTCTGCTCTATCAAAAGGCCAAGACAGTTTCTTTATTCAACCAATGAAAGCAACAGCTTTTTGCAACTCATACCTGATGAGAAAAGGAAAATCAATTTCCTCAAATGGAGTGCCACTGGGTATATCAATCACCTTCCAGAGCAGCTCTCATGCCCAAGGGTAGTTGACCAACACAAAATGGACTCCACATTTTGTTTATTCTTTGAGTTGTTTTTGCTTGGTTTGGTACTTTTTGTCTTACTATTTTTGTTTGTTTTGATTTTCATTTTTTAGCTTTTGGTTTTAGAGAAAGAGACATAGAAAGAACACGAACTTTTGCATAGGGAAGTGGGAAATGGCTGAAGATTTAAAGAAGAGGAAAAAATATGATCAAGATATATTCTATGACCAAAAATTAAATAAAAAAGAAAGGAAACTAATCATAAAAACTAAAAGCAAAGAAAAAGGGGAAAAAAAGGAAATGTCTCCATAAGATTGAACTGTTGGCTAACCTGTCAGGCATTTTCTTAACTAATGATTAATGTAGGTGAACAGAGATCACTGTGAGCAGTGGCATCCTTGGACAAGTAGTCCTGTGGTATATTGGACAGAAGATTGAGCAAGCCTTGAGGGACAAGCCAGCAAGCAGCGCTCCCCTGTAGTCTCTGTAGCAGGTCCTGCCTCCAGGTTCCTGCCCTGTTTCAGTTCCTTCCCTGACTCTCCTCAGTGTTAGAAGTTTTACTTCCACATGTGAGCAAAATAAACCCTTTCCTCCCTAGGTTGTTTTTGGTCATGGTATTTTATTACAATAGAAACCCAAGCTATGGCTGGAGAGATGGCTCAGTGGTTAAGAGCACTAACTGTTCTTCCAGGGGAAGAAAGAGGAAGGTTCAAGTCCCAGAACCAACATGGTGGCTCACAACTCTCTGAAACTCTAGGATCCAACATGCTCACACAGACATCCATGCTAGCAGAACACCAATGCACATAAAAATAAATAAATAAACTATTTTATAAAAAAGAACCCTAACTGGAACAGTCCATGATCAGAAATTAGTGCATGTCCTTAAGTGAGTAACAATGGCACACTGAGAAGCAGCAATTGCTCAAAAGGCACAGCACTTTTTCACTAATACTTGATATGCTGTGCCTAACACTCTACGTTATCTTAACTTCAGAAAAAAAGCAAAAAATCCAAGGAAACATAAGAATAAGTCTACGAATCACTATTATGATAGGTTCTTCTATGCGAGCTGATCCTTATAGCCAAATAATAACCAAAATAAATTCAAATCTTCAGAGAACAATAACTAGAGTTGACTCAATTTATTCACTGTTTTGAGAACTGCTCGGAGTTTGAGTCATCGCCAGGTATCTACACTGAAACAGGGATGACAGCCAAAGAAAGAATACATTATTATCTTAGTTTAAAGTCTCCTCTGATGTTTAAGATAATTTGTATATATGCAGAGGGAAAAAAGGTTTGAATCTTTACAGAGGTCTTTCCAAACAATTCAGAGAATTAAGAGGGTCAAGGTTATAAATCTCAAATTAAGGAAAGTCTCTTATAACTTGGGTAATATCAACTTTCATGAAAACTTAGGTTTATGAAAGTTTAAGTCTCTTTGAGAAATCAGTTATTAATGAAAACTATATACAAATGTGGATACTTTCAAATGGCGCTAGTGGGGACCAGAAAGATGAAAAGCCCTGAAGATTCAGCATCATTAGATTCACAGTGAAGTCAGCTCCTAGAAGGGGCTGGAAATCAGGATATTCATCATCACTTGATTCAAACAAAAAAAGAATCTCCATCTTTTTGTGAAAATAAAGGATTTTTCATAATTAGGCAGCAATTAAGAGAGGTGACTTGGCATTATAATTGATGCATCATAATGATCCAAGCACTCAGGAGGTAAAGGCAGAAGTATCCCTGAGTTTGAGGCCAGCCTGGTCTAAAATTTGAGTTTCAGGAAAGTCAGGGACAGACAGAGAAATTCTATTTTGTAAAAAAATGATTTATCAAATTATTCCTATAAGCAGCCAAGAACCATATACAAAAATCAGCCAAGAGTTAGGGATAAATCCTAAGGAAGTCTGTAGTTTAAAAAATTAGTGAGAAATTTATTAGAAAATTATATGACTCTACCCTATACAGTTAAACATTCGGTTGTTTGTGTGTGTGTGTGTATGTGTGTGTGTGTGTGTGTTTGGCATGCACAATTCTGCTCTTAGGTGTATATGGATATACACATGTATATGAAAATAAATATTCACTGGCCCAGAAGGAGACATACAATATAAGAATTGAGAGCCATGTTATTTGGAACAATTAATAATTGGTGTAGGAGGGTCATCTGTCTATGTGTTACTTTCATTGGTTAATAAA
>LOEQ01001787.1:208918-219009 GCA_001685075.1 Bramus lutescens
AGAATTCTGTTCTGTCTACTCCACCCACCTAAGGGCTGGCCTATCAAAAGGCCAAGGCAGTTTCTTTATTAACCAATAAAGGTAACACATAGACAAATGACCCTCCTACATCAGTTAAATACTTGCATTGGTGAGAATTGTTTAATTCCTTTTAGAAATTAAATCTCCCCTAGAATCTCTTATTGACATTTTATTACTGCTTTAGTCCAGTGAAAATAGTAAAATTCGTGTTTGTTTCTTGCTTTTGGGGTCAGTTACAGCTCCCACCTCATTTTAACCAGAAGTCGGATGGAGTGATGTTTCCAGGACTTGGTTGCAGCAATATTTTTCTTTGCGCTGCCAAGTCACAAATATTGACCTGAAGACCTTTTAAATTATGAAAGCTCAGCTTATAACTTAGACTTGTTCCTAACTAACTCTTACAACTTAAATTAACACATTTATATTAATCTACATTATGTCATGTGA
The DNA here is from genome assembly GCA_001685075.1 of Bramus lutescens. Classification (NCBI taxonomy): domain Eukaryota; kingdom Metazoa; phylum Chordata; class Mammalia; order Rodentia; family Cricetidae; genus Bramus; species Bramus lutescens. The sequence goes on from LOEQ01001787.1 coordinate 209,387, forward strand.
CTCATGGCTGTTACCTCTCCTTCTGTACAGGCTACTTTCTCTGCATCTCCTGGCATCTCTGTTTTTCTTCTTCCTAGAGTTCACTCTGTCCCCAGAAGTTCCGCCTTAGTTCCTCCTACCTAGCTATTTGCCATTCAGCTCTATATTAAACCAATCAGAAGGCCCCTTGACAAAGACACATCTTAACAGTGTAAAAAAAATATTCTACAACATTTCCCCTGTTGTATAAATAAAAAAGGGTTTAATCCTAGTACAGTAAAACTATATATAATAAGAACAAATATCAGATAAGAATTACATTTACAATGTCCAGTCGATTTGTATTTGGCAATTTTATTATTTCTTCTATCTTGATAAATCTAAAGTTTTATACTCAAGCCACTTTTTATGATAACTTGTATTACCATCTTAAAAATATCTTCTTCTTTCTTTTCCAATTTAGACATTCCACGCACAACCTCACTGATGTATAAAACATCAGTACAAAATGTTGATAAGTTATTTTGCTTTTTGCCTATGTATACTGTTTTATATAATGAGCTGAGATGTTTTTCCACAGGCAAAAGTATTCCTAAAATAAAACTATAAAGAATAAGATATAATCACTTAAATAGAAACTTTGCATTCATATTTGAACTGCTTTTTGCATAAGAAGATGCTGTGAAATCTCTGGAGAGGATTTTTTTTTTAAAGTCTAAGGATGGTTGGTCACATCGCATGTGCTATACAAGTCAACATTTTGTCAATGTGGGTCATATTATGAAAGAGGTCTCTTTCCCAAGTTCCAGTATTTATATAATTAGTCTCCTTGTTTTTAGGTGATGTGGGATTCCCCTCTGTGTGCTGTGAATATCATTGGTTAAAAAAAGAACTGCTTTGGGCCTATAGCAGAGCTATTGGGGAACAGAGCTAGGCAGGGAAAACAAAGCTGAATGCTGGGAGAAAGGAGGCAGAGTCTGAGAGACACCATGTAGCCACACTGGAGACAGACACCGGAACTTTACCTGGTAAGCCACAACCACATGGTGATATACAGATTAATAGAAATGGGTTAAATTAATATGTAAGAGTTTGACAAAAAGAAGCTAGAGCTAATGGGCCAAGCAGTGATTTAATTAATACAGTTTCTGTGTGATTATTTTGGGGCTAAGCAGCTGGAGACCAACAAGCAGCCTCCCTACTACAACTGGGCACCAACGTGGTAGACTAAATTCACATAAAACCTGAGAGGGCTTGAAAAGGAATTCTAGACACTAAAAAAAAAAAAAATTTAGCCACATTTTGCTTGCTGTGGCATGCTGTGGCTCCCTTAAGAGAGGTTTTCCTGATTCGGCGGTAGCAGAAAATAAAAAAGCCATGGCCATTTTGAAATGCCAGCTTTCTGGGCCATGCTGCCAGCGTGACCTCTGGCTCTTTCAGGAGACTGAGCATTTGAATGGGGTTTGTGAGCAATGTGCTATGGCTTGTTTGGTGACAAGATGGACCAGCTATGTGCCTAAAACTGAGGCAATGTGCACAGCTTGCAGAGGCAGTGAACAAAATTCCACCATGTTGAACTGTGTGGAGCAAGTAAGAAGTACTGTATGTGCCCTAGTAATGCTGCAGCTTAAGTTGGTTTTTTTTTTTTAAGAAGCACTTAGTACTTTAAGAAGTGCTCCTGGACAGTAAAGAATTGCAGATACACAATAGAACAGATTTAGGCATAAGAGATCTCTGAATGGGTTACAGTGTTGGATAAATATATGTAGGCTTGGGAGAGAGAGGAAAAGTATAGACAGTTATAAAAAGAAGTAAATGGTATTTCAAAAGGGTAAAATCTTTAAAGAGACAGTAAAGACTAAATAGATTAAAGGAGAAAAGAAAAATCAGCCATGTAAAGATGGGGAATACACAGAGAGTCTGGATTGTGTATACTATTGTGATTTCTTTGAATTTGACTGTGAAGAAGCTAAGTAGAGAGAGACATTTCATTGTATGGGCTGCTAAGCAAAACCAGCATGTATTTTACACAGGTATCTTGACTTCAGAAGTTGAGTCTAAGGATTTGATGTTTTGGAAAAGAGGTTCTTCTTCAGTTTCCACAAAAGATGAGAAACTGTGGATTCATTCTAGTCTAATATTGTTTGATAGACCATGACCCCCCAAGAGGTCACCATGAACACCCTCAAAAAATTGCTTTGCCCAATAAACAGCAAGAAGAAGTTTAGACAGAACTATATTCATATTCTCAAATATTGTTTATAAATGTTTATTTATATTTAAAGGGATATGCTATAGAGATTTGCATTAGTATGGATCTTAGTTTATTTATACAAACTTAAGGTCAATTTTGTTATATGTATATTTCTGCTCTTGATTAAGGTATTGTATTTGTGCAGCTCATTTAAAAAATGTAATATATAATTAAGAAATGCAGGTTGATAGATAATCATCTATAATAGTCAAGCTCATAGTCATATGAATTGGATTTTTTAGATGTACAGAGATGTATTTCAGATAGATAGATATTCTTCAAACCTTTCAAAGACTACAGAACATGGCATTTTAAATGTTTTAAGAACTTGGAACTTTTTATGACAGGACATGTCTGCTCCTGACAGCACCAGTTACTTTAAGAGGAAGATGGGCATTGAAGAGGCTCATTATGGAGTTTGATATCCATTTGAACAAGAAACTGCTCTTGCCTGGACTGCTTATCCAGACATGCAGGACCCACAGCAAAATGACTGCTGAACTTGCATAAAGGTGAGACTGTCCTTTGGGGTTCCTGCTTTATGAAAGAATCTGCCAGACATTCTGCAGGATACAGAAGAATTTCCTGCTTCATGGAAATGTCTGCCAGGTACTATGGTCATGTAGGGTGAAGATGGATGTCCCAACAGTACAGAAGAACTTTGGGTGACTGTCTACAGACAGCGAGATGTCTCTGTCAATTCTAGAGTTTTGGAAGTTGTTTGTTTATAATGCACTTCCTGTTTACTTAGGCAATATTATATCCTTCTGGAGTCATTGACAGAGTTGAAGAATAGATAGTAATAATATAGTTTTCCTTATTTATGATAAAAGATAAAAATAGATATAACTGTAATTCTTGCTTGATACCTGTTTTGTTATACGCAATTTACTATGTTAAAGATAAAACTTTCCTTTTTAATTAAACACAAAAGGGGAGGTGATGTGGGATTTCCCTCTGTATACTGTGGATACCATTGATTAATAAAGGAACTGCTTTGGGCCTATAGCAGAGCTATAGGGGAACAGTACTAGGCAGGGAAAACTAAGCTGAATGCTGGAAGAAAGGAGGCAGAATCAAAGAGGTGCCATTCAGCCCTGCTGGAAACAGACACTGAAACTTTAGCCAGTAAGCCACAGCCACACAGTGATACACAGATTAAAAGAAATGGGTAAAATTAATATGTAAGGGTTAGCCAATAAGAAGCTAGAGCTAATGGGCCAAGCAGTGATTTAATTAATACAGTTTCTGCGTGTTTATTTTGAGGCTAAGCGGACAGAAAGCAAAAATGAACCTCCTAACTACACTTAAATACAAACTTTGCATTCATATTTTAACTGCTTTTAGCATAAGATGCTGTGAAGTCGCTGAAGAGGATATTTTTTTAAAAAGTCAGAGGATGGTTGGTCACATAACATATGCTATACATGTCAACATTTTATCATTGTGGGTCATATTATTAAAGAGGCCTCTATGCCAAATTCCACCATTTATTTTATTAATCTCCCTTTTTAGGCTTAAAATTAACCACATAGTGTAACTGTGACTAGTGGATATTATGAGATTTATAAGAATTATAATGCAAATTTTCTTATAGCAGGTACCTGATCTAGTAAATATTTTGAGAATACAAATATAAGGGTTTTAATTTTTATTGTTACAATTTTTCACTTGCAAATATTTAGAATTTCATACAAGAAATGTTTCCATATTTGAATGTATAGAAACATAATGAATTTTCTTATAAAATAATGGAGCAAGTGTTCCCAGTTCTTAACTTATCCCTGTATTGGGAGGCACAGTGTGGCAGTTTTGGTAAACATAAGTTTGTACATTGTAACCATTACTCACCAATCCATAATTTTATAAGCACAATGTGAAATGTTCCTGTTAACTGAAAGTTGAGAACTTCCACCTGTCAATAATGGTCATATCTTTGAGCTCCTGATATCACTAAGCCAAAAGGCAGAAAAGGGGTTACTATTTGTATTGGTGACCTTTCCCATTGTTGTGTCAAACTCCCTGACAACTTAAGGAAAAAATGATTTGTTTGTTTCACCATTTGCATCATGGTTGACCAGGAACACTGGCAGCTGCCATCCATAAAGCATCTTCAGAAAGCAAAGAGAGATATCAGCAAACACTCAGCTAGCTTCCCCTTTTTATGCAGCCTGATACCCCCTCCTAGAGAATGAGTTCTAGTTAGATTTCTGTTGCTGTGAAAAATGCTTGAACAAAAAGCAAGTCAGGGAAGAAAGGGTTTATTTGGCTCACAGTTTCAAATAATCATCCGTCATTGCCAGGAATTTGAGAGCACTTAAACCACCACATCCAGTCAAGAGCAGAGAGAATAAAACATGGCCACTTGCTTGCTTCTTGCAGCTTATCCTCAGCTAGTTTTCTTCACTCTTGCATGGTTTAAGGCCCAGCCCATTAAATCATGACACCCATACCCAGAATGGGTCTTCCTATTATTATGGAATTATTATTATACACTGTGAAGATATATCTTAGCCATGGCACCTTCTGATTGGTTTAATAAAAGACCTGGCTGGCCAATAGCTAGGCAAGAAGAGGTCAGGTAGGATAGTCAAACTAGAGGATGCTGGGAAGAAGGGAGAAGTCATGGGGAGGCATAAAGAGATGCAGAGAGAAACAATATAAACATGCCATGCTGAAAAATGATACTGTCATGTGGTAGAGCATAGATAAGAAATATGGGTTAATTTAAGTTGCAAGAGAAAGTCAGTAGTAAGCCTAAGCTATTGACCAAGCATGTCTAATTAATATTAAGCCTCTGTGTGATTATTTGGGAAATAGCTGGCAGTTCTGTCTAAACAGAACTCCACCTACATCCTACCTCAATTAAAAGTCAAGATAATTCCCCACAGGCCATTCTGAACACAGTAGTTCTTCATTGAGACTCTTTTCATATGTGATTCCAGGTTGCTTCAAACTGACAGTCCAAGATAACCAGCATAGGATGATACCACCCACATTTAGGGTTATGTCTTTCCACCTCAGTTAACCTAAGCAAGATAATCTCTCATAGGCATGTCCAGAGATTTTTCTCCAAGGTGCTTCTGAAGCCCACTAACTTGACCTTCATTGAAAATGATCACACATCACAGGACTGAAAATATTAATCCTGATTAACAAGAAGATCTTGACCAGTGCTAACCAGAACAATTAGAGGAAAAGGGAAGGAAAAGGAGGAGAAAAGAAGGAAGAGAAAAGGATATAAGAAGAGGATAAGAAGAGAACACACTGGTGTGCCCCTCTGAACTTTCGTCTCTGAAATTAGTCAAACAAGACTATGAATTTAAATGTCTCATAAATGAAGTATGGACCTTTGGCCAGGTAAAAGGTAAAAATGTTAACTGAAATACAAAGGAATGTAGAATGGGTAGTAGAAATGTTTGTAAATATCAACTATAGCCTTGTGGTCAGCTCTAGAGACATATTTTCTTATGATCTATTATTTACGTGTCTATTCTTTCCTTCTAGCTGTTTAATTTAAGGACTGGTAGTACTTATAAAATTCCCAATTCAGGGAGATGGTAGGATCTTCTAAAAAATAGTTCCAAACATCCCTCATAGTGTAGCGATATGAATGCTTAAAAACTCAGAGAGATATGGAAACATGCTATTGAGCTATTTTTTCAAGTCAAATTTATCTCTACACCTCTTTTATATATTGCTTTGTTCAGTTAGTCCTAACATTCTTTGTACTACTTTGTCCTCTGGACCTCTGCTAAATTTTTATATAAAAGAGTCATAGCTACTTTAATTTCAATCATCTGGGACTAAGTTTAACAGACAGGAAGAGAAATGTTATATACAATGAGTTCACAAATAGACTACTCACAATTGAATCCAAAGTCTTAATTAGCTGTTATTTTTCTCTGAATTGGTCTTGTTCTAGCATATTCTCCCACTACAGAGCATTGATGAAGTTTATACCTTAGTATAAGATGAATAAAATTATTTTCATGTTAGTTCTTATTTTGGCTAACATTGTAAGGTTAATGCTTATTTGACTTGATTGATTCACTTAAGCCAACTGCCTTCCCTGAAACAATCACAGCAAGGCTCAACAATTTCATTAGCAAATCGTGGATCATTCTCCCTAGACTAGGGTCAGTTCCATAGAAAATGATACTTAGAAGAATTAAGATATATTCATCAATACACTAGCAAACCCAGGAAAATGTTTCCAATGCTGCACAGTTATCAATAACAATTCAATGCCACTATTTTTGCAGTAGAAATGTCACATCTTAGTAGCTCACAGAGGTAGAGAGCTGGTCTTAAAAGAGAGGACAAAGAAGGTGACTCATGGCCATGTGGTTATATTTTAAGAAAGCTGCAAATTCCTTCTGCCTAAAATATCTTTTCCATCTGCCAACTACAGTCTGAAGCTCCAACTGCACTACAGAGATTGTTGTTTGGGGCCTTAATGCGGACCCTTGAAGCCTCTTTGGAAAAATAGGCCAATGCCTTTTTAGCATTTCTCAACTTTTAATGCCTTTATATTGATTCCCTTATCAGGACAGTGATAGGGAAGGTAAGAGTGAGCTGTCCCCCCAAGGAATGTGTTAAAATACTTGACACTGTCACAGAAGGAAGACCTGCTATTTATGTGTCCAACATGAAAAGCAAAAGTAAGGAGAAGGTGGCAGGTGATAGAGCATTCAAACACAGCCTTTCTACTTCCAAACTTCTTTTGGTAACAACAGCCCCCATATCATCTCCTTAGTACACTGCAGAAGGGATGTTCTCTGAGAAGAGATTCAAGAATCTAGCTCTATTTCCCAGCAAGACAAGTTCCTTGTTGAAGGCATGACTGTACAGACATCTCTCCTGGTCTGCTGGATGAAAGGATATTAGTTAATCAACACTAGGAAGAGTATCAGTCTGGAAGGATTCACTGGGAGTATTTCCATCTTTTATTGTCAATAATTAAGCAACTGAGTCTGTAGGACACTTGTTGATCTTTTTGATGACACAAAGGGGACAACAGCCAATGCAACTAGAGAGATAGAATAATTCTCCAAAGCTAGCTTTCTTGGGATGGGACCTAGGTATTGGCCTTTCTTACACTATCCTAATTTCGAACTTATTATAACTAAGATTTCTATCTCAGTTTCTTAAGTAGGAATTAGAACAATATACAGCAACAAAAATCTTCCCTAATGGTTAGCAAGCAGATGAACAAGGAAAGGGAAGAAAAAAAAAGAGGGGAGGGGAGTAACCCACTTAAATTAATAACTGTATACCCGTGGGAAAGGTAAAATTATATAAATAAAAACGCTTTTTTAAAACTTTTCATTCTGTATATTTTATTGTTTACATGGCTTTGCTTATAGTATCATATACTGGTGAATAATTTTTTAAAGTTTGGGCCTTAGTAAAATCTCTACTTAATTTTGCTAACACTTGTCCTTATGTTTGGAATTAATGGGTTGGGAGTGGAGTAAACCATCTCCGTGGCCCAGTTAGGGGCTAACCGCACGGGGGCGGGGGTGGGATGTACTCTAAAAGCCTCCACTGCCTGAATTAAGCTTAGGAATAATGTTCAAATGATATAAAACCAAGACGAATAAAACTGGAAAATATTCCAAGTTTTTGTTACATTCTTTTTTATTCTCCCAAAGAATGAGCTACTGCTGTTTTTCAAAGTGTCATAAAGACTCGGTCGGTTACTGCTCCACTGGATGGTTTTCCTTCGGTGATAAAAGGTTTTCTGGGCGGTTTGAATCAAAGCTCTTATGTAAATAAGGAGGCTTACATAATGCTCTTTAAACCAGAACTTCGAAGGCTGTCCGCAGCAAGCACAGAAAGTCTGTCTGTGCTGCAAATGGCCCCCGAAAACTGAAGGGAAGTCATCCAAGACTCCTTTAAGAAAACAGGGAGGGTAAACATGGTGCAAGCTTCCTTAAGTTCATTTGAGCCCCTCAACACACACACACACAAAAAAAAAAAAAAGTAAAAAGTCTGTCTCCAGACCCGTGGTACACCGCCTTCCACACCATCTTTTTAGGAGCGCTCCCGAGAGTCACTCATTTTGCATTTCCCTAAAATTCTAAAGGGCTGAAGTACCTAAGACCCTGAGCCCGCGCGGACTCGAGAATCACTCATTTTGCACTTCCCTTAAATTCTGAAGGGCTGAAGCACTTAGGCCCCTGAGCGCTCGTGGACTCCTGCTGGTGACTTTCTACAGTGCGTCCTCTCCCGGAAGATGCTGAAATAATATTGATTCTGCAATTTCTGGAGTTAGCCCAGTCGAGCAACAGGCACGCTCTGGGGCGCGAGGGCGGAGTGGGGAGTCTTGCAGAGCGAATCACTCAGCACAGACCGCCTGTCTCTGGATCGGGGTACGGGGACAACCCGGAAAGCCGCAGTTTATGAGGAGCTGTAAAGTTCAAGCCACNCTACTGCGGCGGTGGTGGCGTGAAGACCTTGGAGGAGAAGCATCTTTCTGCCAAGGTCTTCCTTTGGGAGATTTCGCGAGTACTCGAGGATGCTGGGCGGTCGCTTTTCTTTGTGAACCCGTGCTAGCTACTCCCCTGAGCGGCGACCCGCAGCGGTTAGGTGTGAGCACTAGGCCCCCAGAGCTGCTGCGGTCCCCCAGGCCCTGCCCCACCGCCTGCTGCGAGGAATCCGGGTGGGGATTTGAGAGCTCTCCTCCTCTCCCCCACTCTGCCGGCCGACACCCGGGGAGCTAACTTTCAGGCCCTTTGCCACCCAGGAAAGGTACTCCACCCGGGACAGGGCGTTAAATCAGCCACTGCCAAGTCGGAGGGTGCGCTGGGCAGTGTGCGGGGTGGCAGAAGTCACTACCCTTTCCCAAATCCACTTGGACTCTCCAGACAGTCCCACCTGGCGTGGCCAGGGACCACGAGGAATCCTCCGTCCCGACCGCTCCCTTTCTTCGCCCGCCCTTTCCCCAGTCACTGGGCCGCTTAGAAGCGCACTGCCGCCCGCATGCCCTTTACCCCCAGAAGCCTGAAGGTGGCTGAATGGAAACACTGACACGTGAAAACTCTATTCTGAGTGACTCTGAATTGGCTGCCTTGAGGTTTTAATCTTGCCCCTCTGGTCCCGCCCAGCCTTAAGAGCAGTTATCCTAATTGTCTACAGTCCTTGTGGAAGGTGAGGGTATTGGGAGGCACGCTGGGACGTGATCCGCCCGGACCATACAGTGTATCTAGGAGAAAACCCCACAACCTAAAGGAATTTAACTCCTTGGGTATTGTTTCCAAACCAGATTCGCAGGACAGCTTTCTTCTGAGCCCTGGGACCTACGAGTCCCGATTTAGAAACTAAGAGAATGAACTGGCCATCACCAACCATCTGCCTGGTGTGTGTGGGAGGGTGCTTCCCCCCC
>LOEQ01001787.1:243868-257230 GCA_001685075.1 Bramus lutescens
GCTGGCCTATCAAAAGGCCAAGGCAGTTTCTTTATTAACCAATGAAAGTAACACATAGACAGATGACCCTCCTACTTCGCAACATTTTCAGTAACTGATGTTTAGAAGATTGGATATTCACATACAGAAGAAAGAAACTGAATCCTCCTCTCACTCTATACATAAAGATTCATGTAGAAATGATTATATACTTTATTTTGAAGCATGTGTATGAGGGTGAACATAAAGCTTCACATATGCTATGTAAGGGCTCTCCTGCTGAACTACATCCCAGACATGGATTAATGATTTAAATATAAGATCTGAAACTGACAAAACTACTAAAAGAAAACATAGAGAGCAAACTAATGTATGCTTTCTTGACGGTTTTTTAAAGACAAAAACTCAAAAGCAGTCAGCAAAAGCAAAAATAGACAAATGGCATTATGTCAAAAGAACAAGCTCTTCCACAACAAAAGGAATAATTCTTTGTTAAGAAGATAGTCTTTTGAATAAGAGGAAACTGTACAAAATACAAATATAATAAGGGGTCAATATTTAAAATAGATAAGAAACTCACCCAGTAGTAAGGAAATAGATAGCTTAATTTTTTTTTTAATGGCAAAGGACCCAAATAGAAGAAAACATATAGGTAGTCAGCAGGTGTATGAAAAAGATAACCAATCATCAGCTTGCTAAGAAAATTCAAAGCATAGAGTACTATCTCATCATACCCATCAAGATGACTATTATTAAATAAACAAAAATAATAGATGTTAGAAAACTGTGAAAGTGAAAAAGGAATCATTACACATCATCAGGGGAAATGTAAACTAATTCAGCATTTTGGAAAACAGCATACAAATTCCTCAAAAGACTAAAAATAGACCTACATATGATCCAATGATCCTACTTTTAGATGTATATTAAAAATACAATAGATATATTGTATGTGTATATGTCCTTCCATATATGGTGTAGCATTATTCAAGAGTAAGCATGATATGGAATAAGCTCAAGTGTTCATGAATAGATGAATGGATAAAGAAAAATTTAGACATTTTTCCACCCACACATAAAAAATGAAATACTATCTACAGCCATATAATTCTGAATGGGCCCAATGTCATGTAAATGGTCTCCTAAGTACCACGTTTGTTTGTACAACCTGTTTCATTCACATTCAACATGGATAAATCTGAAATATAGTAAACAATGGAAATAAGCCAGGTCAAGGAAGATAAATACCACATGATTTTACCTACAGTAAATATGAAACAGAGAGCAGAATGTTGGTAGTCAAGAGCCTGGAAAGGGAAAGATGTTGAGAGTATAGCAGGAAGGTCCTTGTGCCCACAGATCTCCAGAGAAGCCAAGAATGTTAAGCACCCAGGATTGTCAGCCCAAAGGGAAAGATGAAAAACCTGTTTTTCCATCCAGAAAGCTGAGAATTGGAAATGATTGACAGCCCAGTGATCTGTGTTATCTGTTGGTCCAGGCCATATCAAGCTCTTTCAACCAAGACCAGAGGTGGCTAGTAATCTAAATGACCCTGATAGCCAGAGCCTCCCCACGAGCTCCCACAACCAGGACCAGAGGTGACTAACAGCCCAAATGACATCTGGTGTATGACCAGACCAGGACAGACCTTTAGGTCTTTAAGCCAGCACAGGTAGCCTCTACCTAGAACCTGTCTTTGAGGGGAGGACATGTACCCTGAGTTGAGTTTCAATGTAATTATGCTTCTCTGTGTGCTGGGGAATGTATTACACCATTAACATATTTTCTTTCAAATTGTACTGATTATACTGGACTTAAATACATTGGTAATAAACCATCTGTCATTAGCCTCCCTGAAGTCTATCCAGGTTGACAAAGTCAATCTGCCCTGGGTTTTCATTCTTATCTCAAGGGTCCACTTCCCTGTATGACACCTGTAGAGATGCTCACAGGAAGAAGCTGGCTAAAAGGTACCTGTTCTCAGTTATAAAGGCTTGGGGATTGTAGTTAGAAACAATGTCATAGACTTGAAGATTACTAAGGGATTATTCCCATCAAAATAGGCATATGTACATTATAAAATAAATATTTTATAAGAGGGACATATTAATTAGTTTGATTTAATAATTTTTCTATGTGTGCTTATATCAAATCACAGTATTGTATTGTGAAAATAGAGTTTTCATTTTTTAATTATATTTTAATGCAGTTTTATATGGGGACAGGAATAAAGACAGGACTTGCCAATATATTACACTTTTTTCCTGTTCCATATGCCACAGTTGGTAAGCCTAAATTGGCTTATTTTCTATTTCCTATTTAAAATAAAAACAACCAGAGGTCCTTAGCTTTTCCCCTTGAAAGATCCTTAAATAAGTTTCAAGGGAGAAACTTCCACCCAAAGGTGTTTATTAGAAGTTAATATTTGAAGTCTTGGGTAAAAAACAAAGGACTATTTTGTGCAAACTTGTCAGAATAAATTTCAGCTCTAATTTGTTAAGAATATTAAATTTTTGGAGCCATTGTACACGCACTTGATTCAGAAGTAGACAGCGTTTCTTCATATTTTGTAAAATGTATAATAAGAAAATAAAGGGCTGCAGAGATGGCTCATTGGTTAAGAGCTTTGCCTGCTCTTCCAAAGGTCCTGAGTTCAATTCCCAGCAGCCACATGGTGGCTCACAGCCACCTGTAATGAGACTTAATGCCCTCTTCTGGCCTGCACTGTATACATAGTAAGTAAATAAATCTTTTCAAAAAAATAGAAAAGAAAAGAAAAGAAGTCGTAGGTGCAAACTCCTTGGCCAGGGGAGGCAGCTGGCTCTCAGTTATGGTGTGTGTCTATTTCAGAGGAGTAGGCTGGTGATGCCCAGCTGTCAAAATTTCTTCATTTGGAAGGGAAAAAAAAATCAACATGGCTATCCAAATGAGACTTGAACACCAGCTGGGCATGGTCACACCTTTACTCTAGCACTGATACTTCAAGGCCAACCTAGTCTACAAAGTAACTTCCAAGACAACCCAGAACAGAGACAACACCAATATATATGCTAATAGGAAAGGAAGATATCTTATAGGCACTCAACCGTACACAAAGAATACAGACAGCGGAGGAATGCCAAGAGCAGGAGATCTAGTCTTCTCCAGGTTAGAGCACCAAACTCAACCAACACTAGTGGTTAGTCCTTAAGTCATATACATACAAATAACTTCTCATGGACTGAGCAGATTGTAGTTATATAGTTAGTTATATTGAGAGAGAGAACCAATATGTGTGTGTGTGTGTGTGTGTGTGTGTGTGTGTAACAACAATAAAAGAAATGGGGGCTATGAATTTAATGAAAATCATGAGGAGAAAGATGCATGAGGAGGTTAGATGAAATTATATATTACAATGCCCCCCAAATACAGCTATTATTTTTTTTAATTAACAAAACCCCAGTATTATAAGTTGATACCACTTAGGGAGGCAATGTTTTGGAAACTAGTAAAGAAGATTTATTTGTGAAAGAGCTTCATGTAGCATATATTTGAATGATATCTTAATCAGATAATAAACATAAAAACTTCTGTGGTCTTGCTGCATCTTAATTTAAAAAGTGATTAAACACAATTATGAAAATGCTTGCATACCCGACACACAGTTGAAGAAGTAAAGCATTGCGACATTTTATTCCTAGTTGTGACTTCCACTTACCCTTCTCCTCCTTCCTACCAGAGACAACCTGCTGAATATTTTATTTACAATTCCTACAGCCCTCCCACTTTTACACATCTATCTATGTATGTATTCACAAGAGTTTTTCATAAATAAAACCATCTAAATGGTATAACACTTTTAAATAAAGAACATTTCCTTTAAAAAAAAATCTCAAGTGCAAAAGACAGATACTTTGTATATACTACCACATTTTCCAGATTCACATAATGAGAGACTTTGGTTCACAGGCCGTAAATACCTTCAAAACCAGTTATGTATTCCAAATTTAAATGCTCCAGAAGAAAACAAGAAGAACAGAAATATTATAAACATAAAATAATAATAGCAATATTCATGTTTTGCCTTTTTTTTCTTTATCATGCTGGGGATTGGATATCACATATGGTAGGCAAGTGCTCGACCACCAAGCTGCATCCCCCAGAGAAAGGCCTGTATTTTACAGTTTAATCAAATTCATTGTATAAGGAAGTCAAAGAGAATAGCATTTGTCTTAGTTACTTTTCTATTGCTGTGATAAAATACCATGACCAAAGCAACTTGGAAAAGGAAGTGTTTAATTGGGTTAAAGTCCATGATGGTGGAGCAAAGTCATGGTGGCATGAGAGCTCCCATCTCAGACTGGAAGCAGGCAGTAGAGAACACGCAGCTCCTTTGACAAAGTCACACTTCATCTCTCCCAAACAGTTCCATTAACTGGTGACTAACTATTCAAACACATAAATCCTCACAACGTAAATATGCACTCATAGATACTTTCATATTCTTTTGTATGTTCTCTAGTACAATGGTTTTTACATTTGTTTAATTATTTTTATTTCTGGGGTTATATTTACATTTTCCCTCTCCTTTCCTACCTTCAAGTCCCCAAGTCTACTCTTCCTACTCTCCTTCGAATCATGGCCTCTTTTTCCATTAGTTTCTTTGTTGTTGCTGTTGTTGTTAATTTTGTATTCTTTTAAAAATTTGTCTTTAGTTTTATCTAGTTTTGTTTTCTATGTATCGGTGTTTTGCCTACATATATGGCTACACATCATATATGTACCTGATACCCTGGAACTGACATTATGAATGTCTGTGAGCTGCCATGTGGGTGCCAGGAATTAAATCTGGGTCCTTTGGAAAAGCAACAAGTACTTTTAATTACCAAGTCATCTCTCTAGCTTCAATTGTATGTTCTAATAGTTGTTCCATCAGAAATATTTACTGATGAAAAGAATTCCAGTTTCACTTTGAGTATTTTATGGGTATCAGAGGATTTGTGAATACTTGCTTATATCATAGATATCAAGAGGAAATGAAAATAAAAAGTGCACTCCTTTTACTTTGTCTATTATAAATAATACAGCATGGCAGGCTGTTTCCAAAGATTGTAAGAGGATGAACTTTCTGTCATAGGTTTTCCACTCCTACAAGGAAGTGGTTGGGTTATTTCCACCAGCAGCCCTATGTAAGTGAGGCTGTTCCTTATTTTGATTAAACCACAAGAATCACTCTATGCAATTTACAAGCCTAAATTTGAAGAGATCTCAAAACTTTCCCCTTTTTTGTTTTTACTGTTGGAAGCACCAAGAAGAGAGAGATCTGAGGTGTCCCAGGCAACAGCTCAGCCTTACCTAAGGCCACCAGCATACAGCCACGTGAGCAAGAACAGAAGACTTCTCCAAATCCATGAACCCATGATAATAGTAAATCATCACTATTTTAAGGCAGACATTTGAGATAGATCAAGGAAGCAGTAAGTCTCTAAAAGTGACTTACTGTGTTTAGTAGATTTTGCATACTTGTACCATAGGCAGTTATAAGAAAACACTTCACATAAAGGAAGTTTATCAAAACTATGTCATAGTAAAACTCATCATGGAAAGGTTCCTTACCTGACTCAGACTACCAAGGTACATCAAATGTTACTGAATGAGTATACATAGAAAGAAATTTTGAAATACCAAAGGACAATGCTTCATATCTATTGCCAAATACCTGGCAAACCCCAAACTATTCTGATTACCAAAATTATTTATAATTCCCAGAAGAATTTATAATTCTTGCTTATATTTATAATCCATGAGCACAGGTACTAGACCATTTCCAGAAAAACTTAGGTAGATGGATATCATGTGCTAGTAAATTTGATTAATGTTCTTAGTTTAAGGAGAATTTGAACCAAACAAGAGTAATCTATGAAAATGATCTAGCAGTGTGTGATAAAATAATAAAGACATAAGGAAGTGGGAGAGCACTTTATGCAAGGAACAGTTGGGAAAAACGACAGGAATACACCCATTATAAGAAACAAGATTGGATCCGAGTGGTGGTGGCGCATGCTCTTAATCCCAACACTTGGGAGGTAGAGGCAGGCATATCTCAGTGAGTTTGAGGCCAACCTGGTCTACAAAGTGAGTTCCAGGACAGCCAGGACTATTACACAGAGGAAACCCTGTCTCAAAAAAAAAAGAAAGAAAGAAAATATAAGAAAAAGAAAAACCAACCAAATAAAACCCCCAAACAGAGTGGAATAATATAGGAACCATGCAAAATTCAGCACTTAGAAGGCAAGAGAATCTAGATTTTAAAGCCAACCTGACTTATATCAAAAGGACTTGCCTCAAACATGTAGCATGTGACTATTAGAACGCTCTTATTTGCAAGCAATTGTAACCAAATCCAATTGGCTTGTAATTCACTGGACTGTAAAATAAGTCGATTTCATTTTGTGTGGATGCGCTGGGTGTGGAATTCAGAGGCCCTGCTACCCAAGCTGAGTCCTCGTCTAAGGGACAATGAAAGCACCAGGACTGCGCCAGGTGCACTTCCCCTCCCACAGGTGAATTCACTTCAGTGACCACAATGGTCAGGGTGTGGCGACCTACATTCTGTACCACCAGCAGCCACAGGATGAAGAGGTCTATTTGGGACCCACAGTTATCGCCATGATTTAAATCATTACATGTGTGGGTCTAGAGGGGTGTTGTGGTAGCGCTCTGACAAGCCTGCCAATTCACAGGGAAATCTCTAAAACCCAGAGTCCAACAAGCCATATATCCTGAGAGTTTGGCAGGGGTGTTGTCCTGGAGAAAGTCAGAATGATAGATAAATCAGAAAGAATTAAAATGTGGCTGAAAAGGAAAAATAAAAATTGAAATAAAAAGCTCACTATAGGTAATGGAACTTTATGTATAGTAATGCATATACAGGACTTCTATCTTGCCTTAGCAACTTGATAAAAAAAGAAAAATGTTGTATCTTTATGAACTATAGAAGCCAGAATTGTCAATATTCTCCCAAATTATAAGTTTCTATTTCTTATTATAGAGGCAAGAGACCTTTCTATAAAACTACTATTAGAATACTAAAAGAGTTTATATAAAAATAAACTTATTCAAAATTCCACAGCATTCATAATGAAAAATTATCTGCATAATTATATTAAATGACTTTTGGAACACATTACCACTAATGATGCTAATAGAGTTAGTCAAGATGCAACCCATAAAAACATCCATTATTTTTTTGTCCTTGAAGGAATTTCAAAAATTACTTTGTTTCTTGTAGGAAGTCAACTAATAATTCTTTTCATTTTGTAAACTGCTCTACAGAGCGTTGATGCCCCGCAAAACTTTCAGAAGTGTCTCTGAAAATATGTCTTATTATCTGTAACTTCCCCTTGTGCTGCAGTCAAATGTGGCTGATTCAGTGAATTATGAAAACCAAGACACTCACATGCGATATTTATTTTCCTAGCTAGTTAAGATCCACTCTATAGATATCAGGAAGCACCCTGAACAACATAAATATTTTTAAAGAAATAATATTTTCATTATATTAGATAATCATTCTTATTGTATGCCAATAATATGTTGCATATGGAATTAAAAGAGCTGCAATGATAAAATATTTATCTTAAGTACTCTGGGTCTTCAGTTAATAAAAAGTCCCTACAAAATAGATGCTTCCTGAAACATAATTCTATGACAGACAAGAACAAGGTCATAGAAAACTCTATCTTTTAAATGAGATTAACATTCTAATCTAGTCCTGCATGGTGACTCATGCCTGTAGCGCTAGCTCTTCAAGAGGTTTAGATGGGAAAAAAAAAGTGCTGGCTCCATCTCAGTGCTAAGGAATACAAAATGCAGAGTCAGGCTACCTTTGCCTGGTTATATAACACAGACATATACAGGCTTTGGGAGACTTTGAATACTGTTATTTTCCTGTGCTTAATTTGTACTCAACAAGCCTTTTGTGAATTTGCTAGGGTTTTCTACAGAAAGGACCAGAGCCAGCAAGATGTCTGCATGAGTTAAGCACTATCCTACAAGCCTGATGACCTGAGTTTGCTCCCCGCATTCCACGGTGGAAGAAGAGAGCTGGTTCCCAAAAGTCATTCTCTGAACTCCACACACACAATCACATGAGTGATAATAGAATTCTTAAAAATATAAAAATACAGATCATATGGGTATACATTAAAGATCTATTATAAGGTGTTGATTCACATGACCTCAGAGGCTATCAGGTTCAAATTTTGCAGAGTAAGCTAATAGGCTGAGACCCAGTAGAAGCAGTACTGTGCAGCCATATCAGGCTACGGGGTTAGTGTTCCAACCTAAATTCTGAAGCTGTCTGCTATAGAAATAGGAAAAGTCAATGCTAGAAATGAAGTTCAAAGGCAGTCTGCTGGAGAAATGCATGGTTGCTTGGTGTGGGACAATTCTATATTCTGTCAATTATATTTTAAATAAATGCTGATTGGCCAGTAGCCAGGCAGGAAGTATAGGCTGGAAAACCAGACAGGAAGTAGAGGTGGAGCAATGAGAACAGAAGTGTTCTGGGAGGAAGGAAATTCTCTTGTCAGTCCTGCCCACACAACAAGAAAAGCAAGATGTGATCTACCCCACTGAAGAAGGTACCGAGTCATGTGGCTAACATATACTAGAATAATGGGCTAATATAAGTTAGAAGAGCTAATACAAAGACTGAGCTAATGGGCCAATCGGTTTATAACTTATGGAGACCTCTTTGTGATTTTCTTTGGGGATTACTGGCTGTGGGAACCGGGCAGGACAGAAACCCCAGCAAGCAGGCCCCCATGTTACAGTTGCTGGTTGTTTTATCCTCTAAGGGCCTTCAAATGATTGGATGAGGCCAGATCACATTGTGAAAAGCAATGCTTTATTTAAAAAAATGAATTCTGAGTTTCGCTATGTTGCCCAGGCTGGAAGACAATTTCTGGCTGAAGTGATCTTCCATTATCCACCTCCAAAGTAGGTGAGATTCCATGTATAGGTCATCATGCAGCGCTTTGACATAAATGTTGACCTCAATGAAACATATCCCACAGAAGCATCCAGAATAGTATTTACCAAAACACCATCATATCTGGTGGTCTAACCACATTGACAAATAAAATTCACCATCACAAGACCAAGTTACTTAAACAGAAAGCAAAAGTTTTATAGGATTGGTAAGAATAATTATTAATATAATGCTCCTCTCATAGCTACCCCTTGCTTCCTTGACCTGTGAATCCTAGATATAATTCCACATATTGGATGCTGAGTCACAGGAGGCATAGCCTTCTAGGGAACTGTGACCCAGCCATATATAGTTATATAAAGTATTGTCATTGTGTTGAACCTGAGCCTTTAAATGATCATTCTATGCTTCTTGAAGGGCCTCACTTGGCCTGAAGCTCACCTAGTAGACCAGACTGACCTTGAGATTGCAGAGATACACACCTACCTCTGCCTCCCAAGTGCTGGGAACAAAGGAATCACCATGCCTATCCCATTCTATCATGGCACCTATGTCAGGATGGTAAAGGAATGCATTAAGACCAGAACATTTCATGACTCTGATTCCATTTTCTATGAAGTTAAGTTCCCAAGGTATAAAAACACTATAGAAGTGGGTAAGCTATTCTTTAACTACACATATTTGGTTGTCAGAAGAACTGCATGCAGGGAAGGCAAATTTGTATTCCAAAAACAAAATTCTGCCTCTCCTATTGATGGAAGTGCGCCAATGTGATCAACTAGTCACCCAGCATGGCAGCATAATAGCTGCTGCCTTACATGATGAATTAATTTCCGTGTACTTGCTATAAAATGATGTGAATCAATTAGATGTGGGAAGAGCTGGCTTTTCTATATGCTAAAAAGAGGAGATTCCATAAGCTAGCCCAATTCAACTTTGAATAAGACATATGTCATCAGAGTCTTCTGTGCCTAATAGTGCTGCTTGGTGTTGATCTTAAGTTCTCAGGACAGGTGTTAGTCCAAACAGATCTGTTGGTCATCACAGTGTGCTGGCACACATGACACAAATAGGCAGTGGAGAAGGCAATAAGCAGAGAAGTGCAGGCTTGCAAGGGGAAATACCTAAATAAGTGAATGGCTTTTAAGTGGCTTAAACCTCTTGTCACTAAAGGAAATGTGCACAAATAAAGACCCACTTTCCCTTCTTCAGTTTTTTTTAATGCTTTGGATACTGTCAAACCTCATTTGTGCTCCAGGCAGGTAGATTTATAGGGCATAAAGCTTCTGCCTCCACAAAGGGTTTCAGAGGGCACCAAGAAGCAAATTGCACTCTTAGTTACTTAATCAAGAATATTCTTGGTTTTCAGAGAAAATCCAGAGTGAGTGCCCATTTGGGTGTCTAGCTCAGATATATATCCCAGAAGGGTAAGTACCAGTTTAATGGGAATGTAAATCTGGTGTCTTACACTAGCAAAGCATTCACAGCAGGAATTTCATGTCTCATTAGGTAATTAAAACTTGTTGAAATAAAATATCAACTTTCAATAGCCATAATTCAAAATAAAGTGGAATGTGTAATTAAAAAATTGACTAGGAAAGATAGAAAGAATAAAGTTTGTAAACAGGATGATAAATCTAAAAGTAATAAAATGGATGGGAAATTAAGAGGAATTAAAGCTACCTTTGAAAATATTGTCCAATCTATAAAACTTGGATCTTAAGTGTGACACACTATTCAGGAGATAGGCCAAGCTCTAGATAATTTTCAATATTTGTTCAACAAATATTTATTGACTATCTACTGTGTGCCAGGTAGCCATGTCAAGCCCTGGCAATTTATCAATGTAAAAAATTATCTTTGTGCTTACATAGACTAAAAATATAGAGGAATGGGTACTATCTGATGTGACAAATATTCTAAGCACTACGAATAAAACGGAGCAGCTTCTAAATATTAAATACTAGTGATTTATAAAATAGACTCATCTGTTATTGCAGTTTGCATGGTCAATACACTATAGGATTATCTGCATCAGTTATATATAAATTTTAAACTTTTATTATTTTATATGTATTGGTGTTTTGCTGGCATATATGTAAGTGTACCAATAAGGGCGTTGTTTTATTGGCAAAGACCAGACAAGGATGTCAGAGCTCCTGCACTAGAGTTCCACGTGGTTGTGAGCCTCCATTTGGGTGCTAGGAATTGAACCCAGGTCCTGTGGAAGAGCGACTGGTGCCCTTAACTGCTGAGCCATCTTAAAGGCCCAGTGACTTAGTTAGGATTTTTATTACTGTGATAAAGCACTATGACCAAAAGCAACTTGAGGAAGAAAGAGTCTACTTCATCTTACAGCTTTAGTCTGTAATCCAGAGAAGTCAAGGCAGGAACTCAAGGCAGTAAATGGAGGCAAGAACTAATTTAGAGACAATGGAAAAGCACTACTTACTGACTTGCTCCACCTCCCTTCATTAGCACCCAGGACCACCTGCCCAGGGATGGCACTGCTCACAGGGAGCTAGGCCCTCCCACATCGATCATCAGTCAAGGACACATAGCATAGGCTTGCCCACAGACCAGTATGGTCTGGGTATTTTCTCAATTAAGGTTCCTTCTTCCCAAATGACTCCAACTTGAGTCAAATTGATATAAATTAACCAGCATAATGGAATTTTCTTATTCTAGACATAAAAGTTCTCAAAGATCAGATATGAAGATCTTCTTTCAATTCAGAAAATAGTATTTGTGAGTGTGTGTGTGTGTGTGTGTGTGTGTACAGATATGTGTGAACATGTGTGTAGGGACTAGAAGTCTATATTGGGCATCTTCTTTAGTCACCCTCCATTCTAGGTCTTGAAGCAGGGTTTCTCCTAAACCTCAAGCTCACCCATTTGGCTAGACCACATGGGCATCAAGCTCCAGGGATATTTCTGACTCTACCTCTCCCAAACTGGGATTTCAGGTGTGTGTTGTCATACTCCACTCAGATCCTCATGTGTGCGTAGCAAACTCTTTACTGGCTGAGCCTTTCCCCCAGCTTCTAGTTCAGAAAAAAATATATAAAAATATTAACAGTCCAGATCAATGTAGCCAATTACTATTGCATTTCCTTTTGTGGGCTACATTAGCTTAACAGTAGTGGCTCTTTGAGCCAGACCAACAAGTTTTATTAAATAGCAACAAGAGCTGCAACAAAGAGGAACACTTAGGCAACACTGCAGTTTGAATGTGTTTGAGTGCTTGCCTTCCAGCTTAGGGAAGCTGAACCTTTAAAAGTGAAGCCTAGCTAGAAGTTGGTCACTGTTGCCTGATCCTCAAGGTGACAGGCTACACTGCTTCTTGTCCCATCTTTGTTTACTGAGTAACTATAGAGAACTGACAAAGCCCCACTACCTTTCCCTCAGGCTGGACTCTGTCTTTGAAACTGTGAGCCAAACTATTCTACCCTTGTCTTAGTAACTTTCATATTGATGTGGTAAACCACCATGACCAAAGAACCAAGTAATACACACTTAAATATTTATTCTATTTTTAAGTATATTGTGTATGTGTCTAGGTCAGTTAATGCCACATGGTGAAAGGTATCCATGAAAACCAGAAAAATGTGTTGAATCCCCTGGAATTGAAGCAACTTCCCATCTGCAGGAGGAGGCTGCTTGCTCTTCCAGCTACCCTGAACCAAAATAATCCCACAGAAATTGTGTTATTTAAATCACTGCTTGGCCCATTAGCTCTAGCTTCTTATTGGCTAACTCACATCTTAATTTAACCCATCTCCATTAATCTGTGCATGACCATGAGGTCGTGGCCTACCAGCAAAGTTTAAGCACGTCGGTCTCCAGTGGTAACTCCATGGCTTTTCTCTGACTCGACCTCCTTTCTCCCAGCATTCAGCTTAGTTTTCCCCACCTGGCTCTGTTCCTCTATAGCTCTGCTATAGGCCCTTAGCAGTTCCTTCATTTATCAATGCTAATCACAGCACACAGAGGGAAATCTCACATCACCCATCAGTTCTGGGAACTGAACAAGATCCCCTGGAAGAGTAGAAAGAACTCATAACTATGGAACCAATTCTCCAGTCCCAAAGATCTGATTTATTTTTAGCTTAGTGTATGAATGAAAGGAACATACAAGATTGAGCACTTCAGCAAGTATCATGGCACAAAGTTAAAGTGCGTGTATATGGAGAATGAGTTAGAATGGTAAGATTTTGTATTTTTTTTTCATTTATTTTTGCATACTAACCAGTTTCTCCTCTCTTCTCTCTTTCCCATTCCCTCTTCAAACCTCCCATCTACCCAGCCCCCCATTCACTCCTCCTCAGTTCAAAAAGGGCAGACCACCATGGGAAGATTTCACAGGTAGTCAGGATAAAGAGATTTGATGTAGGAGGGTCATCTGTCTAT
>LOEQ01001787.1:259693-278994 GCA_001685075.1 Bramus lutescens
AAGCTAGCCGTGCGGGAGCTGGGCAGGACGAAAAGCAGGCCCGCTCCCCTCATTACTACAGAGATTAACTTTTAGTCAGAATTATTTTAAATACCAAAAAGATATTATTTGACTGCATCTTAAGGGAGAGTTATGGTTTTGAAGATTAAGTTGTACAAAAACTGAAGGAGAAGCAGAGACATTGAATGTATTAGTTCAACAGTAGTTACTATTTTGCTGCATTTTATTCTGAGATGAATTTACTATGAGATAATTGGAATAATGATGATACAAATGTTCTTTCTTGTCAGAGGCTCCTAGGTCCAAATTTTCCAATTTGAGTACATACCCTGAAGCAGCCCTAGAAATGAGAAAAGTTAAAACAGGCTATTGCTGTAGTTGGGGGGGGTCAAAAGTTACAGAGAAGGGAATATCAGGACACAAGTGATCAGATGAGACAACGGAAAGTGCTAATTAGGTAGAGAGAAGATAAATACAGAAGAGAGGAGGGCAAAAGAACAATAAAGATATCTGAAAAGTCATTATGAATCACACTATTAGCTATTTACCTACCTACCTACAAATACTAGTAATATACATAAGTCAGTATGTATATATGGCTTCAGTGAAATTTTCCTACCTGAGATGATACTGTTCATTCCCTCCAAACATACCATGTGAGCTTCCAAATGAGGGAAGCAACCAACAGTCCTGCCCAGCTATGGCACCTGTGAAACACAATGACCAGCCCAGCATGATAACCCTAAGGTTACCTTGGTGATAACCAAAAGCTCTCTAATTGGCCTTAAGACCTGCTGAATGAAAGGGAAATTATGCCTCGTAGTGGAAACATAGTCAACTATCCAGGACTAATGATGTCATGAATCACTACTTTGCTAAACAAGCATGATTCATAATTACATTCTAAACACTTGTTCTTACGTCCACAGGTAAGTGTAGCCCTCACCCTTCAACAAGAAAGCTTTCTCTTTGCAGCTCAGAGAGACCATCAGAAAACCACAACTAATCAAAATGCAGAGTTGGGAAGCCCAGTCTAAATGGATCTACAACACAATCTTTCACCTAAGGCTCAGAGATCACTGAAGAAGAAGGAAGAGAAGGAGACTGTAGCCAGAAAACTAGGGGATTTGTTGTGGGATTGTGTCTCCTAAGAATGTCAGACCCATTATGTCTCACCAAAATTACTTGCTTTCTAAACATGAGCTGAACAAGGACAATAGCAATAGACCTGCTTAAACCCTACCAAAAAAAAAAAAAACCTACGGGCAACTAAGGAATACAGAGAGGAGGAGAGAAGAGCACATTAATTAGTTATCCAATACCAAATGGTCATCCCTGAAAACATACATACAAGTAACATTATACATACTGAATTGATTATATAGGAATATATATTACTATATATGTATATACAGTTTTATATAGAGATATAAACAATAGTTAATGGAAAAAGACAATGAATTTGAAAGATAGCAGGAGGAAGGTTTGGAGGGAGGAAAGGTAAGGGGGAAGTTATGATTAATTATATTATAATTTCAAAAACTAAGAGAAGTGATTTTTAAAAATATGTTTTAATTCTTAGAGCAATAGAAAGGAAAAGAAATTAAATGGATACAAACATTTAAGCAATAGGAAAATCATCCTGATTTGTAGACAAATTCAAATATAAGATATTTATATAAGACCCAAATCCCTTACAATGAATGAAGCGCTTCAGCAAAGTTGTAGGACACTAGATTAGCATATGAATTCAAGAGCTTTTTGAAAAAAATACTTTCTAAATTTATTTTATGTGTATGGGTATCTTGCCTGCCTGCATATATATATATTGTGAGCGTGTGTCACACATACAGCTGGCGCCATGGATCTTCTGTAACTGGATTTACAGGCAGTTGTGAGCCACCATGTAGATGCTGGGAATTTCATCCTGTCCTCTAGAGGAGCACCCAGTGCTCCCAACCACAGAGTCCTTTCTCTGGCCCTTCAAGAACTTTTTCAATGCGCCAATAACAAACATGTTGAGAAAGAAATCAGGAAGATAACGTTGTTTACAATATTCTCAAAAATTAATTAAATATCTAGAAATCAACTGAGCCAAGGAAGCAGTGCACTTCCACAACGAAACTTTAAAAGCACAGAAGAGAGAAACTGACAAAGACACTAATCAACAGAAAGGCTTCCTATACTCATGGGTTAGGGGAATCAATACAGTAAAAATAAAAATGTCACCAAAATACAGCTATATATTCATTTTAACTATCATCGAAATTCCAGTAATACTCTTTATAAAAATGGAAAGAAAAGTTCAAAAACCCATATGGATTCTCAAAGACCCCAAATTGCCAAAACAATTCCCAGTAAAACATCAATAGCAGAAGTAGTTCAGTTCCTGATTCAGATTGTATACAGAGCTGTATTACTAAGGTCAGCATGGTACTGGCACAGAAGTAGAGACCAACAGAACAAAAGACCCAGAAATGAAGTCCTACAGCTACAGCCATATGAATCCTGACAAGGGTGTCAAAACATGTCAGAGGAAAGACAGCCTCTTCAAATAAGGGTTCTGGGAAAGCTCGATAGCCATTTGTTAAAATGAAACTAGATTCCTCTCTCTTACCATGTACAAAACCAGTTCAAAATGGTTCACATCTTAACATATATTTTACTTGAGGCGTATATCAAATTTCAATTGTTTCAAAATTTGTCAATAAAATAAATTACTCAAAAGTAGCATAACCCATATAGTTACAATAGGAAAACTGACTGAATTTAGCAAACATTTCTAATAAGCCAACTAAAAATCTAGTAGTGTGTGGTGATGCATGCCTGCAGTCCCTGTATTCTGGAGGCTGAGTGAAGAGGATGACCAGTTTGAGGCCAGCTTGCACTACACAGCAACACCCCTTCTTAAAAAACAAAACGCAGTGAAACAAAACTAAGCCTTCATAATTCCTAACCTGAAACCCATGTATATAGCATGGCTTTAAGTGCCTCACACTTACTAAATTACTTGCTCTTCCATGTATGTATTCTGCACACACGAAGACGCTGCATATTTGTCCATGATTATGGACCTGAAAAACACAGAGCAGGGACTTTAACTTAGCATGCTGAGCACAGAACCTGAGTATCAAAGATCTTAATTCAAGACCTGACACTTTGAAATTGCTCGAGGGAAACAGAGGGGACTCAAACAGGATATGGACAGTTTGGTGGCTCTCTGAGAAGTGCTCCAACAGCTCAGGAAACAATTGCCAAGTTGACAAATGGGACAGCATGAAATTAAAAAGCTTCTTCAGGGACTGGAGAGATGGCTCAGCAGTTAAGAGCACTTGTTCTTGCAGAGGTCCTGGGTGCTGTTCCCAGCACCCATCTGGCAGCTTAGAATGGTCAGTAACTCCATTTTCATGTGATCCAACATCCTCATCCTTTACCTAAATGAGGCTCATACGTGATGCATATATATACATGCAGGCAAAACACTCACACGAATAAAACAAAATAAATGGATAAATCAAATAGGATTCGCTAAAAAGCTTCTCTACAGCAAAGGAAACAATCACCAGAGTCAAAAGACAGAAAGGCAAAAAAAAAAATTACTAGCTGTGTATTGGCCTGGGGGGTGCTTCATGCCTATAATACTAGCATTTGTGAGGCTGAGGTAGGAGCATTGCAATATGTTTGAGGCCATCCTGGACAATAGTGTGAAACCACCTCTAAATTGAAAAAAAAATTAAGAATGAAAGAAAAGAAAAAAAATCGGAAGACAGAAGACTGGGGATAAACCACACTGACCTCCGCTCCATTTCTCTGAAAGAAGTGAGACACATGGACAGTGGATGGAGAAGAGCCCTAATCAGCGGACTGTGAAATTAGATAAAATTCAGAAGTACTAAACGCTAGGTTCACAAGAGGAGCAGCGGACTGTAACCCAAAGCACGATCCGAAACAGCAGCAAAGGGAGAGAATTCCCCTCCCTCACTTTTGGCTAACAAAGAAAAGAAAATGAAAATCTCTAGAAACAAAGACAACTGAAACAAAATCTTTCAAAACAGCCTCACAAACTGCAAGGGGCAGCTAGCATATTCCCAGGAACGGTAATAAGTTGGCACAACTGAGTGTACAAAAGCCCCAAGCCTCACTTCTACCTACAAACAACACAAAATCTGGAGAAGCACAGGACCAAGTGAATACTATGCTCCGGATGTCCTGAACTAAAACCTAGTGGATTAAATTCCAACTAAATCTGCAAATGCTGACTAGTAACTAACAAATCAGAGCTCCAGTAAAGACAGGCATTTAGGACCAAAGATCCAAGAATGGGTGTGGCCATGAATTTAAAATCCACCAAAGGAAAGTGTGATTACCAATCCATGTGGAAACTAAGATGGGCCTGCATGCCACCCCAAGGGCGAAGAACCTCTGGGAAGGAAGGGTTAACCCTTGCTGACTCCTGGGCAGACATTTAAATCACAGTATCCTGGAACAAATCTGTTCTGAATGCACAGCCAGCACACTTCTTAGAACACAGTTTGCTCCCTAAGAGCATTCTTAGGAGGAGGAATTAGCATTCCAGGGGGAGGAATGACCAGACACCTGTTCTTTAAAGAACACATATTAACTAATGCTGTAGTTCTTTAAATTTTGCTTCTCTGTCCCTTTGGCTTTGTTTTTAAATTCTATGGATATTCAATTATTTTGTTTTAATTTTCATATGCTCAATTATGTTTTCTGATCTGTCTATCTGTTTCTACACCTGTCCTATTTCTCTTCCTACAATGCATATACTTCTCATTTCTACCTCAATTTTATTTTGTTCATCCACCATCCTTCTTCTTTTTGCTTCTTAGTTCCACATCTTTAAAACAGCATTAACAATCTTTAAATCTCACGTCTCCCAACTTCACAACCCTCTTTCCTTACTTTGACTCGCTCTGCCATCTCTGTTGCTCTCCTACTACTTGCTGGTTACACTAAGTTTATTGTGCTCCTATTCCTGCCTTTAGCAACTAATATCATACTTCACGTCAATGGCTTTCCTTTCTTTATTCCCCCAAAGTTATTGGAGTTGACAGAACGATTATCTTTAATTGACTCTTAAGGGCCTACTCCTCAGGTGGAGTTGCTGCTGTAGTTTGTGCTCCGCTCTCACAGTGGGGCTGGAGACCGCAGCTGGTGCTTTGAGCATGTGGGCTAAGTTCTGAGTTATTGAGCGACACACCCAGACTCGCGGGGAGGAATTACACCTCATCCGTGTTACAACCTAGTCTCACTTGAATATTACAAATGCTTCAAACG
This sequence comes from Bramus lutescens, assembly GCA_001685075.1. NCBI lineage: Eukaryota > Metazoa > Chordata > Mammalia > Rodentia > Cricetidae > Bramus > Bramus lutescens. Next base: position 264,992 of record LOEQ01001787.1, read on the forward strand.
GAAAAGTAAAAGGGCATTTAAAAAGTCAAACCAGTGACCTAACCCCAGATGCACAAGTCCCAATTCAGAAACATAAGAAACATAAAAACCAAAGCAACATCATTACTCCGAAAATGATCAGTTCTCCAGCAATTAATCCAGTAAGAGTGAATTAGTTTAAATCCTAGAAAAAAAGTTTGTAGTGTAAGAACAATTAAGGAAGTCAAAGAGGGCATACTCTTCGGAAGTAATTCATAGTAAAGAAATAAACAGCTGAATGGAATAGGAACACCAGTACAGAAAATGAAAGAACAATTTGATGAGGAGAAAAAATACTGAAAAAGTTGTGCTAAAATTTTGTAACTGAAAAGCTCAAAAAATCAGATAAAATACTTAGTGAAAAGCTAACACAAGCAGAATAAGATCAAACAGAAGGCAGGATGTCAGGATTTGAAAACAAGGTAGATGAATTAGAACATTCAGATATTGAGAAAGATATAATAATAAAGTATGAGCAGAACATATGAGATACTACAAACACCAAAAGACCAGAGCTATGAATCACGAGTATAAAAAAAAACTATAATGTAAATGAAACAAAAACATAGCAGAGAAAAACAAATCTAAGAAAAGAGATAGCCATTGAGATACAAAAGACATTTATAATGTCAGACAGACAAGAAAAAGCAAGTTCCCAATTAATATAATAAAATACTAAATTACACAGAGCAGAAAAGAATGAAGCTTCAAGAGAGGCACCAAGTCACATATAAAGGCAAATTCATTGCAGCAGCAATAGAATTCTCAATACAAATAACAATTCCAAGATGGCATTGAGTGGAACATTCCAAAATCTCAAAGACAATAACGGCCAACCCAAATTTCAGTACAGAGAAAAGTTATCCTTTCAATATGACAAACGAAGAACCTTTACAAGATTAGTGAAAACTGGAATAATTTGTGACCACTTAGCCAGCATGCAATAGATGGCAGTTGAAGAAATCTATAAAGAGAAAGATCAGCACAACCATGAGGCCACAGGAAAGAACAAACTACATAAGAAGAGAAGAACAGTTAGGACTAGGAAAACACTAAGTATTAATACATACACATGTGCATGCGCACACACACACATGCACCAGCAAAATTGGCAGGAAATAATACATACCTTTCAACAACAACTCAGTGTTAATGTTCTTAATTTTCCAACTAAAAAACATAAACAGACATACTAGATTGGAAAGCAACAACCATCTATTTGCTTTCTGTAAGAAGAGAGTAACAGCCGGGCAGTGGTGGCACACACCTTTAATCCCAGCATTCAGGAGGAAGAGGCAGGTGGATCTCTGGGTTTAAGGCCAGCCTGGTCTACAGAGCAAGTTCCAGGACAGCCAGGGTGGTTACACAGAAAAACCTAGTCTTGAGAAAACAAACAAACAAACAAAAAGATAAACACAGCTTTAGAATGAAAGGATGAAAAAAAAAGGCACCCAGAGCAAATGGAACGATAAAGCAAGTAGGCATCCCTATTTGAATGCTTGAAAAAGTAAGGGGTGGGTTTGCATCTCAGTGATAGAGAGCTTGTCTAGCATCCATGGGACCTTAGGACCAGTCTATAATACTATGTCTCAGAGGGTAATACTAGTTAATGCATAAGCACGAGGACCTGGCCATGTGCACACGTGTAACCCCAGTCCTGTGAGGGGTAGGATACAGGAGGATTGGTAGCTTCAGGTTCAGTGAGAGACTGTGTCTAATGAAATAGTGGAAAATGAGAGGGTAAGATACCCAGTCTCCTCCTCTGACCTTTGTGTAGATGTATAAGCATCTCCCCCATATGCTTCTATAGCACGCATGTGCTATACACACACACACATAGCACACACACACAGTTACACATGTTTGTAATCTCAATACTGGAAAAACAGAAATGGGAGGATGCTTGGACCAAACCACTTAGTTCTAAGTTACATGAGAGACTGTCTCAAAATATAAGGTGGACAGAACCTTATAGAACAATCTCAACGTTGACCTTTGGCCTTCACATGGAAGTGCCACACATGTAAAAGTGCATACACTCAAAACATACACACACATAAAGAAACCTACTACTATGTACAATGAATAAACAATAATAAAAATATTTTTCACAATGAATTAGTGTAAAAACATCAACAGATGTCTATATTCAAAATACAAAACTCAAAAATTATATACTGAACAGGCAAATAATCTAAGAAATAAATAAGCAAATTATCTGAATACCTATTTCTCAAAGGAAGTGTAAATGACTAATAATGCACAGAAAAAATTTCAATGTTCCAGCCATCAGGGAAATACACAATAAACCTATACTAAGATTCCAGCCCCAAATCAGAATGGTTACCATCAAGAATATTAAAAAGTAAAAACAACAAATTTTTGCCTGCATATGGGTGGGAAAATTAATTCTTACTCATTACTAATATTAATGCACCTAGACCAGCCATTTAACTGTTGCTTAATTTCCCTCTAGAACTAAATAACCTGTGATCCAGGTATGCCATCCCTAGATACGGACCAGGAAGACTTTTCATCAGCATCTAAAGGATTTACCCACATATCTGATCTATATTTATTCCTGTGCTGTTCACATTAGCCAAGTTAGAAAATCGTCTTGGTGTCCATTAATTGATGAATGCATTAATATATACAATAGCATATTTTGTTATTAAGAAAAATAAGGTCAGATTATTTTAGAAAATGGATGGAACTGTAGAAGTATCATGCTAGACCAAAGACAGATGCAGAAAGATGAATCTTGTCTACTTTCTCTCACTTACAGAATCCTGATAGAGAGAAGACATGAAAGCAGAAGGCAGCTCCCAGGGAAGGGGAAAGCATTAGGGGTTCCGGAGAAGGGGACCAAAGAACTGGATTGACGTGAATGAGAGGAAGTCCATTGGTGCCTACGTTGCAGTGGCACACTGTAACACTGTTGATATACTAGAGACAGTTCGTATGCTAGAAAGGGAATTACCATCCCCCAAACCAGCTGGGGCCATGTGGGCTCTATCTGCCACCAGATTCTCAGTGTTTGTGGACTAGAAATTTACCTTTTAGATACTCTTTCAGTTTCTTTTTCATAAATAATGATGTAAACAAACCTCCCAGTAAGAACAGTATTTTAATAATTTGCATATTTTAGAGCTAGTTAGGCTGAATTGAATATTAAAATTGAAAACAAGAGGAATATCACATTCTAGTACTTCATCTCCTATCCATTTTAATAAGGTGGCATATGAATAAAGAAACATTAAAATGCCATGGATCTGCCACAATTCTAAGAAAAATAATGAATCAAAACTCAATAAAAATCGGAGAACAATGTGCGTTGTTAACAAGATGTCAATAAATCAGCATTAGAATGAGGGCTTTACAGTGACAGTGGCCTTGGTAACCTTGGGGGAAGCTTCCTTATGAAACCGATGAAGACACTGTGACTCCAAGTTCAATGAAGGCCAGAAACCAGCAGCACAGCACGGTCTGTTCCACCTTCTCTCCAGCTGTTCCACTGCTACATCATAATGACCTAGCCACATGTTTAGTGGCTTATCTGATTTCTTATGTCCCTCAGAATTCAGTGGGAAATGAATTCATATTTGGGAAAATGTTTTTATATTTTTTACAACATGCAAGTAACAAGGATCCTTCTAAGAATTTTGAGCTTAAATGGACATAATTAGTGGTACATTTCTTGGAAGAGCACATCAATTGGTTATTCCATACCAAATGGTCAGCCCTAAAATAATGCATACAAGAAACACTAGACAGACTGAGCAGGTTGTAGCTATATGTTCAGGAATGCACACACACACACACACACACACACACACACATACACACACACCAATTAATGAAAAGGGAGGCCATGAATTTGAAAGAGAGCAAAGCAAAGAGGAGTATATAGGAGGGTTTGAAGGGATGAAAAGAAACGGGGAAATGATATAATTATATTATAATCTCAAACAATTAAAGACATTTTTAAAAATCAAAAGGTTATTTTCTTTGCTGTTGACATATTTGGAGTACATGGAGTCAAATGGAGTATTCACAGTCCTCTGTACTGTGGACTATTCTTTTGCATTGTGTGAATATGTGTCACTGTGATTGGGGTGATAAAGAAGCTGACTGATCAAGAGTTGAACAGACAGAGGTTAGGTGGGACTTGCAGAAAAAGAGTGTGTGAGGAAGAAGAGCAGGAGTGTTGTAGAATTGGCGGAGACTTGGAAAATGGCGAGGGAAAATGTGGGGAGAAAGAGATGAACTTGCTGTACTGAGAAAAGGTATTGAGCCACATGGCAGAGCATAGATAAGAAATATGGGTTGATTTAAAAGGTAAGATATTCCTTTGAAACTTCATAATTTTTATGTGTTTCTAGCACAAGGACTTAATTTGCTTTCTCATAATGTTTTTATTAAAACATTGGCTTTACTGAAGAAAAGAAAAATTATCTAGTAACAAGCCTGAGCTATTGGCCAAGCATCCACGATTAATAATAAAAAAAAAATCTCTGGAGAGATGCCTCAGTTGTTAAGAGCACTGGCTGCTCTCCCAGAGGACCAGGGTTCAATTCCCAGCACCCACATGGCAGTTCACAACTGTCTGAGTCTCCAAGATCTAACACCCTCACATAGAAATACATGCAGGCAAAACACCAATGCACATAAAGTAAAAAATAAATAAATTATTTTTAAAAAGAGTGCTTACTAAGTAATAATTCTCTGAATGGCTATTTGGGAGCAGCTGCTGAGACACAGAGAAACTCCACCTACACTGTGCTACCTGCTTGTTCTTACTCAGAAGTACAAGCTCCCAAAGCCTTTGCATGTCATTTATACTGATTTCCTACAGGGAAAGGAGCTTATTATCTAATGATTGGTTTGACCACATAATCTTGGGCCAAGAGAAGATAAACAAACTTGATAACCACTGTATCCATTTAGAGGCTTTTCTGATTCATTCCTGTTGTTCTCCGTTCCCTGCCACAATAGGGCTAAATTTTGTGTAAATCTTGATTTAGGCCAGGCCCCAGATGACATGAATGTGAACTTGGACTGTCGTCTGCACAGTAACTACAGCAACACAGGTCAGACATGTCACAGCTGTGATAAAGACATTCTGTTTAACAACACTGTAATTTTAGGTTTGCTGTTCACTGTGCCTAATGAAACCTCAGTGTAAATGGGCCTGAATCTAAATCTGAACTAAGACCTGGTGTTATTGTGGAAAGCTATCAAAAGCAAAAACGATGAACTCCAAGACCAGGGATTTTTCTTATAAAAATGTGCAAATACCAAAGTGCCTACAAATACATTAGTGATAGAATGTTTTTATGTAGCTTAGAGCCTGGTGCATGATACATATTTGAATTATGGTCATTTCTGCTTACAAATAGGAGTAATGAATCTATGTGACAATTCCATAATGTAAAATTATACCAACATGTAGGAAGGAAATGTCACAATTTATCTAGGGATACAATTTTCAAAGTCAATGAAAATTTTCAAACAATGGAAATATGGGGACTTTTACAACAAGTTAAAAGCTCACAAGCATCTGATGCTCTGTCAATTTACATGATTTATGTCAAATTTACATCAGCAAAAATACAGTTTCAAAGCATCTCTTCAAGAGTCTGGCTTTGCTTCAAATAATTACTAAACATCTTTGAGAAATTTTTCTTTTTCTTTTTTCTTCAACTCTGTCCAAGGGCAAAGGATGCCATGGATTTTGAGGAAGAGGGTCACAATCAGTCCACTTTCACTTTTTTCTTCTCTTTCATTCATCCATTATTTGTTTGTTTGTTTAAGATCTGGTCACATTATACAGCCCAGGCTTGCCTCAAACTCGCGGAAACCCATATGCCTCTGCTTCCCAGATGCTGGATTAAAGAACTGTACCACCACAACCACTCACTTCCCCTTTTTTATAGAGTCTAGGTCCCCTGGATATGGTACCTCTCACATTCAGAATGAGTTTTCCCACTTCAATTAACCTAGGAACAAGCATGCCCAGACGCATCCTGTCTGAGTTTAGAGTTCAGCAGGCTGATAATATTAACCATTATAACTTATACCTAGTTATTCAATAAACTCTTCTCACTCATGAAACCCCATGAGTTGAGCCTCCATGGTCCATCTTTCTCTCAGCATTTCTGTCTTCCAAGCTTCCACCATAATGGTCCATTAAGCTCTTCTTGCAAGTCTCTACTGCTTTTGTAGCCCACAGTTGCACTGTTCCACAAAACAAAGGCCTAAAAAACACACAGTGAGACTTATTATGGCATTAGTCCCATATCTAATGCTACAGTCTGTATTAGTCATGGTTCTCTAGAAGAACAGAACCAATAGAATTATTTCAATGGGAATATTACAAAGAGAATTTATTAGGTTCACTTACATGATGTGGGCTTGTTAGTCCAATAATAGCCAACTGCATGATGGAGAGATGGAAAACCTGGTATCTGCTTAGTTCACGAGGTTAGATGCCTTAGCAGTTCCTATCTGGTAATGAAGGCTGTCCCTGCGAGCATTTGCTTGCAGCAAAAAATGATCAATAAAGAAGCAAGAAGGAAAGCTCAGTTCAGTACAACGTAGTCAGCCAGGTGGGATCAAACTTCTGGAATCTGATACCAGGACATTTATTGCAAGCAAAAGCATAGTACAATCTGGAAAGAAGTTTCCTGTTGCAATATAATCCCCTGTGCACAAGGAGGCATAATTACATTGAATCTCAATCCAAAGTACATGCCATTTCTTCCACAAAGATAAGTTGTAGAGCCAGACCAAATGAATTAGCTTAAGGGCCTAGAGAAGGATCTGGCATGGTCTTGGCCATACAGATAGCATAGAGGTCATTTGGGATATTAGCTATGTCCAGTTCTGGTTGTGAGAACTTGGGGCAGCCCTTGGTTATACAGATAGCTTAAGTGTCATCTAGACAATCAAGTATCTTTAGTTCTGATTGTGGCAGCTTGATATGGCCTGGTCCTTTAGGTGATACACATGACTAGGTTCTTAATTATCTCCCATTTCTAGCTTTCTGGGTGAAAAAAAAAACAGGTTATACATCTTTTCTATGAAAAGACAACCAACCCCACAGATGCTTTACATTCCTGGTTTCGCTGGTTATCTGTGGGATCAAAGACATTTGTGCTCCCAATAGAAGGCCACGAGGATTCTGAGAGAGCTGCTGGAGACTAGCTCTGATATCCATGAACAGGCAGCCCTGCTTTTCTGAGACCTTTATATCTGGGGACAACAGGAAGGTGCCAGCCATGTTGGGGTAGAGTCTTCTCTTTACCCAGTAAGAACCATGTCTCTCAGTTGATTTTAGGTCCAGGACTAACCATCTCAGCTTCTCTAATGGTTGGCATTTAAATGTTTAAAATAGTTAATAAAGCAGTTGAATTTGGTTTATGAGTGGGGTATTCAGTTGGGGGTTGATAACTAGCGCTAGTGGCTGCTAGAAAATACAGAGGAACTCAAGGCACTGCGTTATGTGGTCTGATGAGGTTCCAGAGTTTCTCACAGTCCAGGCCCTGGGAAAGCTGGCACACCCAGAGGAGGGAATGAAGCACCTGGCATTGGCAAAGTGCGTGCAGGTGGAAAACAGAAGATGTTCAAGAGAAAGACAGCACACCTCCAGCTACCTAGGCACTTTTCTCTTTGCTGTGTAATTATAGGTGGTCATACACAAGCTACTGACAGAATGCATGATATGTTTACACACTGAACCTTTTTCCAGTGTCATCAATTATAAGTACTTAGGAATATTTATTTGGGGCTTGGCTGGGTAGAATTACTTTTAGAACTTTTAATATTACCAGAATTTCAAGACACATGAACTTTACTTACACCATCTGCTACCTAAAATATCTCAAGTAAGACAGATGTTGTGCCAGAGATATGCATTAACATTTTTTGGGTGTTGACTGAGGTTTCTGTCCCACCCGGTCCTTCAGTTGTTCAGCCCAAAAGAAACACACAGAGGTCTAACATTATTTATAAACTGGTTGGCCTAGTAGCTCAGGTTTTTCTTATTAACTGATTCCTACATCTTATATTAGCCCATTATTCCTGTCTAGGTTAGCCACTTGTCTCTGTACCTTATTCAGCAAGGCAGTCACATCTTGCTTCCTCTGCGCCTGGGTGATGGCTGCAGACTGAGCTTTCCCCTCCCCCTAATCCTTGTTGCCACGCTTCTACTTCCTGCCTGGTTGCCATCACCCACCTTTACTACCTGCCTGGCTACTGGCCGATCAGCATTTTACTAAAAATAATACAAGTGACAGGATAAAAGACCATTGTCCGCAGCACTTTGGCCTCTGTTGGACGCTCATCAGTGATCCGTAAGTATTCTAGAGAAAGAGCAGCAGAAACAACCTCCTGTGCAAAAAGATCCAACAAAATAAATACACATTTTCTAGAGAGAATGGAATAGTTATATATGTATAAATATTTGTGAGTGCACATACATGTGTCTGCTTTGGAAGAAACTGTTCTCAGATAATACAGAAGTCACTTTAGACATTCCCAACTATCATTTGGTTTAAGATGTCAAAAGTAAAATCTAATATAGGTATAAAAACTAAACTTAGTTACTGAGTCAAAGTGAGAAACATCATACTGATTGGTTTGTTTTGTTTGTTCTTGTTATGCTGTGTACTGGACCCAGGCACCCACAGCCAAGAGATACATTATGACAATAATGTCACTAAAATTTTAATCTACCTTTAGGCCTTAAGTGACATGTAAAATATTTTTATTAGGAATAACAAGGTATAGTCTTTGGCAGATTTGTTTAAAAGTTACTGTAGTGAATATGACTATTTAACACGACTTCATGACATTTTCCAGACCACGTTCTGAAACGGTGAAGTCTCCAGCTATGAACAGATCATCCATGGGATCCTGAGAAGCATTAGAAACTTTGCAGCAGCACACCAAAGTAACCATCCACTGACTTCTCAAGGTCTTGAAGTTCACCCATCAAGACACCAGCTTAACTCCCACCAATACTTAGACAATGTCCTTCTGTTGTCTAAGGTTATCATTTTCTAGATCAGTGTTTCTAAAAAAATTTCCATTACTGAGTCCTTTGCACATCAGAAATGTCTACATCAGCAGTTCTCAACCTGTGGGTCACAACCCTTTTGCCAGTTATCTCCAAAAATATTTATGGTTCATAACAGCAGCAAAATTTAGTTATGAAGTAGGAATGAAAATAATTTTATGACCAGGGATCATCTCAACATGAGGAACTGTATTAAAGGATTGTAGCATTAGGAAGGTTGGGAACCATTGTTCTATATGAATCTGAGTATATACTAGTATATAAAGTAGGTCTACAAATCCAACACTCAATGATAATAAATCACAAATAAATTTATTTTAAGATTATTCTGTACATATATAATTTTATTATTAATTAAGATGAAAGTAAATGTTGTATACCAATAAGGTGAATATGACTTATTTTCACACAAAGGATTAAAACTTACCTGAGTATTTGATTCTGCAGCATCTTCCACATTTCTAAGAGATATCAATATTTTGTTTTATAATTGTTAATACTAAGAAAACTGCTTAATGTGAACATGTAGTACGAAATAGCAGAGGCATGTTTCTGGTCTTTTCAGACATTGTTGGAATTTTTTTCTAACCCTAAGCTAAAGTTTGTTTAGTGATTTTTGTATGAAATTTGTCAGCAACTCAAACAACAATTGTTAAAATCAAAAATTCTGACAAATATAACTATTTTGATACTTATATACTAAGGAATGAAAAGAAAATATTGAAAAATCTTTATTCTCAATAATTATATCATTTTTTATAATACCTATGCACAGTAAAGCAACCATAATTCACAGTATACAAAAGTCTGGAATCTGAACCAAGGTGTTCCAGGCTCACTTTTGTTAGTCTGACGGCACCCGCAGTACAGTGTGCACACTTATGTTCAGAACTAAGTCTGCAGAGACCACACACTACAGCATGTTAAGTATTGCTAGAAACACTGAAGATTCACCCAATTCAGCTACACATCATTATGGTTTAAGAAGTTGAGGTCTTGACCAAAAGGACTGTGATGCAAATCTCCAGCCCAAGACTTCCATTATATTCTGAGATGTCCTAAATTGATCAGCTTCAAAAGTGAGCCAGGGAGACACTGATACACATTATTCCAAAATACACATCACATCGGGAGTCATTACACATGAACATTTTTATGCAAACAAAATCCAGAATGTCTTACCTGCGCCAGAAGAAATGGGGTTTTGTATATTCTGAAGTCTATCACATCATAAGATGATAATGCTGTAATAATTCTCATTGTTTTCATAGTGCTGTCGTCACTCTTTTTATCACTTTACAAAACACATTGAAAAGCTCCCCGTGAAAGTGTCACTTCTGACAGAAATGCCCTTTTCATTTCAAAATCTGTCAAATACAAAAGCCTTACGTCCAACATTCACAATTACAAGCCAGTATCTTGGATGTACTCTCCGCTGTGCCGAGGGAAAAACCTGGCCCCTGCCAATGCTTATATAAAATATATAACAATTATGATTTGTGATTAAAATAATGACCTTTGACAGAAGGCTAGCTCCCGCAACAGTGTCACAGTTGAATCCCAGGAGTGTAGGAATATATAGTCAGTGTGCAAATAAGGCAGTGGCTGGCACTTAAGGATCACTGACAAGGTTTTTAGAGCAGTTATCAAGTTATGACATATCCCATCAAATATGCCAAAAGAAAAGAAACTAAATATAATGCTGATAAATGGATTAGTAATTTTAAAAAAGTCTGCTAGCAGTAACATTCTCTACAACTTCAGGTAAACTAAAAGATCAACATTCACTGCTAATAAACAAGACAGCCATATGTAATTTTTATTGACTCTCCTTACTCTGCTTTATTTACTCCCAAATACAAGCCTTTTAAAACATTTTTGTTCATTTTCAATACATCCCAACTTCAGTTTCCCCTCCCTCAAACCTTACCTTCCCTCTTCCCCAGATCCATTCCTCCTTAATTTCCCTTTAGAAAAGAACTGGCCTCCAAGGACTATCCACTCAACACACATAACAAGTTAAATTACTAGGCACAAACCCTTTTATCCGGGTTGGTAGAGGCAACTCAATAGGAATAATAGGGTCCCAAGTGCAGGCAAAAGGCCACTCCCACTGTTAGGGTTCCCCCCAAAACACCAAGCTAGCAACCATACCAAATTCACAGGACATAGCACAGACCCATTCAGGCTCCATGACTGTCATTTCAGTCAGTCTCCGTGAGCCTCTGTGAGTCCTGCTTAGTTGAAGTCTGTGGGTTGTGTTCTCCTGATGTCCTCTATCTCTCTGTCTCCTCCTACATTTCTTCTTCCTCTTTTCCATGGGGTTCCCTGAGCTTCAAGGAAGGGTCCCAATGGAGAGCTCCCATTTGGGCTCTCTTTTTCCTAATGTTTGACTGTGGATTTCTGCATATGCTCCCACCAACTGCCAGTGGTAGCCTCTTTGATGACAATTGGGTAGGCACTGATCTATAAGTATATTAGGATATGTTTAGGAATCATTTTATTGATTTTTGTTTTCTACCATAGATCTCTAACCTATCCAGCCTCCAATTCTTGGTCATCTAGTCAGGGTAGGGCATGTGTTCTGCCTCAAATTGTACTGGTTATTGGTTGGCCATTCCTGTTAAGTTCTACTTCTATATTTTCTCAGTACATCTTATAGATGGGATAGATTATATGTTAAAGGTTATGTGAGTGGGTTTGTGTTCCAGTCCCACCTCTGGAAATCTTGCCTGGTTATAGAGGTTGGCCAGTTCTTCATTACTAGGAGTCCTTGCTGGAGTCATCTTCATAGAATCCTGAGAACTTCCACTCAACCAGGTTTCTACATCACCCCACCCCGCCCAAATATCCTCCAATTCCAGTTGTCTCTCCTAGTGCTCTCTCCTTCCATCCCCCTGACCTCCTGATCCCACCTGCTCCCATCCCCACCCATTCCAAGTTCACCTGCAAAATCTATTCTATTTCTATTTCCCAGGGACATCCATATGTCCCTCTTAGAGCCCTCCTTATTACTTAGCCTTCCTGGGTCTGTGGATTATAACATGATTATCTACTTAATAACTAATGTCCATTTATGAGTGAGTAGATAGTACATATGATGTTTGTCTTTCTGGGTCTGGGTTACCTCACTCAGATGATTGTTTTTATTTCCTTCCATTTGTCTGCAAATTTCATGAAGTCATTTTTTAAACAACCGAGTAATATGCCATTGTGTAAATATACCACATTGTCTTCATACATTCTTTGGTTGAGGGACATCTAGGTTGTTTCCAGCTTCTGGAATAAGAATATGAATAAAGTTGATATGAACATAGTTGATCAAGTATCTTTGTAGTAATATGAAGTGTGCTTTGAGTTCCTAGTTATCTGAGGAACCACAATATGATTTCCATAGTGGTTGCATTAGTTTGCACTCCCATTAACAATGGAAGAGTATTCACCTTGCTCTACATCCTTGCCAGCACGAGTTGTCACTTTTGTTATTAATCTTAGCCATTCTGTCAAGTGTAAGATGGAATCTCAAAAAGTTTTGATTTGCATTTCCCTAATGGTTAAGAATGTTGAACATTTAAGTGTTTCTCAACCATTTTGTTTTTCTCTACTGAGAATTCTTTTTGTTCTTCTGTACACCATTTTAAAAACTGGATTATTGCTTTCTTAATATCTAGTTTCTTGTACTCTTTATATGTTTTGGATATTAGCCCTTTATCTAATGTGGAGTTGGTAAAAATATTTCCCATTCTGTAGGTTGTCCTTTTGTCCTATTGATAGTATTCTTTGTTTTATATAAGCTTTTCATTTTCATAAGGTCCCATTTATTAATCATTGATCTTAATCCCTGTACTATTGATATTCTGTTCAGGAAGTTGTCTCCTGTGCCCATATGTTCAAGGCTTCAAAGGCTTTTTCAGCATCTAATGAGATGATCGTGTGTGTGTGTGTGTGTTTTTTTTCAACTTGTTTATATGGTGGATTACCTTGATTGATTTTCTGTGTTGAACCATCCCTGCATGTCTGGAATGAAGCCTACTTGGTCATGGTGGATGATTTTTTTGATGCTTGCACTCATTTTGCAAGTATTTTATTGAGGATTTTTGCATCTATGTTCATAAGGAAAATTGGTTTGTACTTCTCTTTTATTGCTGAATTTTTTATGGTTTGAGTATCAGGATGATTGTGGCCTCATAAAATGAATTTGGCAATGTTCCTTCTGCTTCTATTGTGTGAAATAACTTGAGAAGTGTTAGAGTTAGTTCTTCTTTGAAAGTCTGGTAGAATTGTGCACTAAAACTATCTGGCCTTGGGCTCTATTTTTGGTTGGGATACTCATTTATTTATTTATTTATTTATTTATTTATTTATTTATTTATTTATCTTTGTAAGTATGCATTTTATACTAACAAAGGTAAGCTATAATGCTACAAAGTAGATGTCTGTGCAATGTTTATTTTTCATACCATGCAAACATTTTGAAGTAGTATTATGAAAGAATTATGTTTACATTTTGTTATAAACATTAAAAAATTTATTATTTGTGGATTTCACATTATTCATCCTGATCCCTCCCATCTCTTTCTCCTCACTTCCTCCCTTTACCCTTACAACCTCCCCCACAAAACAAAACAAAAATTTAAAAGAACAGCAAAAATCCAACCACACTCATACACACACACACACACACACACACAAATTTCTTGATGTGGAAACCGTAGTGTGGCCCAGTGAGTCACACAGTAAACCCTTTAGACCATGAATCTTTACTTGCAAGTGTTCATTGCTATGAGTCATTGTTCTGGTTTGAGGCCTCTGGCTTCTGTTGCACTATTGATAATGAGCCCTTACTGGGACAATTCTTGGATATCCTGTTGTTATCCTATGTCATGGAGATTCTGCAACTTTGGAT